>VXAK01014012.1:152104-178127 GCA_013399435.1 Arenaria interpres | reverse complement strand
TTGGTTGCAAGTTTGAGGTGCTGCTCACAGGTTTGCTTTTCATACCTGCAATACAGTTTTACAAAACCTGAGCAAATGTCAACCATAACTCAGGCTCCATATGGATTGAAAAAAATACATCTCTAAAGTAGCTAGAAAGTCTAGTTTATTGTCAGAACAGAAGTCAGCTTTTCACTCATGTGCCCTGCTGTTGTCCACAGGCATTTTTGCACCTACAATTTATAGGTATAAGAAATCACTGCATCCAGGCAAATCAGGTAGTGGCAGGCCACCATTTTTAATTCCTTAGTTTGCTGNTGAAGCCCTGAATTGCTGCATGCCTAATTTGTTAGTTTATGTCTGCACGTGTAATGCAAATAATTTAATCTATCAGCTGGAGGTGGACATCGCAAGTTAGTAAAAGGCCCGAGCACCATGCAGAAAGGCTCACTGACCTCAATGCATTTTGGATTAGCCTTTTAGGTTTCCAGACATTAGGCAGGCATTATGGAGTTGTCTTCTGGTGTTATAACACAACACTAAGAGAATGGTTTCTCAAATTTAGATGACAGGTGGTGTTTTCTGCCATAGAGCCCAGAACACTTGCTACAGGTTCCTGTTGTGTTTGTCTGTGAGATATACACTTTCATGTGCAGTTATGAGATTGTTGGTAAAAACCCAAAATGAAACTTATAGACTCCAAAGAACAAGATATAGAAATATAGAAAAGGATGATTCTATTTTCATCTTATTGCCAACATTTGGTGTTAAAGGGGATATGTGTTATTTGCTCACACAGACAGAAATTTTTACCTTTAAATTGTATTAGGAATGTAATAAAATTTTTTTTTTTCAAACAAGACTGAGTCTTAGCAAAAAAGAACCCTGAACTCAGATCTTTTGTGATTTTTAATTTTCAGTTAATTTCTAGCTTAAATTAGAAAATGATTAATTTTAGGAGTTTATGGGCTCTTAAGGTTAAGCTTCATTTAACTTACTGCTTCTGACTTTTTTATTAAGTTGAGAATTGCCAACATCTGATTTCATGAGGTGGTACGTACAGTTGCAGTAGACTTTTGTTGTTGGACATCGGCGGTGCAAATAGTTCTCAATTCAGGAGCTGCTACCTAATGACCTAAGACCACTAATATATGATAACTTCATGAACATGGAAAGTAACCTGCTTTATGATATGAAGTTACTGTACATTATGCTGTTAAAATTTCCTGGATGGATGCTTTCATTTAGCTTAATGAGGGGAAGGGGAGAAATTGGAAGAGAACAACAGTAAAACAAAGCATGAAATCTGAATAGTCTCCCCACAAACAGCATGGAGAGCACTTAGTAGACAATGGCAAATATGTAGCCTCCTGCTTAAGTTTGCAAGGCTTGCTTTGCCAGAGCTGAATGCTAGTAGATCTAGAATTTTATGTGCAGTTACAAAATTATATGCAAAATTACATGAATGTGTGTTGGTAATTGATAATTATGTTCCCTTCAGGAACTGAACATAAGGCAGGATAGCTGAGGTGGTAAGGATGATATACAGGACCTGTATAAATAGGAGAGTCCTTTGATCCTTCCCTTCAAAAAGATATCGATGGGTCATGGTCTAAGAACATGTACAACAGGAAAGGTGCAATCAGGATGATAAAATATGATCCTGCTTGCATCTGCTTAGAAATTAGAGAGCTGTGCATGAACCTACTTTCTGCTATTTCTTTGACTTTGAAATGAGAGTTGCGTGACCTGCAGGTCAGGTATGGAATTTAATAGATAAAAGTCAATGTCATTTGAGAGACCAAACTTGGAAGAAAACGAAGCACAGTTCTATCTGAGAGGATAATAGGATATATTTTTTTAAAAGTTAAAATTTGGGAATGTTATTAAGGTGGAATAATTGGTCAGCCAAAAGGCTATTAGAAATATAACATAAAGGTAATTAGTAGTAGATATACTTGAATACAAGGTTAATTAGTCTCATTTTTATGATGTTAATTATTAAAAGTAATCAGCCCTGGGATACTTACAGAAGCGCTCTCACTAAATGTTTTAAAAAATGTAACAGAAAGACTCTTACAATTTGCTTCCAGCAGAGCTTATGTATAAACCTTTTAAAAATATACACTGTCTTGGGATATTTGCATAATAAGATGCTTTATGAAACGAATGTCCAAAATTCTTCGGTTTCCCCCAATGTTTTGAATCACATTTCTGGAGCTGGCATTATTCTCTTTCTCCAGGACAGATCAGGGAGACTGAAACATTAACGGTAGCATGAGATTTCTGAATCAAAGCCTATCTTAAGGCATAATTAAAGGAGAGCGTTGAATTATCTGAAGTCAAAACTGTATCATCCTTTGCCCTTAATACACATAAGATAACTTAGATGACATTTAATTAGAGGCAAAGCATGGATTAATACTTATTTAATATCTACAGTAGAAGCTTCCCTCGGGTGCTTCCCTCAGATTGTCCAGTGAATTGGGGCAAATATTTAGTCTGTGTCTGCAGCTAAATAAATAATTTGCAGCAAATAATTTACTTGGCCAAGTTTCTACTGTTTCTGCAACAAGAATGTGATTTCTTCAGGCTTAGCAGTTATCTGATGACAAACTTTTTGTTTTTAATGCTCATTTGAGAAATTAAAAATATTCATATTACAAAAGGTTGAATGCTATTGTTTAGCTGTAAATGGAGGGATCAAGTCATGTGTTTTTGTTTGTTTTCCTGGTTAGATGGTTGTATCCTCAGCTCCAGTGGCATAGTGAAATTCCTTTTGGACTCAGCTTTCTGTTCTTATTTGTATTGGTTAACTGTCTCTCAGGACTTTGTAGAAGGTGGCTAACAAACAACTACAAAATGTGATGAAATACATTCTTTTAAATGTAAGTAAATATTTATCAGGACACCCCCCCCACTCCCACCCCCACTGCCACCCATATGTATTGTTAGGTCTTAACAGCTCTATTTGAACCATCATTGTAAGAAAGAAAGGCAGCAGGAAAGTAAGCTATGATGTGGAAACAATGACATCCACACTCAGCATAATAAAAACTTATGAACCAATGCCATGGATAGAAACCATCTTTGCTTTCAGCGTATAATACCAGACCTAGAAAAGGTCTCTCTCTCGGTCTCTGTTCTTTAGAAAGATGTAGAGGAGAACAGCATATCTTTACATTCTACAGCTGCTGCATCCAGATGAGGACAACTGGCAGGTGGATGGTAGATTTCTGCCTAGATCTATTCCCATGTATTTCAGTCATCTAATAAGATGTTAGAGAGGATGAATCATCCTCTGGAGATGAATCTGTATCTCTCTATAAGCAATCTCAAGTGCATGAAGTTAGTAAGTTAGTCTTAGTTCCTTTTGTATGGCTCACAATGGGAAGACTCCCCAGTGCTGCCTGTGTTTGCATCGGGGTGTTGGCTGTTACTGACTTAAATCTCAGTTTCTGCTCAGTGATTTTGTTGGTTGTATGCTACCCTTTCTTTTTTTTTTTTTAGGAAGGCATGGAAGCTAATAGAGGGCGTCTTGTTACATGAAAATTAAGAATGGGTTTCAGACAATCCAGAAAAAAATAAGGGTAATGAAGCATAGGAAGATAAATTCTCAGCACTTCAAATGTATTCTTAACATCTTGACGTTGTGCAAGTAGAATCCAAGATTGAAAAACTACTGTTGGACTTTAGAATCAAATATTATCATGCACTTTCAAAATCAGAAATGTGACTTCATTTTTGCATATGTTATTGTGGATAGCTATACTATCTGCATAAAGAGGTATTCTTATATAACGTTTTTTGAAAATGTCTAGTGCTAATAATTGTTATATTAAATAGCTGTGCTCTATATAGTTTTGAGTAGACACTGATCTCGCTCCTTTCCTTATAGGAGCAGCAGCAGGTATTAAAGAAACTCGCAGGACAGAACTCACAAGTGGAAGTTATGTAAATAAATTGAAGAGCATCTTCTAAATAAGGTACATACAGTAGCCTTGAATCAGACCTTGAAGTATGGTGGTGCATACTGGCATGTGAACATTGCTTGCATGAGCCTTTTCATGATCCCTAAATTTTGGCTTTCATTTTATAAAATCTGACTATGGCTGCAGAATTTTTTCGGGACATAGAAACATACACACTTCGCAGCAAGCAGGACAAAACCAGAGATGTCAGTGTCAAATGGATGTGTTTGCATTCACTTGAAGGTCACTCAATCCAAGAGACTCATAGAGTGTACATCCCAGTTTAACCAAGGTGCATAGTCTACTGCTGGCTGCCTTAGAGAAGTCTTTTTTTAAACAAAAAAAACCAAACGAGAAACAACCAAACCCACCATTTCAAAAAAGGAAAAAACCCAACAACACAGGGGTCTTAGGATTCCTTGAAGTTGTTTCTTATTTGGGAAAACTAAAAGGTTCTTTCAGGTTGGGGTATTTTTTGCTATTTTTTTCAATAAGGTGGCTTAATCAAATTTCACGAACAGGTTGTCACTGTTGTGACACTGCAAGACACCAGGTTGAAGAAGTTACTTTGTGGAGCTGACTTATCGGGTTTTTGCTTTGTGTTAGGTGCAGATTCATAAAAACCTGTAACTGTAAGTAAACTATCATTAGTCGTCGTCTTCTACTTTCCTTCTGGCTCAGGCTGCTATCTACGTTGAGAGACACATAATGTCCAAATTCTGTCGTAGTGCCTGTGGTCTCACAGTTTTTCGGTACCTTGCTTGCATTGGACTCCCATGGGATCCACCAATGAGGCATTACTGTCCCCGTCTTAGACATAGACATCTCAGAGCATTATTCTAGCTTGTCCTAAAAGATGTATTTTAAACTTTTCTTTTCTTGTTACACCTGTAGCCCCTTTATCTTGTCTTCTGAGGAAGAGTAGAACAGGGATGATTAGAGGAATTAGCAGTGTCTCCCAGTTTCTGGTGAACCCCTTTTTGTTTGAATCTGCCATCTGTGTTACTAGACAGTTAAACAAGCCATGATAAAAAAAGAAGAGAGAAAGACAGTAGCATTATCTCCATGTTTTGCTGCTCAAGGTTTCATTTGGCTGTGGAAACCTGCCATAGAATGACATTGTCATCAAGAAGTGAGAAGGACAGGATTTTCTATGGGTAACAAGAGTAGTCAGAATTGTACCGGTTACTGTTTAAAATGGAAAAAGAGCTGAAAGTAAGCCAGAACCCCTCAGTAATATCTAGTATGTGAAGTAGGAAGGGACCATCATACAGCAACATATGGTGCTGCTTGCTGCTGGAGACAGCATTTTGTGGAAAATGTTTTATGAATTTGGGCCCATGGTTCCAGTTCTCATGTCCTGTTTTAGAGATGGAAAATGGATAGCTGCTGCAATTTGCAGTTGCCCAGGAATGCACTCTATGAGGGTAACTTAAAATACTATAGCCACAAAGTCCTAAATTCCATATTTGATATCTCTCTCTTTCTTTTTTTTTTTTTAATGTTTTGTTTTGGTTTTGCTTGTTTGGAGCTTGTCTGATCATTTCAGGGAAATCAGGGCAGGGGAAAGTGATTTCAACTTTCTTTCAGAGACAATGTGTGCATTTGTCTCACAATATAAAACAGCCATTACCCAAGTATGATTTATACTCATGTATGAGTACTTATTAGTATTCTGTGAACAAGGATGTGCGTTTTGAACTCACTAATCATTACAGCAGATTTTTAATAATTCTTTTCTTGTAACCCTCAATTTATTTTTATTACATTTATGAAATAAATGTAGGAGCTCCCAGAAGGTGAATGTAATATTATTTTGGGCTCACCTCTCATCAGGGACTCTGCCAGAAGTTTACAAACATCAATTAAGTTTCACCATGCTGCCATCTGGGAAATAACTTTTCTTACACCCATGTTACAGATGGATAAACAAACAGGAGCTAAATAACTTGGCCTGGATCATGTAGCAAATTGGGAATAGAGTTCTCATACTGTCTTCCAGTCTCTCACCCGGGTCTAACCAGTAAGCATTCTGCCACATAGTTTATTTACATTTTGAGACTGTTTTTAATGAACTAAATTGCCATTTCATTTTCTTCTGAATCACTCCAAACTTGCCAACATTTTATTTTAATAAAGTTTTCACATACTCAGGCTGGTATTTATAGTTAAAGGTAGTGTTTATCCTCACCTTTGGTTGCTTCTAACATTTGTGTACTCTGCTAGCACAGGATGATAACAAGAAAAGCACAAATCATTTTTTGTAGTTCCTCTTATGATGTGTTCCCATTAAACAGTGGCTTTTGGATCAGTTCTTCATGCCCATATTATAAATTGATCTCTCCAGTTCCTCAATTAGTTTCATTTTTCCTTGCACAGAATCTTTTCCATTTTCTAATATTTTTTATGGTGGTGGTTGATAAGGCATGCCCAAGAGGAAGAATAGCTGGGATTTTTTCCTGTTGTGGATTCTTATACGCTTATTCACTCTGCTTGGACTGATTGCAACTTCTTTTATTATTTTTTTTTAATTTTTAAATTTTTCAGTGTAGAGTTTTTCTTCCTGTATTGTTGGTAGCCCCTTTCAACCTAACAGTGATGTATCTAATTGTGGGTGGAAATGGAAAGCTTCTAGTTTTTACTATTGCTCTCCTTCCATTTCATCTCTAGGTAATTAAAATTTTCTGTAGGGCTTTTTTAAAAGCCATCTCAGTTCTTCTTTATATGTGATATTAATTATAAAGGCATAAGACACTGGAGGTTTTAGTTCTATGTGAAAAATAGGTCATTATTGTTACACTATTGGAAGTTCCTGGAATTATTTCTTATGGAGAGAAAGTGGTGCCAAAGAAAACTTGGTACATTACTGAACTGACAACTTGTAAATTTCAGGGATATTCTCTGAGGAGACAGCCATCCTTACTAGCCTAAGAATTTTAGAAATGCCAACTGGTTCTCTCTGATTTTGGCACTGAGATGGACAATCATTGGAACAGATGGGTAGGTACGCTATGATAATAAGCAGCATTATTATTTTAAAATATGTCATATTATACCTTACATATTGGTTTAGGGTGCAGTGGAGGTCCATTATTACCCTGAAGTGACTGGTCGCTGTTATGTCTGTTCCCAAATAAAATTCAGTCATGTGATGCATACATTAACTCCAGCAGGGTGACTGTATAAAGTATGAATAGCAAGGTTACCTGTGTATAAAAGAATAAAAGTCAGTAACACAAAGAAGATACACATATGGACTTGGAAACTGCCCAGACTGCCCCTTTTGCTCCAAGAGGCTTTCAGTCTGTCAAGCACCACAGCAGTCACTAGCTGACTGCTTGCCATTTGGGCAAGTGATAATCACATCTAATCATGCCCAGGGGACACCGCTGTTTCCAAAGCAGATGGGAGCAGCCAGGGGGTGGGAGATCAAAGGACATCTTTGAAGGAAGAAGTGATGAGAAAAAGAAGATTTGAAAGGGAAGATCTGAGGGGCTGGGGAGAAACAGAAGCAGGGAATCTCAAATCAAATCCTCTTCTGTTTAAAAATTTCATTTCCTTTGATTGTGCTAGGCAACTAGATGCTGGGACTTGAGTTCTGGATGTTTAACAGTTGGTTCCATGTGAACCTTTAGAGCTGACTGGAGTAGAAAGATATCTTTTAATCTTTTTTTTTTTTAATTTTCTGTGAATTTTGTATTCAAAGCTTCATCTCATTAGCTTCTGTACACAAATGGTTTATTTTACATTTACTTTAATCAGGTTTGAGTTCAGGTTGATTTCAGGGTGTTGGCAAATGCCAAGATCCATTAGTTCTTCTGGGTAGGGAACCTTAAACTTGACTGCAGGGATTTAATATTAAATTTTTTTTTGCAGTGTGCAGCAAATCTATTGCTCTTGGTTTCCAAAAGGAATCTCAGCACCTGCCCAGATGCATGGGCATTTGCAAGCTGATGATAGAAATGTATATGGAAGCAGCGTTTTTTGCCTAACAGTATTAAGTAAGTACAGAATAACCTGACACTCCAAGAAATTAGTGGTATCCAACATTTAATTTACAAACAATTTTACAAAATTGTGTACGTGACACTTACTCCCTTTTCTGAAAAAAAAAAAAAAAAAAGTAAAAAAAAAAAAAAGTGCTATTCTTGTCCTTGGGAAGCATAACACAAGATTCATGACATTGGCTAGAGGGGATAAACTGAGGAGGGGATTTTTCATAAAGGTAAGAATGGAAGAATAAGCAATATGAAGTGGAGGATATAAATGAAATATTAAAAGAGAAAAGACACTGCTTTCATACATTCTGCAAGCAAGAATTATATTCCAGACCTAGAATCAGTTTAGCAGAGGAGAGCCTGAAGCCAAGTGTTAGAGTTTAAGGAACTAAGATAGAAATCCCATCCATATTCTAAACATGGATACAATCACAGTAGACACAGTCTCTGGAAAACTGAGTGTCATTTAGGATATGAAGAGTTAGTAAATTCTGTGTATTCTACACAATATTCTTTACCTTAATGGTGAATCAAGGAACCTAACTTAAAGCCACCTTGGACATGGACGTGGCACTCCTCTTTCCTATTGTCTTGCGGTGTTTATAGTGCTGTTTCTAATACAGATGCTACTTCTAGGATACCAACTTACTGCAAAGTGGAAACTTGAAATTATTTTGTTTCTTTTGCTTGTACCTCTTATAGAGTGTCTTTAATCCCCTTTTGCCTATGCTAATGTTTTCTACTAATGAACCCTCAAGGTCTTTGTAGAAGTTTCCACCCTTAAAACAGAACATTTTCTTCATTAAGTCCCAGGATCCACTCCTAATTGGATTTAAAGAGGTACTGTTGGAACTTTTATTAAACAGAGATATTTCTCTTTTCTAGCAGAATCACTGTTTTCTTCTCGGATGTATTGTTCTCCTGCACTATGAAAATCAATTATAAACACCATGTAAACATTATTTTATTCCTGTTTAATTCATGAAATGAGAAATTATATTGAAAACAGAATGGTCTTTAAAGCCAACATTATTTGCACTGTGCTGAAGATGACACAGCCTTAGACGTGAACTTAATTTGGCCTTGGATGTTAAAAACAATAGCAAGAATTTCTATAAATATATTAGTAACAAGAGGAGGACTTGGGATCTTGCCTCATGGTTTTCCTGAGTGTTAGCTAGAACAGCGTTCTGAAATACAACTTGAAGTTTTCCTAGGAGTCATCTGGCTGATTTCTTCTTGCAGTCTTTGAAAGGAGAATTAGCTTTTAAAGAGGTTTCAGTCATGCAGTTTGATAGAGGGGAGAAGACTGTGTCCTTCACTAAAAGTGAAACATCATTTAAATAATAAAAAGGACCAAAGCTTCTGAATACTCAGGAGAACACAAAAGTGACAATGGGCAGTTTGTCTTAAATAAAAGCAGAACACTTTCAGTGGCAAAACTCTCACCACCATGCCAGCAGTACTAGGATTTCAGTCTCAGATTTAGTATAATGGACGAAAGGATGTAGAGAGAAGGTTCTGTTTGTTGCCAGATTGTGCATTGCAACAGGTAAACACAGAAAAATGTGAAGAACATCTGCTTCCAAAGGGATGAATCCCACAGAGAAAGCTTTGGAGTGAGGAAGACCTTTGTGGGCAGGATTAATTAGAAAGTGGAGGAAGCCTCGGGTGGCTTATTCTGTAGGGTTATCAACTTGTATCCATTCTGTAACCATCTGTGAAGGGTTTTTCTTATTACTTTCAGGTAAGTAGTGTTTCCCCTTATATGTGACTACACTATGTCATGGAGAGTTTTTCAGTTCTGCAGTTCTCTTGGTTTGCTCACCTCATTTATCTCAGGAAACCTTTGTTTTCTACTCATAAGGGAAATAAAGGTAACTTTCAGGGTGGCAAATTACCATCAACAGGCAAAAAAGGCTTACAATTCTCTACTACCTTAAAACAAATGAGCTAAACTCCTTAAATATTTGCAATGTCTGTCTGTCCCTTGCTAGGAACCTAACATGTATGATTGTGACTCCAGTACAATATTGCTTCAAATAAGCAAGTTATTACCTGCCAGGAATGGAATACTTACCTCAAGTCATTACAAAATCTAGACATGACATAGAATCAAAGAATGGCATGCATTTCTTCTATGTTGTTTTTCTAGTTAATTAAGCCATTTTCCAAAGTGATTAAATTATTTAACCTAAAACAGTTGGTGTGTTCAATCTCTTTTATTTTTTTTTTCCAATAAACGAAATGCAAGAAATAAGTAATAGTGATAAGATATTGTAATTAACATCTAGTTGTTAATGAAAAAAAAAAGAACCCAAGCATATGATGAAATTAGTTACCTAAGCGAATTTAGAACATAACATGTAAAGCTGCCTGTGTATACAGTGAAAACCTAGCTATTAAGTTACCACCAGTTGTTTGATGATGTGAACTATTAATGTCTACGTTGCATCACCTGTCTAATCAGGAGTAGATTCAAGTGTCTAAAACCTCCATCATCTTTGTCTCTTTGCTTGTTTTCATAAAGGACAGTATTTTGGGCCAATGGCTTGACTAGGAAATACTAGGCAAGACTAGGAAATACTGCTGTGTATTCCTCAGGATCCTGTGGAGTAGGGCCAGTTCAGGACATCCTGGCATCAGGATAACTGCTGGGAGCAGTCTGGACATTTCAGGACCTACAGGTGGATATGGAAAGGATTGGTGTAGAGCCAGAGGGGTTGGTGAGGGAGCAGCTAGTGATATTTTATGAAAGGTTGAGTATATAAAAGTTGGTAATACAGCTTTTAGGAAGCTGTGGATGGAATGGGACCTTTGAGGTCTGTGAGTTAAATCTCCTCCACCCTTCTTTTCTTCTCCAGACTTGTCCTCGCCGTTTTCTCCCCTCCAACTATTTGAGGTTTAAACCTTTTCTCTACAGCCTCTCCTGATACCAACAAACCATACTTTCTCCACGCAGACATTTGCTTCTACCATCGTGCACCTTCTGCTTGCTCTGCCCCTCCTTCCTATTTCAGGGGTCACACAGGCAGTCTGTTATTCTGCATACTTGCTGGGGCTGCCCATGCCTCCAGCTGGCCCATGGGCTGGGTCTGCTCCAGAAGAGTTTCCTTCAGAGAAGCTGCAGCTGTGTCAGATAAAAGGGCACCAGCACCTGAGGAAGGCAGTAATACACAGGAAGAGTTGTGTGATTGCCATCAGCGTTGCCTCGTATTAGGCTTGCATAGCGTGTGTTTAAGGTTGTAATAACGTTTCCCCTTGAAGTATGTCTGGCGGATGTGATCTTGTTATGAGACAGGACCAAGCTGGAGACAACTTTGTTCAGAAGGTATGCTAATCCCACAAAAAATATAATGAGGAAAATGTGCAGTTGTCAAGAGCACGATGCACTAATGAGAACATCCATAGCTTGCTGAAGCAATATAAATTCAAGGTAGAAAGCTGTTTTTTGGAAGTGGTAGGCTTTTATGTAGACTAGGTACACTTGCATGCTCCACTGTTTTAAAAACAGTATTCAAGCCTGTACCTCTTACTCTTCTAAAGTGAAGATAGGAGTGAGGAGACAGATTCAAATCTTAAAAAAAAATAATCCAAAAATGTGATCTAGCCATTATTCAGGTGCCAAAGAGTTTCTGAGACTTTAATTAGAGATATTATAAAGGTAATGGTGATGAAAGAAACAAGTCACAAAAGCCCATGCAAATAAGGTGTGGTGTGCTTCAGTCTGCATAATGGGAAGAAGGGTGGTAGCAAGTGGTGCAAACACAAGATTAAATGAGAAGCCTTCACTTTTCAGGGATGTCAGAAGCAGACAAACCTGTTTTTCTCTTCGGGATTTGCTTTTAAGTGCTTTGGTGGTGGGTTCTGTGGATATTTTCAGTGATGATAAGGGGAGGCAGTGCTGCACCAGTTCAATGTGCAGGGGTTCAAACCCACTTGGGCTAAATTATACCTCTGTTCTGGAGCTCTGCAAGGGTTTAAAGAGGAGGTATTTCCTGTGTATCCTCTTGTTATTTTGTTTTGAAAGACAGCAGCTCCTAGCTTCTTTTGGCTATGGGGCAGGAATGTATGTGGGAGGGGAAATCTTTACTGGTCATGGTGTATTGTTTTTGGCTTGTTTGGAGTGTTCCTGGAGGGTAGCCTTTTTTAGGATGTCTGAGCGTTCCTGCCACGTCTGATCTAACTTACCGACTTCCTTGGTGTTTCCCTGTCTGCCATGAGCTGTTTGTATCCTTTGGCTTTTGGCAGCTGCTGAGCTGCCACCGTCCTCTCTGGGCAGTGGAGTGATGACCTGTGGGCAGCTAAATAGCTCAGGAGCCTCCAAAAGTAGCCTCCCAGTTCTGCTCTGGGGTGTTGGTTACATTGAGTGGAATTGGATCTTTAGGAAGAACAATCCCTTTTAAAAAGTTATTGTGTGGTCTCGGTAGTTGTCTAGGACCTGTAAATGGCTGGTTTGAGTCTCTCATCTGCAGAGATGCTCAGGAGACCTCTTCTGGGAGAAAGGTTGGTGCTGAGGGATGGCTTTCTGCCTATGTGAGTGAGATTAAGGAGTTCCTGGCTGTTTCTATGAAAACGCAATGGCAATTTCAGTAAACCATGACATTTGTTTAATTTGGAATTAAAGCTAAATTTGTGGTGATAGAGCAGTACCTCTCTGTATGTACTACTGCTAACACTACCAGAGGATGGAGAGCTGCAGATGTTGTTTTATTCACTGTTTTTATAAGTTTTAAGCTAAGATCTGATTTCTGTAGCATGCAAATGTGCACAAGTGTAATGCTACCATCTGTATCTATACCTACATATTGTCTCAATGTAAAGGCAAATGTATTTAGTAGACTCCCTTCAATGCTGTTACAATTTCCCACGTCTGCACCATCAGTCTTGCTATATGTTGCCTTTTGTTATTATTGCTTAGTTGAGGAGAGGAAACACAAGCCGCCTAACCACTAGTATGCTCTATTTTTGAAGCACAGATTCACGCGCTGAATAAAGTGGTAAAGATACCCAAACTCTTTTTTTTCCCCCTACGGGTAAATGCTCTGGTTTATAGGGTATTCTGTCACAGTTGCTCTCATAGGGCTTTTTTTGTTGTGTGGTTTTTTTTTTGTTTTTTGTTTTTTGTTTTTTGTTTTTTGTTTTTTGTTTTTTGTTTTTTGTTTTTTTTTCGGGACTGTTCCATTTTGTGTCTAATACTGAAATATTTTTGGGTGTGAAGTCCAGAACCCAAGTGTCCCGATTCCCATCTAAGTGTCCCAGTGATACGTTATTTGCTCTT
Organism: Arenaria interpres; assembly: GCA_013399435.1. Taxonomy (NCBI): domain Eukaryota; kingdom Metazoa; phylum Chordata; class Aves; order Charadriiformes; family Scolopacidae; genus Arenaria; species Arenaria interpres. The sequence continues at coordinate 164,898 of VXAK01014012.1, read as the reverse complement.
CTCTCCCACACCTGGTAAACCTTTCAGTGTCTCATGAAAGAGGAGCAGCCTGCCCCGGAGAATGGACTGCCATGGCTAGGGCACACTCCTGTGCTCTGGGTGATGCAGCTCTGTCCAGGCAGAGGAGGGAGCTTACATCCAGCCTCCAACTTCCTTGGCCTGTAATTGTCAAGCTCCTTTTAGTCAAAAGGTGGGTACTACCCGGGGTGCTTCCCCATGCATCTCTCGGTGTGTTATGTATTCGTGCTGGGTTGTGTTTCTCAGGTGTGTGAATGCCTATTTTGTGAGTTTCTGATGGAAGTAGCTAGGCGTCTGCTTATGAAACGTGCTGGTGCCGTCGGCACGCAGGGTAGCACAGTTTCAGTTTTTGCTTTCGCTGAGTTTGTAGAAACTTCTGGCGTCCCAGATACATAAGTGAATTACTGAAAATTTTTGGTTACTCTCTTGTATGTAGGCAGCTACTAGTTTGCCTAAATGGCATCTTTGGCATTTAAGTGTGGTTTGGTATTTCCCTGAGGCTGCGGAGTGGCCGCAGCGGCAGTGTGTGCTGTCAGGCACTACGCTTTGAGTTTTCAGCAAAACAGCTGGAATCCTTACTTTTATGTTTCTTTACTTATAATCTTGTGCACGGTAAGAAAAGAGGAGCAAAAATAGTAGGATAGGCATGTCAAAATAGAATTTGGCTAATAGTAACTTTAAAACTATTTAGAAAAATATAAGGCTACAGCAACCTTTAGATTATCTTGTTTGTGCATTTCAGGCTATGTAACTAGGTTGATCCTTACAGTCTGAGTTAAGCTAAACTGTTTCATCACTTAGAAAACTAAAATACCAGCATGTTCCAGGCCTAGCCAGTAGAAAGCCTAGGTACTTCATGCCCAGGATCACTTTGATACAATGAGCTTGCTTAGTATGCAATTATCATAATTAACTCAGTGGATAATTTCTATCTCTGCAAGAGAAAAATGTAGTGTGGAAAACCACCATATCTCTTACTGATCTTACCATTTGTGGCTTCATAATTGCTATTTGAATCTCTTTCACCTTGCACCAAAAAAGACTGGGGAGCATGTAAGTTGTGACCAGCAGTATTGCTACTATAACTGCCTAGCTGGATTAGCAAGTGCATGTCTGTCTGTGCTCAAAGAAAGAGAATTTATTGGAGGAATTATCTTATTGCCTCAGATTTTCATTTTTTATTTTTTACCTATGAAATCTGTGTACTATGGTGGTATGGATGTTTGATATTGTGTAGGTAAATTACTTCCAGGAGAAAAAAAAAAACAACACAGTGCACAGTTTCTCTGGCTTAGATAGGCAAGTTTCTGCATATTTTTCTGAAGTGTGCACATGCAGAGAGACAAAGGGTTATTAAACAGTGTATTATCACTGTTAAATACACAAAATAATTCATTTTTTTGGGTGTGTGTTGCGCTTCAACATAAATCTGTGTGAACTTGAAAGACACTTTCTACTATTTGAAATACATCTACACTGTTATCTTAACAAATGCTGGTCTCTGCTGCAAAGTCAAAGTATATTTGAATATAAGGGCACTTACAGCATATTTATGTCATCTTGGGGCAACCACAGCGAGAACTACTAAGGCTGTAAAGCCTAAGCAACCAGCCACCATCCATAATTGCGGACTTTTGTTATTAACCCCTGTGACCAGAGTACTGCTGGATGTGGAATGAGACGCATAAAGTATTTATTGAGAAATAATAAGAATGCATTCCCCAAACTGAATTTTTACCTGCAGTCTCACAGCCTGACTTTGTGAAACAAAGGAATGGAAAGATCAGCCTGCTGGAAACTACTGGCCACAGGGAGGGAAAAAAAAAAAAAAAAAGACAAAAAAAGACAGCAAACCTGCAATTGAAAAGTATTGTCAGACAAAAGGAATTGCTTTACAACTTGCCTACAAGTGTATAAGAAAGCTTAAGCAAATTAATTGCTCTCTAAGTTCTCCCAGAACTGGAGCCTTGGAACTAAGATGAAATTATGTTACGTTATGGCAACATTCATGTCCTTGTTTCAACTAATTGTCATTATTGTATAGATAGTTGAACAAAACATGCTGTTATGTCTAGAGTCAGATGAACTATTTGCATAGCATAAGAAACTAGGCAAAATTCTGTTTCTTACACTTTTGAAAGTAGATGCCCAATGTAGTCAATTGCAACAAGCATCTTTACCACCTGATACTGAATTGTACAATGGGGCCACGGAGGGGTGGGGGAAAGAAGAGTGATGGTGCTCCAACCATGAGAGAGAATACAGGTGTAGATATTTTGTTTGATATTATTACCTCACTGGAGGGTAATCTTCATACTTCTGATGAGGACGACTATACATTTAGAACGGATGCTGATGTTTTAAGTAGGTCTTCAGTGGTTTCTAAGCATTATGCCGGCAGCCTGCACTGAGGTTTTTTTTCTTTCTTTTTTTTCCTATTCATCAGACCTGTCAACCAGCTGATGGATTTCCTTTGACTCCTCCCCGCGCCCCGAACCACCTATGTTGTTACAAAACCCAGAGATGGGTTTGTATCTCTGATGATGATTTGATGATGAGATGAGGGATTTGTCTCTCTCTAGGAGAGACAAATTTTACTTAGGTATTAGACCTAAGTAAATCCTATTTTTGAGAAATTGTTTTTGACCCCATTACTTGTTGGTGTCTGCAAAGTGCGTGCTCTATGGAAAAAAGAAAATACTCCTCAAAATGCATGTTGTCAGCTAGAATGTTTCTATTTGGCTATCCAGCAATGATGTGCTGGGAAGCTGTAATTTTGATTCTCATTCACTTTTCTCCAGTATGATATTCCCAACCTGAGTAGGATCCCACATTTTATGAAGGTCATATACTTGTTAAGTGTGGAAGTGACAGGGCACGCTGGGAGCTGAGGCAGTCTGGCCAAGGAGCACGATTATCTGCTGAGGATGCCCCCTAGGGTGCTTAATTAATACTCCTAGCAGGCAACATCTGCATGAAAACAATTTCATTTTTGATGCAGACTGGAAGCTTCAGCTTTCTGATGGATTTTATTTCTTTTTTCCCTTGGTAAAAGTCTATTCTATAGTGTATATGTAAACAGACTCCATGGATTCCATTAAAAACTTGCAAATTTCCTTTACAAATAATGTTACTGTGGTGTTCTCACCATGTCTAGCATAAAGAGAAGTGTTGGAACTGTGATGGTGATCACTTGTGTATGCGTGCTTGCTAAGCAGCTTATGTGCAAATAGCTTATGCCTTTCTATGTCATTGAAATTAGTGGCATGTAGTAGAATTGGCCTAGCTCCTGAGTGGCAATACTGTGTGATGTTTATTCTGTTGCTAGTTTAAAGTATTATGGGTGCAAAAAAAATGAAAAAGAAATGAAGCTCCACCGGCAGAGCAAATACTAAATAGTATTTGGATTATTATACTCCAGACTGCTGGTCTAAGGTGCCATTCATAAGCAGTGGCCATTTTTCCTGTTCTCTCCTGGTATCCCTGCCCTTAGCAGTACTTATTATTGACTTGGGAGTGAACACAATTAAAACCTTTTTTTCAGTTCTTTCCCCTACTCATCTTTAAACTTGATGGGGATTTTTAATATTGAAAATGCAAGTCAGAGAAGTTAATGTTCTAAAGCCTGGGGTGGATGATTACACTTGTTGAAAATGAAGCTCAAAATGAAAGACTCATTCAAGTAGCAGTAATGTTTTCAAAGTGTCTCTACTTCGTGTCACAGGTGGCATAGCCTGCTATTACAGGTCCCAAAGCAGTTTTCATACTGGTAGCAATAAATCACACTCTTATGGTGATCAGGGAGAAAGAAAAATAAGTGATGTCACTTAAAGAGGCGAACACAGAAACCTCAAAGGGAAAATGCTGTAGTAGGCATTGACGTCTCTTGGGGTGGGAAGAAATATGGGAAGTTTATCTGCTTCTTACTACTGCATAGACATACTTGACCAGAAATGGGTATGGTTGAGAGCATTTTTAAAAAGTAAAAAACCAAAACATTGACAATGACAGGAGACCCTGACACAAAGTGTGAAAACCACCTATAAGTGGTTTTGTAAGGGCCAGAGAAGCTGAATTAAAGGGAAGGGCCATGGTGATGGACTTGTACAACCTGAGAAAAGCCTGAATATTCACTGGAGATCTGCATGCTCAATGGTAGGAATGGTCAGTGTATTTGAAAAATATGTTAGCTTACCCACTTTATTATTTCTTTGGTCTATTATTTTTGCTGGCAAAAACATGGCTCTGCAAAGTTCAATAGATGGCTAGCACCCATACAGCAGATAGTTATAAAGTATAATTATGTAAGTAAAGCATTAAGCAGGGGTGATGCTTTACCTCCTTCCTCACATGAATGGTTTTTATAAGAACTATCCACATGGCTGAAACCTGGGGAGTCAGTCTTTGTATTAGTGAAAAACTGAGGCAGAAAATTCTCCTTCCAATACCTGTGTGCATGTATCTGGGAAACTAAGTTAATTGTAAGAACAAAAAGGTGATATTTCACTATAATGCATGCTGAAATACCTATTTCTTTGCCAAGATGCTTCATAGCCATAGCCCACCCCCACCTCCCTAATGTAATTTAATTACATTTTTGAACAAGTGGAGGCTCAAGATAACTTTGTTTTCCTCTTTGAAAAGGATTATATGAATGACTGCATGAATTCAGAAGGATGTTACTTAAATCTTAATCACATATTCAGTAGCATTAAATCCTTAAAAATGATATATCAGAAAATAATTTTATCTGTAGGATAAGTTTCCCCAGAACATCTTACAACTCCTGCCTCTACTGTGCCAGCAGCTGCAGCCTAGATATTCTCTTTCTCCTTGGAGAAGTTGTATGTGGATTTTAGTGAAGAAGATTGGAACACATCTAAGGTCTGATCTGCTGCAGGGGATGAATCTCAGTGTGCACTCTGTCCAGGTCTGGAAGCTCTGGACCTTTGGTGTGGTGAGGATGTCATGGATGTGTGGAAAGTTCCAGTCCTGTCCAGATGAAGGCAAAATTTCTTACACACTCTGGTCTCAACATGGCTGATGAGAAAAAGGGGATATTCTACAAAAATTTTTAGGTTGGTTTCTTGTGTTATGAGCTACAGATCTTTCTGTCAACTAGTATATTGAGGACTGGAGAACTCAATGTTTGCTTTTTGCATATTGAGCAAAATATTACTCTTTTTCTAAGTGTCAAACTTGTCCCCACATCAGCCTTTCCATTTTTTCCCCCCTTTAAAAACTTATCTTTTGTGCTTAGGAAAAAAAAAAAGGAATCAAAGCAACAATTTTCATGTAAGAGTTTCTTTTATTACTTAAAATTTATTAACTCCTTTATTTTTGTAAGTGCAGAAATATCTTCACATCCAAACCTGCAGGTTCCTGGGTGGGTGGTGTGTGTCAAAGATATTTCCTTGTTATGGCTTACCATCTGTTTAATTAAGTAGCTGCCTTTATTTACTTGTATTTTGCAGTAGCCTGTTTATTAACAAGTTATTTAGTTTTAATTGACTGAGTTCCAATTACGAGAGGTAGTAGTGCTGTCCTTTCAAAACAAGGCAAATCAGTAAGCATCTGGGCTGCAGAACCAATTGTAGCACTCAATCCTTAGGAAACAAAAGGGTACGGATAAGCTAAATGATGGAACGTGTTGGAGGTCAGAAGAAAGGATGGCTTCTTAAAGAGAAATCCATTGAGGGATGTCAGTGACATGGACGTGTGCCTGGGAAACTCCTACACCATGAGCAGTGGGAAGAAATGAGAGATAGTGCGATTCATATGTGCTTCCTCTTTTCTTGTACCACTTCCAAAGAATCTGCTTATGGACACTGTCAGTGACAAGGTACTGGACTAGGTGGACCTCTGATTTAACTGAGGATGACCATTTTTATGCTTGTAGAGTTGCTAAAGCTTAGGCGCTGGACCCATGGTAGCTGTTTTAAATGATATTCTGCCTAAGCAAGGTATCTGCTTTCTTGCAAGTGAAGGCAAGTGTACACTGAATATCAAGAAAATATAACCATCCTGCTAAAAGGCTTTGATATCTCTGTACAGGGTGTGTAGGCAAAACCTTTAAAACATCTGAGAAATGGACTGAGGACACTATTCACATTTTTATATCTGAAGTTATTATTTAGTTTTACTCTGGAATCACTTTAATATTCTGCAGAGGCTGGCATTTGCATAAGCAGAAATCAGGTTTGCTGTTGAACCTATCTCATCAGGCGACTTGCCTCATAGTCACAACAGGAAAGAAAACTGGCCTGGTTTCATTGGAAGTTTCCTTGCTAAGATTTGCAGGTCTTTGCCATTGAGCTCAATGTGAAACAGGATTGCACCTATTTGAGGTTAGGGGTTAGGTCTGGGCTAGTCTGAAGTTCCTAGTCTGAAAGTCCTAGGAATTTCATGTTTCTCTCCTTGGAAGGTTGGGTGGTTAGTGATATTTCAGTAGTATTATATTTATGTTTTAATTGTATTGTAAGACTTGTTTGAAAGCTAAAACTCGGAAGGTTTAATTCCGATATTAAAATACTAGCTTGAACAATCAAGGAGGTCAATCCCTAGAAATGGATACGCCATAAATGGAATACCATCTTTTTCACATTTTCTCCTATTTGTAATGAAACAATCAAATGCTTCTGTCAAAATACTTCACAAGAATGGAAGCAGGAGATGTTGTTTGAGAAGAAGCAGATGTTTCATTCCTTATTGACTAGCAGGGAAAATATTTTAGCTTTTGTATTAAATCAACCTGAGTCATTGCTGGCTATAGTAAATTCTGTAGTGCGTTACTGCTGACTTACCATGAAATGTATAATTTGTTTAGAAAGTTTTGCAACAGTAAATATTGAAAATTCAAAATGTGTTTTATTGCTGAGAATAGGAAATACTTATTTTGCTTTCAGTTGTGGTGAAACCTAGTGCGGAATATCAGGATTTGTCACAAAGCAAGAATTCTGAGTTAGTTACCTCTGCTACCCACGCTGAGAAGGTGGCTGCGTACCTTTTTTGTGGTGTTGTAGGCAAACAGGTTACAGAGAACAGCTTCTCAAAAACACAAGGCTCAGGGTGAAATAATGTTTTTGAGGGACTTGTTTTATGGAGTAGCATTTGTAATGAATTGTATGAATGCTCTGAGCAGGCTGGTATTGATCTGAGGTATAAAATGTCTATTTCACACTCAACAAGTTTGAAATTTTACCCCTTGCACTTGAAAACTCACTTCTTTGCTTTTCTTTGTCATCTCTTTTATATTTTGGACTTGACAGCAGCTAGGTTGTGATGTCCAGATGTGATACAAAGCACCTTTCTGAAAGAAAGGAGTACCTCAGTTCATCAGACATTCTAAATGTAATGTTTTAATTTTTAAATGCTGTGTTTTCTCTTTTATAAGGAGAGTCTGAGTTTCATTCACTTTTGGCTGCTTATGAAAAGTAAGTGCAAATAACCCCCAACCAAAACCTGACAGTTTTACTTCAGATTTCTTCTGTTTTCTTACTCTGTGGGCCTAACTAAAGAATTTTAAAAGATCTCTAATAAATAGTCATATCGGATTCTGGTTTAACTGTGGTAAATTCCACTGTAAATCCTTCTGTATCAGTATTTTTTTATTTTTTTTTCCCCAGGTTGATTTTTTCTCTCATTTTTGCCTCTTCTCCAATGTAGCAATGTACTCCACTGCTTTCAGATTTTACTTTCTGATTACTTTATTCTACATCTGAACAATATGGGGATTGGGAAGAATTTTTTTTTTTTTTAATTATTATTATTAAACAGTGGTTTTGTATTTTCAGTGCTCTTCCTGTGTGTGTAACCTGTAATAGCAGGTGAGTTTTGTCCTGGAATCACACAACCCAGGAAGTAATCTCCAAGACTTCCTGACTGTTCTGTAGCAACTTTGGGGTTTGGGTTTTTTTCGTTTTCTTTTTTTGTGTTTGTTTTATTTCTTCTCACTATTGCTTATGACGAGGGACATGTTCAGCTTCTTTTAAGAGATCTTTTTGCTATGTTACACTTTTCAGTTAAGAAGTCGAGGGAGTTGATTTGCAAATGTCTGTTATCAGAGATTCATGTGGGTTGTGATTATGGAAGTGTGAGACGTGTTATCGATAGTAAAATGGTATTTATAAATTATGTTTCAGATGAAACTTCCTGTATGTCTGTTAGCTTATAATTGGTAACTAATGCCTTACAGTTCTGTGGATAAAATTGTTTTGGTATTAATCCTAAAAGCATGTAGACTTCCCCCTTCCCCCCACCATGGGTTTCCCATCCCAGGTTTTTTTTCGAAATAGGATGCATTCATCAGTCCACTAGTAGTTATTAGGCAGAAGTAGTTCTGGCATCAGCCAGACAGTGGGCCAGCCTGTATGATAGTTCATATCTGATAAGTTTAATTTTGCTTAGAAGTTTTGGGGATTTTTCTCCTCACCATCCTTCTGGGAAAATTTTACTTTTTCCTGCCCAGAACTACCCTTATATGGGGGTGGTGGCACAGGGAGCTGCAGGACAGGGCAGACCCAGGTTCTGCCAGTAGGAAACCTGAACAGGAGAACATCAAAGCCACCCTGACCTAACAGGGAGGGTATAGCAGGGCAGTAAGAAAACAGCTGTGGCACTGGGGAGGAAAAAAAAAAACAAAAAAAAAAAAAAAAAAAAAAAAAAAAAAAAAAAAAAAAAATTATGCCTTTTATGGGTAGTCATCACCAGTGTTTTTCAGGAGAGGAAATGCAGTGGGATCTTTTACTCGTGAAGAACATAAGCTGCTTTTAGTGGAACAAGTTTCATGCACTCAGTTAATGTGGTGCCTAAATGATTTCTGGTTAGGAGTTAAACTTTCCTGGTTAGCAAAAAAAAAAAAATTAAAAAAAATTGTTTAAAAAAATCCATATGCTTTGACCAGAATCCTCATTAATGTTTTTGAGCTCCTTACATACCATGATATATCCCCTGAAGTACAGCATTTGAACTGTATATCCACAAAGTACAATGTATGTAAAATTTCCATTAACACAGGAAATTCCGGTCTGCTTTCGTACAATCATTTTTTCTAAAGTACGTTACACCATAGTCCACATTTTCTGCTTATTTACCAAACTTCAAGGCAATGAATTGCTGTTGATTACATTATTCAGCTATCAGCTTGTTTTATTCCTTCAGAGGGTGTTGGGGAAAGCTCCAGAAAAGCCTATTTTAAGCAGCAGTGCTCCTGCTGCCTTTATTCAGTCTGGTTCTTACTGAACTCCAGTAAAATGGTGGTGCCGTGATACTTTGAAGAGCAAGGAAAAAGAGGAATCAGCTTTAAGCCTGGGATAAGAAAGTTACTGCAGAGTTGCATTTTGTTTCTCTGTCTCTTTTTGTGCTGAAATCTGCACTCTTGGGTATAGAGTCATTTAGCCTCAGCCTTCCTTCCCCAGAAAAAAACTGCTACTCTCTTCCCCCTGAATTGCTCACCCTCTTCTATTTCAAACTATTTCCAAGAATCCAGCTTTTTCCCCTTCCATATAGGATACAGCTATGTACTGCTGCTGTAATCATCATTTGTACAGCACATCATTTTCCACCACTCTGCTCTTCTCTCTGTGTCATGTCAAACATAAGCCATAGCTTTTCTCTGAAGGCTAGCCATCTTTCCTCCCAGCACCGTGAACTGACTCCCACCTCCAGTAACCATCTGGAACCAGAAGTACCAGATGCTTTTACCCTAATTTTTTTATGTTCTTGAGCAAGTACTTTTATGCTGTTCTCCCGCCAGTGCAGGTGCTTGTGAGCAATTCCAGGTCTCTCCTCCAACACTGTGAAGTGACCTTATTGCTCTCTTTCAAACACCTGCTTGCAATTCTCCTTAAAACTTCCCTAATACCTACCAGAAACTTGAGGAGAGGTAGGCTGCCATGGGTTGAGCCACCACTGAGCTGGCATTAGCTGTGATGCTAAGCAGTGGTTTCTTCTGGCTTTCAGACCTTTGTCTGTGTCCCCCTTTGTTTGCGTTCAGACCCTAAGGCTTGGAGGCTGATGCTGTTTCCTCGGCTGCCCGCAGTATGGGCTGTTCTGTGTGACCAGCAGGCTGCGATGTGAAGACAAGGTGAGAAATTTGTACCACAGCTATTGGGGAGCGTCCATCTGCTGACTTGTTATGTTTCTTGCCGTTTAGTTTTGCTCAATATTTTCAGTATATATTAAGAACCAGAGAAAGCAGCAACACTATGCCAGTGATATTACAAAATTCATTATATGAGCACACAGGCGTTTAAAATAGATGTGTGTCAAGATGCTATAGTGATGGAAGACTTTTTTTTGCTGTGTAATGCAAGCAGTAGTGTCACTCAACAGTGTGTTTGGTACTTGCCTGAGAGAGGAGATTCATGCTGCCCTTGTGTGCTAAGTGTTCAGAATCCTCCCGTGAGCCCTATCGAAACAGACAGCTCAGGCTCTGGGTTCCCTTCCTGGCGTTACAAGTTCACGTGGTCTTTGCCTATTCTCTTAACAAACTTATGCTTGATTTCTTTTAGATGGGATGTATTTATAAAATATACAGAATACAGATCTATAAACTGAAATCTGTTGTGTTAACTATTATTAAAAGTCTCCATTTTGGCTGATATCAAGTACAAGGACAACCTAAATGTAAAAATTCCAGTTATTTTGTAAGTTAATTTCCCATATTAATTTTGTTCTTCCTTGTACTAGTTTGTCAATGCAAAAAGAAAATACTCGAGTTATATATTCAAGAACTACAGTCGGAAAAATGAAAGTCCCCTCCTTACCCCAGATTTCAGAAGGGCCTAAAGAGACTCGTATGTGTCATTTAAAAAAAAAAAAAATTATAATAAAAAGTCTCTAATGAAAAGGGCTTATCTCAGTCATGTTCTTCACAAAAATGTTAGGCTTTTTCAAAGGACTTTGCCATCTAAATGTTAGTCAAGCTCTTTAATAATTAAACACTGATGGCTAGAAAAAAAATATTAATTATGCATCTCCTAGGCCACAGAAAGAAGCTATTTTATCAGGCTACAAAGTGATTTAGTATGCTTAAAATTTAACATTTAATAATACCACCAAGAACATTTACTTTAAATGTTTCCATGTTCCAGTCCTGTCTAATTAATATTTAAGTGTTAGTGCACTAGTTACGCTCTTTTGTTTCTTACTCTGTGCAACTGAAGTTTTTTGTTTAGCAGACCTTGGTTGAAGCTTCAATGGAGTAAACAGGGTGATTGGTGTAGACTTGAGGATCCTGAGATACCTCAGAAGTAAGGTTTATGAAGAATGGTTATGAGAAATGTCTTCTGTTACAGATGAACATGACCTATTGTGTATCACCAAAAAAAATATACAGAAAAGGGTTTGGGAGGTATTATGTGAGTTAAAGAAGGTTGCATCTCTCAGACCTGCATTTTCATGTTTAACTAGAGAAGTAGAGATGATTGTTTTGGCTTGACTAGCATTTAAAAGCATGCACTGAAGCAAGTTTTTTAATGTGCTCTTGAATTTTAGTTCCTGAAAGAGATGCTGCGCTTGACAGCATATTAAGCTATTCAAGAGCAAAGCCAAAGGGGAAGCCTTTAAGCTGAGTGATTGTTACCTGTTCGAGTGCAGAAACATTGGTTCTAAGCAAGGCAATAAATAGACAAATTATAGATTGAGCTAGATGACATGTTCTCATAGTCTTGTCCTTACCAAGATAAGATCCGATATTGTATTTTGGGGTGAAAAGATATTTCAAGTGCAAAACAACGACATCTAAATAGAACACAAATCCTTCCAGGGGATGACTGCTGCTTCATCAGTTAATTTGCCTTCTCCTCTTTCAGGGGCATTCTTTCATTGATAGACACTGATGTCAAGTGGTGATACCATCAAGGACCCTAAGTATCCCAAAGCATTGTTAAGGTACTGGAAACTCCTATTTTTTTCCTTTCTGAAATTATTGTACAACCTTTCTCTTCACTTCCCTTCTCTGTTTCTTTACTATTGATCTTTTTTTTCTCCTTTGCAGACATCCTGGAAGCATGGGAAGACTCTTAGATGCCTCAGCAATTCATTTGTTCGCTGGAAAGCATCTTCTGCCAAGGTGCAAGACCAGTATAGGAACTAGCATTGCTGGGTTGTGGTCCCACTGGCACAGAAAGAGCAGGACACAGGTACCTCCTCCTTACCCCCTTGGAGACACCGGGCAGCTTGGGGCATCTTCCAAAGCACTTGACAAGGTGCCCTTGGCTCCACAATCAGCAGTGAGTGTGGTTCCTCATCTTGCAGTACACAAGCAGCATGGCTAAGTCTAGTCTGCGGAAGAGATCACGGATCACTTAATTTTATCTTTTTTTCAAATAAGTATTCAAATATTCTCATGGTCAGAGGAGGAAAACCACTAAAATACTGAATAAGGGGATATATTATCCCACCGTGGAGTTTTTTTGGTGGTTTTTTGTGTTTTGTGTGGGTTGGTTTTTTTGTGTTTTTTTTTTTAATTTAACAAGCTGGTATGGTTACAGAATCTTTGGCATTACCAAGAGGTGGTGTGGAGTCAGGGCTAAAAGGGTCTGAGAGCTGGGAAGGAGCTGAGAGGGGGTCCTTGGGAAAAGACACAAATGTTGTCGCTAAGGAGCGGTCTGAACAGGCTGTCTGCTTTTGTAGATTCAACTGCAGCTCCGAGTTGCCAGCCTCTGAGTCAGTTCTGGACATGCTTGGGATTAGTGAGTTTGCAGTTTGCGTTAGGCACGGCCGTGCCCTTGAGGCAACAGAGAGCAATTCTGAGCTTGATTTAATTTTTTTTT
>VXAK01014012.1:106891-152091 GCA_013399435.1 Arenaria interpres | reverse complement strand
TTTTTTTTTTTTTTTTTTTCTGGTCTCCAAGACATCTGTGACAAGAAATACTGTGCCTCTGTATGCGCTGGTGGGGAAGGAAAGAATTATAAGGAAGACAGCTCTTCTACTTGAAGTCTCCGCTCTTTCAGTTCATCTCTAAATCCAATATTATTCTAATGTTTTTTAGTACTCCACAAGAAAAGAAAAGTTGAGCCGCTGATAAGGTTTTATCTACAGGTAAACATTTCCTTTCACTGTAAGAAAAGTAGACTTTAGGGACCTGTAAAGAAATTACTTCCTTTTCCTCTCCACAGATTTGATGGGTTTTTAGTAAGAAAGTGGTGGTGATGAGGGAATTGAGCAAAGAGACAGCATCTACCTATCTGCAAATACAAAATGCATTTAGATTTAATAAAGGCAGTGAGCAAAGGGATGGGACTTGAGCAAGTGGAAAGCCTTGATGGCTTTGACAAGCCTTTTCTTTATTCTCTTGAGCTAATTGTGTCACTTGACAGGCTGGCATCAGGGTACAGTCAAATTCTGACAGGCTAATTTGAGCTTGTGGTTCCAATGAAACATACATACGGCACTCATTATATTTAGTGACAATCAGTGTCATTTTCTGCTTAAATGCAGACAGCTCAATACATTTATTCAGCTGCCTATCTGTAAATGAAGCAAGCAAACAATGATGGAGGTGAAGCGAAAAGGTTAGGTCAGGGGGTCTAATTGTACTTTTGATAATGCATGGGGTCCAGAAAGAGGGTGGGAGGTTGACTATTAAGCGGCTCTGAACGATACTGGGAGAGGGGGACACAGGAATGTAATTGCTATAACCTGCCATTTAATGTGGTAAAGTGAGAGGAATTTTCCTTTCTACAATAATTGAGCTAGGGATTGAAAGGACTGGTGACAAAACTGTCCCTGCTTAGCAGATGCTGCCTCCTGGACACTGAGTAAGCACAAAACCACTCATTATTGCATAATCTTAAGTACCTGTTGGGAAGGATATTGGTGAAAGCAGCCATCCAGGCTGTGCACTGCTAGAAGATGGCAGCCTCAGCCATGAGTTGCTCTTCAAAACTGAGAAAGTTGGACTGCATGCAGGCTGTCACCCTGGAATAAATAATCATTAGTATTAAAATTCTGCAATTAAAAAGATAATTCTGCAGTTATTAAGATAGATAAATAAAGGAAAATACCTCCTTATTTTTTTCTTTTTTTTTTCTTTTTTTTTTTCTGATCACGATTGAGGTCTGTGTGCAAAGCAGAGGCAACTTGTGCAGGGGTTATCCTGATCATTGCTAGATTTCTTCTGATTAATACTCTGATATAACCCTGAAAGTGAGAGTTGGAGATGTTTGTCTCGTCAGTCTCTTCATGTGGCATAGCTGTGAGTTGTACATTCAGGAGGGCTCTACCTTTTTTCTGATCAGCAGAGGCCCAACACACGGCTAACAAAGATGGAAGATGTCTGCCTTGAGCTATATTATGGTGAATTCATGTAGCATGGCAGCCTCTGGCTTTAACTTCCAGTCTGTTCAGTCTTGCTTTGGCAATTCATGAAATTCACTTTGCAGGGGAGGGGGAAGAGAAACTTGCATTGAAAGCTTGCCCTGGATTTCACTGAAAGTATTCGGATCTAGAGTCTTGCTTTGAACTGCTCTTTCTACCAATGGAAGAACCTGTATTTTAACTTTTTGTTTGTTTGTTTTACAAAAGCTATTCCCTTAAAGAGTGACCATTTTACAAAAGCTGAGAAAAATGTAACTGGTATCTTAGCTGGGAATTTGGTAATTTTCTGTAGGCTTTATTCAGTTTTAAAGTATTAACACATTTCCTTAGATGTATCCTGCTCTGGCATCAACACAATCTTGCATTTCTCTACAAGGTTATGTTGATTATGTGCTAATGTGATGATGCTGTCATTCAAAATGAAGATCAACATTTTAATGCTAATGTGCCGATTTCAACTTTGGAAAGAAACCTGTGCTTAGCTCCATCAAGACAACTTTGTGTGACATATGTCACAGTTTGGAATTGATCCAACTAGGTGTTATGTTGTAAACACCTTGTTTCCCCTCCAGTGTTCAGAGGCTGAGATGTAATTTATTCCAATCAGGATGTACTTTGACAAGGCAGCTGAATGGGATGCAGCTGCTGTTGTTAAATATTTCCATCTCCCTCTGCTTTTCAGGTTTTCCCAGATGTCATCATCTTCAGAGCTCTCCATGCTAGCATTGCAGGCAGCTCTGCCAAGGGTTAGGAGGAAGTGGGAGTGGGATGAGCTGGAAGGAAGAGTAGCCCATTTTGCTCATTATAGAAAGAGATGGACAAAGGGTTTTGATTGGAAAAGCCTTCTCCCTGATGAATAACTAATTCACTCGGATACTAAATATGACACTTATTGTGCATTTGATGAATGCTTTGAAAATTCTATATGTGACAAGACATTTCATGACAACGTGACTCAGAAACAGTGAAGCAATAAGCCTTTTAAAACCAGACATTCTACCTGAGCTGAAATGATGTTGTTTTTTTATTTGGAATACAAAAACTTTGAAAGCCAATGTATTTCCCTCCACTCCACAGACCTAACAGGTAATAAGCATTGTAGTAGACTTCACATACCAACAGAGGTGCCTGTCTCCTAAACCAGTCCTCCCAAGTGAGCCAAATTTTTGCTGCATAACTTTTTAGGGAAGATTTTTTGTACTGTTTATCGTTGTCCTTTTGTGGTGAAACCAGCAGCAGAGTTATTCCATGAGGTCTTTTGAAAGTGTATCGGTGTGAAATAGTGTACGAAGCTGTCTGCATCTTTTGAAGCGGAGTCGTTGCCTCTCAAAGACTGAAAAGGAGCAGTAAAGGTTATCTGTATTTTGTTTAGTGACAAGCATCACACAAACTTACTACTCCATCCTTACCCAAACTTGTATGCTTAGGGTCTTCTGTGCTACAGATTGTGCTGCAGATTATTTGACTATCTAGTTGACTTCAGCAGAGCTCTGACTTTCCCGCTCATTTAAACTGACGTCAGAAATAATTTCTCAACCACTTGTTTTTCCTTACAATGGCTAGTTTTGTTTATAGTCTCTCTAATTTTTTTGAGCAATCAATATTTTTACTTCAACAGTGAAGTAAATTGGGAGAAAGGGAGACAGAGTTATACCTTTGTTAAAGTGAAGCAAGTGAAATTAGAGCTGGTTCTTGGATTTTATTGACTCTTGCAGCTTCTGTTGCTCTCATTGCTGGGGCTAGGAAATAAATTTCAGTCTCTGAACTACACTCCATGTATCCAGCATCTTTACAGTGAGAATAATTCTTTCGCTGTTCTTTCCATGCTCTTTAATTGAAGGGAAAAGTAAAGATCACCTACAAGGAAAGAATGCTTTTTGTCTTAGAGATCCAGTTGCAAGGAGGAAGCACACAGTCAAAAGGGAAAGATGATATTTAAGGCCTTTTAAGTAATTCATAGGGTTCCGTGATGTCCCTGAGCAGACCTCGGAGTAGATTAGACGAAATTTACAACAGTTTCTCTATGTATGCTCCATCTCAGCAGAAGGTCATCCCAATCCCAACTCATACTGTATACTGCTTTGGGACTTGCTCTGAAAAAATCTTCCATTGACAGCTTTTAGGCATTTACAGTTCCTACAGTATAAGGCAGTAGTAGAGAGAGTAACTTCTAGTTTTGTGTTAATAAAAATATCAGATTTTAAGAGTTTGACTAAGAACTCTCTGAGTAGACATAGAATAATACACTGTAATAGAAAATTCTTCAGGCTGCCTTCCTTATTGTACCCAAAGAGGCCTGCTACTAAAGTTTAAAAGAGTATGCAACTATATTTGTTTGGGTAAGGGCCGACTGGATTGCTAAACTGCCAATTAATGTGGCTTGTAATGGTAGCTTCTGTGATTCATACTCTGCTGTGCTATGAAGCTGATTTGGGCTATCTGTTCTTTTCACAAAAGTGGAAGATAGTGAATTGACTGTCACTTCCTAGATTTGCATGGCTTTCAGGCTCTATTCAGACAAAGCAGAAGACCTGTAATCCACTACCAGTTGCTCGAGTCTTCTATTCCCCTTCTAAAACGTGTCAGCAACATGGCCTGATGGAAACCACATCATCTTTCAAGTCATAGAATCATCGAATCATCTAGGTTGGAAGGGATCATCTAGTCCAACCATCAACCCAACTCTGACCAAAAAGACCGTCACTAAACCATGTACCCCAGCACCATGTTAACCTGTCTTTTGAACACCTCCAGGGATGGTGCCTCAATTACTTCCCTGGGTAGCTCATTCCAATGTTTGATAACCCTTTCAGTGTAAAATTTTTTCCTAATATCCAACCTGAACCTCCCCTGGCGCAACCTGAGGCTGTTTCCTCTAGTCTTGTCGCCTGTGACTTGGGAGAAAAGACCAACCTCCACCTCTACAAATATTTATTAATTTCTTGAGAAATGGTGTACCTGCTTCTGGTTTGTGTGGTGCTTTGTCGGTTTTTTGTTTGTTTTTTCATTTTTTTTTCTCTCCTTTGTTTCTTCCTCCTGCCCTTATGTTTCCTTTATATAAGGAAATCAGGAAAACATGAGAAAATAAGTTCATTCATACTCTTGTCATCATGCACTGATTCTGTTCCCAATTCTGGATGAATTAAGCAAGTGACAAGTCATGGCAAAGTTTATAGGTACAGAAAGTGCTGTCAAAATCTAGCTGCTGACATCACAAAGTGAACTTCTGCTGAATGCTGTCTCCTTACAATTAAAATCCACAATATTGCCTCTGCAAATGCAAGGTGTTGATTTTCTAAACCTATAATCAAAAGCAGTAGCAGAGTTGTCAATGTTCAGATTCAAGAAGGACCTGTGTATAATATGCCTTTATTTTCTGAATACTGTCTCTACATAGAATATGTCAAGGGTCGTAGTTACTTATAGCTGTGATTCCCTCAGATTTTTCATCAGGGTAACCAGCTTCTCTTTTATCACCATCTATCTTGATTTCTCCCTTCATAATGCCCAGTCCTGAAAAACAAACTGTCTACCTGAGGTAAGTGTGCAGGGTGGTGTAAGCTGAGCTGAAATCTCCATCATAAGTTTTATTTCAAGACAACTCTATTTTGAATCTGGGGAGCAATAAGAATATATCTTGAGAAAATGTCTTTCTTTTACAATTACAGTAATTTAAACTATTTTAAGGGAAACTTTCAGGATGTTTTGGAGTCACTTAAGAAATAAATAATGAGCGTTCCTGTCCAGGAGAGCTATTCTGAATTATTTCAAACATGGAATTAAAAATAAATAAATATTTCTCCACCTGAAGCTCAATATTTTAAAATATTTTAAAAATATTATATATTTCTCATATGATTCAGCTCACTGGCATAATTCTATGAAAAACATCAGACACCTTAGAAAAAGGCCACTAAATATGTACAATTCAGACAGGAGAAATGACACTTGTGTTGTAAATCCACTATAAAAATTGTATTCCAAAGGACTAGTTTCTGAGTTCATAGTCCATTGCTCTGCTCAAGTGCACATGGCATGTAGTGACTTTTTTTTAGTACTTTCTGCTGGGTTAATTTGGCCAGAGAGTCTTACTGTACTGTTCCTGACCCCTCATGTAGGGAGGAGCCAAGGTGGAAGTGCTCCTTTGCTGTGCTTTTTCCCTTGCTGTATTAATTATCTCCATGCCTTTTTAGGCATAAAGAGTAGCTTTTACTGGCATTCAACATAGATTTTACATCTGAGTAAGATGTATAAACTTCTGGTGCTGTCATTCATGTTCTGAAAAGGTGGAATTGATAGTGGCGAATACTGAATACCTTTCAGTGCAAAAAGTGAATACCCAGAGCAAAAGGCACTTTCATTTCCTGCATGACAACTTCAGAGATTGTACAGTTCAAATCTGTTTAAAAAAAAAAATAGTTAAGTGTGAAAACCGCTGAAAAGTGACTGCTTTTGGGTTGCTAAGCAGAAAGAGGTCAGCGTTCCTTTAATAGCTTGGCAATTAGAACCTTGATTTTCAAATATTAGCTGAATGACCAATGTTACTTGTCTATCTCCTCCTTTTTTATAATGGCTAAGCTGTTTCACTAGCTTTGTGCTTAACTTTTGCTACCATATCATAACCTGAAGTTGAAATATAAAGATAGTGTTTTTTTCAAGAATGTTTTTTGATCACTAGTGTCTCCTAGAAATTTTAACGTTTTTCAATGCCTCTTGAAATTATCTTCATTTTTTTGAAAGTAGTCTGGTTTTAATAGATCAACTTGTGAAACCTGTTCAGCACAACAGGTACAGCTGGCAAATAAACAGCTCCATGGAAATGCATTGATCTGTTCCTTCCCTGCTGCCTTCCACACTGCAGTGGCCAGCATGCCATCATTCATCAAAGGAGACATGGCAATGATACAATCACTGTTGAAGTGGGTGGAAGCAATATAGAGACCTACAGCTATTTAGTAGTTAAGATCAGCTTTCCTTGTTGATATCAGAAATATCATACCCAGGTAGATAAAAAATTGTGTACTCTTACGTGTGCAGGTGTTTTACTTTTGCCCCCAAGCAAGTGCAAGATGAAAAATTGTTTCCTTCTCTCTTCTAGACCCTCATGTCTCAGGCACTTATGCCCAGATAAAATAGACATAAACATTGTTTGCAGAGCTAAATATAGGGGGAAGAGTTGGTATATCTTGGAGCATTTCCACTGCCTGAATTGGAATTACAATGCTAAAATCTTGTTGATATTTTGTCTGCTTTATCTCTCACACATCTCTGTTTCTTGTCTGTTTCTTTTGCTTCTGCTCACCTCCAGACTCATTAATAAATCCTAAGCAATGCAGTCACTAATTTTTATTGTTCTACATGAGAATTATTCTTTTCTTTAAGGACAACTGGGAGGATGTTGTTTTTCATTACTCATTACTCCTTTCCCATGTTAGCTTGGACCATCAATGCTTTCTCCTTAAATTGTTGCTTTTTTCTCTTTGTAATTCCTGTTGCAGTGTGGCAATAGCTTTTTGTGTGTAATTTTGGTGTCAGGATTATCACAAGCAAAGCTTCTACAGATAGCTTGCCATAGCAGAGTGAAAAAAGATTTTGGGTAAAAATGTGGACATGGCAAGTTCCAGCTTGTCCAAACAAATCTAAACGATAGGACTACAAATGGATTGACATGCCATGTTGTGGAGCTGTTGTCAGAAAAATTGTGATCCAAGAGTTTACACATTGAGGACTGCAAATGCATCTAGACTTTCCTTCAGAGTACAGTTTGCTGCATGGAAAGGAAGGGAATTGAAATGGGGATAAATCTGTTCTTAGGATATAAAACTTTAGGACTGAGTAGAGAGGAAGAGTGCTGCTTGGTATTCTGGGGCAAATCCAAGTATCAGATATTATATTTATTTACAGATATGCCAGTTTTTATACTGCATTTTCCAGGACTGTCATCTGACATAACACTTGTTTCTAAGCTAGAGTCTAAATATATACTGAAATAGTTTACAACTATTAAAACTTCTGATGATGTTGCTGCGGGGTTGGGATTGTTGAAAGATTATGTGTTGACACTTGTGTTTTTATTGCGCTGGATGTATCTCTATCAGATTTAACCTAACAGTGCTGGACAGAGCAGGACGGGTCAATGCCTTTGGTAAATGGCACATAAACCACCGTTTCACTACTGGTTCACAGATCTCTGTCAATGTGGCTTCCCTCTTTCTCCTTCCATGTTCTTAATTACTTATTGAGACACAAAGCCTCAGGAACAGGACAGGCTGAGAGAGTTGGGATTGTTCAGCCTGGAGAAGAGAAGGCTCCAGGGAGACCTTATAGCAGCCTTCTAGTACCTAAAAGGGGCCTATAGGAGAGATGGGGTGGGGCTCTTTATAGGGGAATGTAGTGATAGGATGAGGGCTAATGATTTTAAACTGAAAGAGGGTAGATATAGATTAGATTATTAAAAAGAAAATCTTTATTGTGAGGGTGGTGAGACACTGGAACGCATTGCCCGGAGAAGATGTGGATGCCCCAGCCCTGGAAGTGTTCAAAACCAGGCTGGATAGGACTTTGAGCAACCTGGTCTAGTGGGAGGTGTGCCTGCCCACGGCAGGGGGATTGGAACAAGATGATCTTTAAGGTCCCTTCCAACCTAAACCATTCTATGATTCTATGAAGCTGTAAAACAACCTACAAAGATCCCTGAGAACTCATGGTGGATTTTGCCCTGATACACCATGTCAATCAGCTATGTGGAAACTGGTTCTAAAAGGCAAAGTATCTTGTTGCATCACAAGTTGCAGATTTACATGAACAGAGATTTTAATGTGATCGTTTGGAGTGGCTCCACTGAAGCGATTTTACTGCCTTGTGTTAACCTATGTGAGAACCATTTACGGTACTAATAATGTTGCAGGTTGGCCCGGCATCATGTTTACTGTTGCAGTGGACTTACATCATAAATATGTGGTTGGGCTCTATGAAAAGCATCAGTCCTTCTACTTCCAAAATACACAGTTGTGGCCACTGCTTCCTAAGAGTCCATTATGTGCTCTGAAGCAGTTTTTATCAAAGTAGGCATAGTACAGCTTCATGTTACAGATTCTTTTTTTGCCCTTTAGTGCCTTTTTCTGGTACTTCATAGCTATCAAGCTCCTTGTAATTAACACAATATACCTGTTTGTG
This sequence comes from Arenaria interpres, assembly GCA_013399435.1. Lineage (NCBI taxonomy): Eukaryota > Metazoa > Chordata > Aves > Charadriiformes > Scolopacidae > Arenaria > Arenaria interpres. Next base: position 143,418 of record VXAK01014012.1, on the reverse strand, counting down.
CATGCCTACTGTCAGTCTACATTTTTTGCTGTTAGGTTAATCCTCTAGAAGGTGGTCGTGTTTTTCATAATTTGTTAGAAGGTGCTTAGAAATTTACACCTTCATGCTGAGAAAGAAGTGCCTGGAACAGAAGTTGTACAGATGGAGGAAGTCTGACTGGACTCTCTGATCCTATGAAGTGACTCACCTTACATCTGTGGAGGAATTGAGGGATAATTGTACTTGTTGGTTTGATTTCCTCTGTCATGTTTCTCTGATCATCCTCATTCTGGCTGCAACTAGAAGTAGAAATGACACAATTCGATGAGCTGGAGGCTTCAAGTGGCTGGCCCGGTTAAGTTTTGGTTAACTCGGGGCATATGCCAAAGCGTGACACAAACAGAGCCATTTGAATACCTCCTGTTTCCAGATTTCTTTCTTCAAGGGAAGAGACCCTGCTGATACCTTCATGAGGTTAGTCTAATTGCCATCTCACATTTTTGCTTGCTTTCTTTTTTCAAAATCAAGTATAATATTTTAAATTGGATGAAGTAGGTAGTTGATTATTCCAATTATTTAATTAGTAGCCATCTCAAAAAGCTGTTCTTAAGGAATGAAGACTTTAAAATGCAAATAAATTTTAAAAAGAAACTCAACCCAGAAAGGTTACTAGATCTCTACAGTATTTGCCAGTTAAGGTATAGTATTATCCATGATTACATTACTCTTAAACTTCATCTCTGTGCCCTACCTGTAAAAGCTTAGTAGTATCTCTCCAATGAAGAGCTTTCCATTTACTAGTCAGTAGCAGACTCATACAATTGTATAATAATCAACATTATCTTGAACCTCCTTCAAAGGAAGATTGTTTGTAACAAATTCACTTTACATTCTGCTTTGGGTTTCAGTTGAACTGAATTTAAAAGGGTTGTGATTAAAGGCCATACTCAGCATTGCATTCAAGAGACATCAAAAGGCTTTACAAAGAAAGAGACAAAAGACTGAGGATTACCTTCTTGACTAGAGGGCTCAGCTACATTGAAAGAAATTAAATTGGCCTCTAACTTGGCACCTTGGCTGTGTGGCCCTGGGAAGAAAACCACTGTTTCTCCTGCCTTAGTCTTGATGCCTGCCTAGTTCTGACCTTTCAACTTCCACACACAACCCTGATGTAGCCTTAGAGGAAAAGCCTGTGGTGGCTGCAGCTGAGGCGGAAAGGGCAGCCGTGTGCCACTCAGTCCCAGCCAGGGATTGCTCCATCCTCCTGGTGTGCTGGGCCAGGCCATACTCTGTAGTTGCCAGTCTGATCTGGAGATGGTGTGTTTGATGAGATAAGATATGACCAAAGTTTGGTGTCTCATCTATTAATTATGTAATGTATTTTAAAGCTGATTCTCAACTCATTATCTTTTAACAATCACAAGGCAATTGCTCAATACTAAGGGCTCCATTCATCCTCTTCACAGCCCACATTAAAAACGCAGCCCTTCCCAGTTGGGGAACCTTTCCCACTCCTGCAAGAAACTGGGCCGAATTGTTCAGAAGGGGGCTGTAGAGCAGGGCTGGGACTCTGCCATAGCGCGTCTAGATATGCATGAGGTGTGAGGGATACAAGCTGTGTTCTGTAGAGGGTCTTTTAAGCAATACTGGAGAAAGAAGAAAATGCTTAAAGTAAGGCTGGTAGAATGGGATTGGGAAGGCATTGTTTCTGTTTTGTGGCTCAGGCTTGGTTTTATATTTTCCATGGAAAAAAAAAAACAAAAACAAGAATGATAATGAAGAGAAAGAATCCCTTAAGTGGAAACTAGGTGAGTTTTAACAGCATGTCACTTTACTTATTGGCCAGATAACTTGCCTTTATCTGAGAGAAATTTTGAAGGTTTACTCTGGTCTTTTTGATCCAAAACATATGGGAAAAGCTGTTATATCAATGATGGGCAATAGCAGTGTCCTCTCTTTTTTTTGCAGTACCTGTGGTATAAAAAGTTAGTTCTGTTTTGGTTTGTTTTGTCCTGGAGTCTTGGAAGCACCTGCTTGAAGAAAAGGATTCATCTAGTTCTGACTTCAGTACCTAAACTCTAGAAACTGATCAAGAGTTTGGATATACCAATTTTCTACTGGTTTGCTACATAGAAAACAACCTTATTCATTAATTTATTTGGCTTGGTCTTCTAAACTGACTTATTAGCATAGATGCTGATTCCAACTTCTTTCTATTGCTCTGGAAACCCAGTGTTCTCCCAAATGCAGGATTTTCAATACCTTCCCTCTTCATCTAGGTGCTTACTTCATCTCCTAGTCTCCAGTAATGATCTCTATGATCTCTAGTACTGGGAGAGTGGCATCTGTGCATACACAGAGGTTTGGGAGATGTTCTGCTCCATACTGAGAACCTGCAGCTTCTTGGTGTTAAGATTTAGAGGGCTCTTAGGATGGTGTAAACACAGGTGTTGGTTGTAGCCAAGCGGGACCCACCTTCGCAGAGCAGCTATGAAGGTGAGCATTTCAGAAATGTGAAATAAAAACAAGTAATTAGTGAGCTTTTCGGTAGCACGGTGAGTTTACTCTTGAACTTTGAGTATCTGATCTGTATGCTTTACTGCTAATGAAATTGAGTTAGTCCTAAATTCACTTGTAGCTCACCTCTCTAGAAAGGGCTTTGCCTCTCATTTATAAGGCTTCTTTGATTGCTCTACAGCTGAGTCAATTCACGTTCATGTTTCATTGCCAACTGAATAGCATAAACTGTAAATGTGAGAGAGAAACTTTGTTGTTTTAAATTCCATTAAGCTCCTTGGCTTAAAAATCTTAGCCCTTAAACTCAGATGTTCTGCATGGAAATATACTGTGCTACATCTGCTTAAACCTGTGTAGGTAACCACAGAGGTGACAAGAGGAAAAGATACCAATACAATCATTGAAATGTGGAGGAAGGAGGGTATTCAGTTGAAATCATGTTTCATTCTCTCAGGTTTGTTACATTAGGTCTCCAGTGAATAGCGCTGCACACCCAAATGCTTTGCAGACATCATATGCTCAAAACATCACTTCCCTATTTAATGATGGGTTGTTGAAAGCTTTGTATGTCTAGAATTTTCTTTTTCCTATTTTGAGAATAGTGTTGTGGTGTTCAAAGTATTTGCTTTTATCAGTGTTATAATATCTTGCGTCCAAACGACTGTAGTTGAAGAATCTTTTCTGATATCACCAAATAATTATGGAAAAAACCAAAATATTTTGATTGCATGCTTAAACCAAGCACGTGGAAAAGGTAATGCTCCAGTATTAGCTTTTGACGAGATAAGAGAACTCCCTTTTTTCTTCTCTTATAAAATAGCATTTTGAATTGCTTTGTACAATTATCAGTTTGGGTTTTTTTGAAGCTGCTCTTCCAGGCTTTGCAGCCTTTTGCCTTTTCATAAAAGCTACAGCAAGTCATGCAAGTCTGAAGAGGAATAAGTATAAAGAATAAATGATATAAGAGCTACAACAGTTCTTTTTGTAAGTTAATAAAGGTAGTCTGGATAAGCTTGAGGAGCACAATGAACGTCTGAAAGAAAATTGTTTTAATATCTTCAAGTAGAAAGTTGTTGATCTCAGATTAACTTTCAAGGCTAACTCTGCATGATACTTTGAGAAATATAGCATTGTTGTTGGTTCTCCTTCCCGTGAGCTTTCAGTGTGAAGCAAAAAGTGTTTCTTCCGTGAAGGACGTTAACCTTGTATCTCTGCATTTGTCTCAATTTCCTTCCATATTGCTGCCGTCATTAATGATATGACTTATATTCAACAGCATTACAGCTAGTGTTTAAATGTGCAGACACCAATGTGGAAAAACATCCATACTATGAAGGAGCCACTGATTCTAGTGATTTATGCTTAAAGTTTTGTTGAGCTGAATGTTCTGGAGTGAGGTTTCACGTTTGTGAGCTAAAAGCATAACTGTCCTGCATCTACACCAAATGTCAAGGTAGAAATACAATCCCCAGAGGAAGTCCTGGGGCTGCCCAGTGCAGCTGAGGTCTGGGGCAGAGCATCCCTTATAGAATGGGTGGGGGTTTGGTAGAGCAGAGCCCAAAGCGCATTTCAGGTCTGCCAGTAAACAGCTGAGGAAATCTGGTAGCAATAAACAGGGCACGTTATACACAGAGTTCCATAATGTTACTTTAAAGTAACTTTTCAGGATACAGCTGTATTTAAATTTTGTACAACTTACTGTTTCTTCCTGACAAAAGAATTTGTTCCTGAATCTTGCCCTGTACAGAGCAGAACTACTCTTGCTGCTGTTAGAAAAGAGAAGTGCAAAGTCAAGAACTGGGAAATATTTTCCTGAATAAAAATACAAGTCTTATGCAGTCTTCTGAATAGACAATCTATGTCTATTTTGTGTCCAGATTGCATGAAACTATGACCTTTTGTTATATGTGTGTCTTTGGAATTGGGCATCCACATTGGATGCCAAAAAGGACTGTGGTGGGTTAACCTTGGCTTGCTGCCAGATGACTATGAAGAAGCCACTGTCTCAATCCCCCTCCTCAGCAGGACAGGGAGAAAAAATAAGATGAATAAACCTGGGGCTTGAGATAAAGGCAGTTTAATGGAGATTAAAAAAAAAAAAAAAAAAGGCCAAAAAAAGGCAAAGGCTGTGTGCGGAAGCAAAGGAAAAAAACCCAAATACTTATTCTCTATTTCGCGTCAGCAGGTGATGTGGTGATGTTCAGCCACTTTCTGGCAAGCAAGGCCTCAGTATGTGTAGTAGCTGCTTGGGAAGATGAAAACTTCAATTACAAATACTCCCCCCTCCACCACCCCCCACCTACCTTTCTCTTAGCTTTCATTGTTTAGCATGACATCATATGGTGTGGAATATCCCTTTGGTCAGTTTGGGCGAGCTGTTCCAGCTGTGTCCCCTCCCAACCTCTTGCCCCGTCTCTAGCTTACTGCTTTGCAGGCGTTTGTGGGTTGGAGAGACAGCCTGGAATGTTGTGTGAGCACTGCGTAGAGGTGGGCAAAGCACGGGTGTGTTATCAACACTGTTCTACCCACAAGTGCAAAGCACAGCACTAAATGGGCTACTCTGAGGAAAGTTAACTCCATCCTAGCTGGACTGAGTACAGGAATAAAAAGAGACAAACATAAAAAGAGACAATGCTTTGTGGGTGGGTTTTTTTTTTTTTAATTATTTATTATTAACACATACGCCTAAAGCTCTGGATTTGTGATGTTGCCAAAATGATTCTGTGTGTTCGATTGAATAACCTTCGATTTAACAAGGGTAGATACACTTGTTACTAAAATTATTGCACATGACTTTCTAACCACACTGGACTTCACGTGTGAGATGTTCTAAGTAATCTTCGTGGGTATATAGCTTCATCCTTGTCTACAGACAAAATGGATTGCTTTGCCAGAGTGAAAAAATGAGTAAACAGTTGCCATTTGGTTCCTGGGATAGGTCTCTGATTTCGAGCGTACTCTTTGCAGACACTGGCCTCTATGCACAGATAATCGCTGTGTGAAAACGGAAAGCTGTCATTGCTGTGGGACATTCAGGTCTGTCACCCTGGATCAATAAATTTCTTCTCATACAGCTGTTATAACGAGCAATCTGTTTTTCAGTCAGAGGGTCAGGTGTGGTTGTTGTCTTACCAGGCGCAGATAAATCATTTAGTGCTATGTTGCTGTATTGGTAATGGGAAGGGAAAGTTCAGGAGATCTTCTGTTGACAGATAAGTTTTGCTAGTTTTGCTGTTGTTGTTGCACAGCTTTAGGGTGAACACAGAAGTAAGTAGAGGTCTGCATAGCTATTTGAAATGTTTAGGAAGCTCCTTATTCAGCATTCAGCAGTTGCTATAGCCATATGCTTGTCAGGTCCTTGTAGGTATTTGGGCAGATCATTTTCCCTGGTATCCAAGACACAGCAACAGAGTTGTATGGCATTATTACTAGTAGCAGAATTTCTCAAGGATTTAGCCAAAGGCATGTTTTTGACAAATATAATGCTGAACATTGTCTTTCCTATCACCAGCTCACGGCTTTCAGTTAATATTGCTGATCAGGGCCTGAAAATTTGCCAAGTTAGAAAATGTTCATCTTTAAATTCTAGGCCATATCTTCAGCCAAGGTTAGCTGACACCTCCTCCAAACTGTATGGTACCCTCTGAGAAATAGCCCTTGATCTGCTCTGTATCTCCACTTATTTGTTGTTGGCATATTTTGTGATCCTGCCTTGGAAATGGAAAGCTTGACTGTTTTATTGAACTCTCGCTAACAATTGGCTCTGTATTAAAAATCACCCCTGCCAGGGCTCAGAAATATTTTACTGCTGCAAGAAGGCTTATGAGCATTAAGCTGAATGTGGAAATTTTGTCAACAATGCTAGGATGTTTAGGATTTTGTGTTACCATTTTTATTTTATTTTTTTTTGTCTAGAGGATGGTGCTATCTGTGGCTTTCAAGGGACATATATAACAATAGCCATGCAAGAAAAGGAGCACAGTATGAAGATAATTGCATCAGCACAGACATGGAGTAAGCCCTGGAGATGAAAGAGGTCTGTGAATTAAGTTCACTTGACAATTATAACCATGCATAAATCTTACCAGCCATGAGGCAATTTAATTATTGAAACTAAATAGTTAAACCACCAATGCAATATACACCCTTATACTTAACTTCTTTTTCTTTATAGAAATATACACTATTGAAACCCATAACATTAACTTGGACTCAATGCCAGAATTCTATCTTTCTAAATCACTTTTTATTCAATTTTTCCTTTCCAAAAAGATCCCCCAAACCTTTCATCTTTAACAGTAGCTTTTGCCACAGAAAAGTACCTGCAGACTGCTTCAGACTGCCAGATAGGCAATCTTTGGACTGAGTGGTGGCTGCGGGTCAAAAACCTGGATGAGGAGGGTGGGAGTATAAGGTCAACTGTGTGAGAAGTATTTCTGGACAGAAAGAGCATTTTATTTCTCAGGGCCCCCTTATAGAGAAGGGCGAGGAGCTGTAGCTCAGGTTCAGGTACAAGATTGTTAAGATTAATGTCATTTTGTATGTAATGATGAACTTGATCCTTAGTTGCTCCTATAAATAACTTCAGGGAAGCCAGAAGCCAGACTTTCACCTACTATGTCCTTATGGAAATTCACTACCCTGTATTCCAGCTTTTTTTTTTTTTAAAAAAAAAAACCAACTTCTGTTGCTCTTCCTTTTTCCCTCTTCCTTTTTGTATACTTCTTTTGTCCCTCCCTCAAACTCCTGCAGATAACTCCCCTCCCCAGGGGCTTTTATAGCTGCTTATCATTTAACCAGCCTTATCACTCAACTGCTTGGGTTGCCACTCTATTGCATGATTCTATTTTCCTCTCCTTTTTTTTTCTTTTCTTTGTATCATTAGTAAATTCTTCAGTAAGTCTGGGAAGATGTTTCCCCTTGTGATTATAAGGGAATCTGGGATTAAGTGTTTATGGCCAATCTGCCACAGCCTGTGAATCCATTTAGACAGTTAGACCTGCACGAAAGGTCAGGAAAAGTAACCACTCTCATTAGCTACCTCAAAAAGTTCTGCTTTCTCTTCTGGTGGAGGTAGCTGTATTATAATATCTGTCTATCAATAGGTTTTAAATCAGCTGCAGGTGGATAAAGCATTGTCCCTGAGGACACAAAAGCCTCTGCAATTTCTGAAACATGTATTTTGACCAGTTTCTCAGAATTGGAAGTACCGGAGAGAGGGAATCTAATGAGGCTCATCTTACCGGCCAGTGTTCCAAATCTCTAGTGTCTGACATCTTTGGATATTATTCCCTTGGGCGCCATCTTTATACAGTATCATCTTTATTGAACAATGAACAGCATTACACAATATAATGCATCTTCCCTGAAAACTTGGAACATTCTCTAAATATAGGGCTACTTGGATGAAGCTACTTAAGTAAGTCATGCATACGCTTTGGCTTTTTCCTTTCTTGGGTTTAGGGACTTTCTGCAGAATTACAGTCTAATCATAATGAGAAGATTTAAAGTAGAAGTTGAGTGCATTTTCATGTGATAAGATTAAGTTTACCTTCATGTGGTCAGATTTAAGTTAAGGCTCCACCTACAAAGACTCTTCAGTGCCTGTACTTTGTTTAGCTGTAGTGTTTTGGTCAGGTTTTGGGTTTCTTTGGTGGTGGTTGTTGTTGTTGTCTGTTTGGTGGTCTTTGTTTATTGCTCTTTTTGTTTTTCCAAATACCACTTTTCATGGTAGCAGAATTTTCAATGTAAGAGACTCTGATTTAACAAAATGCCCCACTGTTCTTTCAGAGAAAATCAGGATGATATATTTCATGTTGAGTCTAACACTCCATTTTCAGAATAAAATGTTCTCTATCATGTGTGTCTCAAACAATGCTGCAATTAATATAAATTAATGGTGATGTGTCATGCTGGTGGCAAATATTCACATGCTAGTAGTTCAAAATTCAATCTTCTAATATTTTTTGTTGTTGGTTTTTTTTGGCCAGATCATCAGGTAGTGATTTGGGTCTGATTTAGGCAGGCTCTTGGAGGACTGTGTTATTCAGACTGAGTTCATTAAGCAACATGATTTGTGTCACATGAGTAGCATTTTTTTATTTGCTCATTTAAACTCATACTGTCCCCAGGGAGACAATTGTTTGTGGAGAGGATTGCCTCTGAATGTTCTGTTTTGATTATTTTATTTATAGCAGTGCTATACCTGTGTACTGAAGTCTTCCCTATATCTGGACAATCTGCACCTGTTTTAATTGCTGAATGTTATTTAGGCCTGAATGTCATTCTTTATTCAAAACCTTGTTGCCTTGAACCTCCCTTGCAGAGCTGTTTTATGAGCATTTTACATTTCTTTGGTGCAACAGTAAATTACTACAACTTTTACATGAGGTGCAATGTAGCATAAGTGCAGGTTTAGGAGTGTAATCCCATTCAATGTCGTATTGGAAAAAACGGTTTAGGAGCTCTGTCTTTGAACTAGCTTAGAGCTCCGCCCTAGTACTTGGAGGGGTTGTTCTCATCTAAAATGATATTTCCACTGAATTCAGTGAATTTACATATACTTCTTATCAGTCAGGTTCTGGAGAGGATTAATCTGGAGAGGGCTCTATTGACATTTAAATTCTAGGATTTATTTGGAGCTGGGGCTGGTCATGTTTCTGTTTGCCCTGAACTTTCTGGTAAATCACAGCTTGAAATAGAAGGAGTGGAAAGAGAAAGATGCTTGTGTGACTACGAGTGAAAATATTCCTCTGAATAAACTTAGCACCAGTATTTGTGAAAGCGTATTTCTATATCAGTTGAATGAGTAATAAGGTATAATGAGGAACAGGAGTTTCTGTCTTCGTCACTGCAATGCATTTTAAAGTATTTTATAATAAAAGCCCTGCTGTTTGTCTAAGAATAACAACTGTGTTGTACAGTGCGACTTATGGAATTCTTGTACAGAAACTGTCACTTGGCATCCTTCTGTTACTTCAAGTGTAGGGCTGTGCATAACAAGATTTTGGATTCACAGCTTAGTCATGTGAAGAACTTTAAAAATATGGTTTTAATATTGAAAGAATTGACTGGTCATGAGTTTCAGATGTGTTTATACCCTTGGCTTCACTGCCTGAAACTTCAATTACTTTTTAAAAAAATCAAATATATAGGATACCTTAAGCTCTCAATTTAGATTTCTTAGGGAGAAAAAAAGCATATCTGTGAAAGAAGGGAGGATAAAGAAAGAAGTATTGGATGGGAAAAAGCTGATGGAGGACAGCAAGGGCTCATTTTGATTTGTTCTGACTTCATGAAATGTAGATTTTACAAATGCATGGGATTTATTTTGTTGTATTAAAAGAAATAAGAGCCCGACAGTTACAACTGACCTGTATATTTCAAGCAGTCTGGTGCCATTAGAAAATGCAGAGGATTTGCTCTTGCTATTAATTTTATACGGCTCTCTCATCAAATGTGCATGTTGAAATCTCTCTAATTAGAGATCCCAAATACTCAAAATTAATAGCTATTTTATGTCAAGTTCTCAGCTACCCTTCATTATCTTTACCCTTTGTATGCCAGTGATGAAAATGAACGACTTCTATGGAACAATGTAAACATTATTTCCTGCCTGCTCTGTCATAGTCTGCCTCACATATACACATGGCATGATTCTTAATCAATATTATGCTTACTAAAATCTGTGAGAAAAAAATTTCCGTTTTTCTTTTTTTTTTTAAAGAAAGGAGGTAGGAAACTGTTTTTGAAAGAAAATATATTTTTCACCTTCTGTATTCTTTCATACAAGGCTTTAAAGGAATTCTCACATATGCCCAAGACTTCTGACATTAAACATTGTCTGAGCTATGATAAACCTACCAAGTGGTGCCTGCAAAGAGCCGAACGTATGGCAATATTATGGAGAGCTTGTAACTGAAGCCACAGCAAGCATATGTGATCCTATAGACTTGGTTCTTTATTACTCTCTGCTCAGGGCAGAGTAGATATAAACTTTGTCCTTTTTATGCCCTCAGCCTTGGCAATCAACTAAGAATCTGGCTGTTCCAGGATGGATTTGTGTTAACTTATAGTCTGGATGATAGACAAGCCCTGCTTGTGTGCTGCTCACTGCGTGTTGTAGGACTCGTGCTGATGTAGAGGCACTGTCTTTGCAGGCAGTGGGAGGGCGCAAGGAGGTGCTCTTTATCTGGCTCCCCACTTTGCAATGTCAGATCAGTGCAAATGAGGAGACAGGGCCTCGGCTGTGGCTGAGGGCCACAGGTCCACAGTTGCAGGCCATTGTTATTAAAGAAGCAGCAGTCTCTCCACGTGATGTCAGTAAAGCAAAACACCTGTTTTGCAGGCCAGCTCGATCTGTTTGGTATAATTAGCCAGCTCACGATCATAGCTGAAATTACATCCATTCAAGGACAAGGGATGTAAACAGAACCTAGTTATATCCAGTACATTACAGTACTAATCAAAGCCGGCTCCTGAGCCTGCACCTCCTGGCTTCTGAGAGAGGTGGGGGAAAGAGAGGAGAGTGTCGTCTTGTTCCACTAAAGCCACCAGATGATGATGAACAGTCTTTCTGCTGCCAGAGAGCAGCATAGGAGGCATTGTTGCAATGGCCATGCACAAATCACCCAGTAAGGTCAGTGATGACAGTGCTTGCCTTCTTAGGGGGTGCATCAGCTTTCACTTGCTCTTCTCATAAACACAGAAGAATCAGATTAGAGCTCGGCTTTTAATAGCTGAGAATTTTTCCCCTGTTTTTTCCCTCATCTCCCAGTCTACCCCAGTGCCGTCACAAGCCCCATTCTGGGGCTGTCTCTTATTAGCAGAAACTAGCTGATCCCAGAGGAGATATTCAGATCAGCAAAATATCCCGTTCCAGGAGAATTGTGTCTTCAGCTCTGGGTTGTGATGCAGAAGTGTTTTTACTGCTTAGCTACAGGAAAAGTAGATTTTGCTGGGACATTTCTATTCAGCATCATGGCCAGCTGGAAAATGTAATGGTAATAGCAGCCTTTTTTTTTTTTTTTTTTGAAAATCAAATGTGGTTGTTGTAGGGTAAAAGAGAGGCAAGGACAAGGCTGCCTTACCCTCACAGCAACCTGCCCCAGTTGTGCTGTCAAAGGGTGACGGGGGTGATGAGTTACTGCTTTTAATGCCGTGTCCTCTCTTGGGCTGTATCATGGGCCAGGGGCACCTAATATCTAACTTTCTTGGGAACTACAAAAATCAAAGAGAATGTGCAATTGAGGGCTTATGCTCTTGTTCTTCAAAAGCTAAGGAGGATGTCACTGCTGCAGACCCTGACAGTGGCAGTGTGGAAGCAGAGATGTTGGGACCTTCTAGTGTTTCCAGTAAGAGCAAGGTTTTTTTTTGTTGCACCTCTGAACAGAAAATGCTAAGTAGATAGAAGAAAATGGGATAGCTGACCTGCTTTTCAAATTTTATGTTGAGTGAGAAGCGATAAGAGTTTTAAAGATAAACTTTTATGCTGAGGATTACTTGCAATTGCATGAGCCTAGACAATGTAAACTGACACAATGCTTTTATTCATGTTAAATTACTGTGTTTCTCCAGGCTCTTTGGTACTCTTTGCTCTGATAGGTAGTCAGGGACTTATGCCAGAGCACTGGCCTTTGTTTTAGCCTTTGCTTGCCATGTAAGAGAGGTAAGGACAAGAGAAATATTTTCCCCTAATTTAGTCTTCCTGCCAAGGATCTCCTTGCATAGGGAGCTAATGCAGTGTGGAAAGCTGGAGAAGAATGGGAGAGTAAGAGATGCATTGAGGGACAGACCTGAAACACTGAAATTATTCCAGGTAATGTTCTGGCCTGTAAGAGGAGGCTGATTTTGGGGAAGGGTTGTTATTGACACAGAAACCTAGAGGTCTCTGAGAAAGTGCTCTATTTTTGGGGAACAGCTTAGAACAGCTATTGCAGTAAAAGGACTAAAAGTGACCCTAATTTCCTTGAGCCCGGGAAGAAGATAGTACATGGTGAAAGGCTGCATGATGTAGAGTAGATAATTCAGACCCCTGATTAAATTTATGAGAGAAGACAAGGAGGCATAGTAACCACACCGGTTACATTTGGGTATGCTGCTCATACACTAACTCAGAGCTAAAAAAGTTCACCCCAGAGAGAGTGTTCTGTCTTGCTTTTTTTCTATTTGCTCTTTTCTGATTGCTGAGGTCTGGGGAGACGCACTACGAAACATCTAGCTGGGCTTTCTGATTTTACCCTCTTCTCTAGCCACAGCAGAGGCAGAACTGTGGACCAGATGGATGTCTACCCTGAGTTGGTAGGACCACTTCTGCATTATTGCAGTGGAATACAAATATCAAGCTTCCACAGTTTGGGTCTTTTTCTTCATAAGGACAGATCAACAAAAGCAAAAAGTCATGAAAATGTGACTGAATTAAAGCATCATGGGTAATCTTGTGTAAAACACAACTTCTTGAAACTTTTGAAAGTTCAGGAAAACAAAATATAACTGTTGGCTTTTCTAGTGTACTTCAGTATGGAAGAGCTTAAAATACCTCTTTAAACTAGATAAAGAAGAAACAAACCTACTGTAAATGAGGGAGATGAAAGCCTGTCAGAAATGTGTAGTCCTATTGCTGTGAGAATGCACAAATGGGTAAGTGGAACAATAGTTTTCTGGAACAAGATGGTGGACGTTGTCTAGCATGTTGATTTAACATGAAGCATAAACAATGCATGATTTCTATAGCTTGGAAGAATATCTGAATGCAGTTCTGCCTAAATTCCTCTCCCTGGAGCGAGGAGCTACTCTCACAGAGAAAGCAATCTGTGTCCATCACAGAGGACGAATTGTGCGGGCTGCCAGTTCCAGAGGCACAGTCAGCTTTGACCAGAATTGCTGTACTGCATCTGATGAGGGGATTTAACAGTTCCTGGGAGCACATTTTTAGTACTCCAGTTGTAAACCTGACAGACTGCAAAGGAAAAGCCATCATAGCTTCAAGAAAAGAGAACGGACTTTCCAAGGGGCATCATGCATGAAAATATTTATGTAATTTCTTAGGAGACACTTGCATCCAATTTTTTGGTAAGTTGGAGTTGAAGTATTTGCAAAAGAGCTGAGCCCAGGCATTTGTTCAGGATTGTGCTGGACCCATTAAGGTGCACTGTGCTATATCTAAACCAGGAATGGACCAGGACACTCTAAAACAGAAGATGTGACTGGAAGTTGTGTTTCTGAGCCTTGAACTACTCCATCATTTACTGTGACAAGTTGATACACAATAATTTCCAGATGGTCTGCTCACTTGGGCTGCCTAAATACAGTGTTGACGCTGCTGTTCCCAGGGCCAAATTTAGGCATGGAGGTTTGAACTCCTGCTGGGTCAGAGAAATCCCTTTCCCCAAGTGGCTTCTTTCATTCGTCCTCCTGGGGACTGCTACATTTCTTTGTCAGGCACAGAGAGAGCCCCATGCCTCGGCATTCTTATGCAGCTGTCTGCAGCCTTTACTTTCTTATCAACAGCCTTCTGCTTAAGCAGCACTCATCTTCCGTCTTGTGCACCAAGGTCTACAGGGTGCACTACATGTACAAGGATGGCTGGTGTTGGCTGCTCTTCAGCAGTGATGGCAGATGAGTTTCTCCTTTGCCTGTTGCCATATGTGGAACTTTGACACACACAAAGTCCTTGCAGTGGCATCCAGTGGCATCTCGCAGCAGCTGGGCAATGCCCCCCAACAGGGTGTTTGGCTCTGCCTTGCTGGGGCCCTGCTGTACCCTCAGGAGTGTGGTGACAACCTGCCAGCTGGAACACCAGGTAGGAATCCTAAGCAAGTGCTACAAGATCCTGCTTGCATTGGAGTAGACATCCTTATTGCTGGGAGCAGGATGTACTCCATTGCTGGCATCCCCGTGCTGCCAGAGTCGTAAGTGGATCTTTAGACCATCAGCCACCGATCTGCTGTCAGGTTCAGTGGGAAGCAAATACCATGCGGGTTGTGCTGGAGAAGACATCTATATCCACAGGTGCAGGATTTCTGAGCAGTAGTATTGCAGTAGCTCTCCTCACCCCCTGTCTCCCTCCACCTCCCACATCTGGGAGAATTGCCAGGTGAAGTTCTCACAGAAGAAGGTCTGTATGCCCCATCCTTGAAGGGGCTGAGCAGGGAACTGCTGCATGGTTGTGGCACAGAGGCTTCACCAGTGCTTTTTCTCATGTGCTTTAGCTCGCATGAGTCTTGACAAGACCAAGGGTACCAGGGTACCTACCTCTGCCTGGTGAAGGGCTGTGTCACAGGACTGGGACCTGCCCCAATGGACCCCATGGGGAGCCTCAGCCACAAGGGAACCACTGGCGTCTGTGGCACCCTGACAAAGGAATAGACTTTCATTTGTGCTATGGGAGATGGAGAGCACTGCAGCCACCATGAGTTTGTTGGTGGCGTGACATGATTGCAACAAAGTTTAAAAATGTGCCTGTTGAGTGGTTATGTAGATTTATAAGTCCTCATGTTACCTGTGTTCTTCTGGGTGTATGTGGCTTTCTCCTTAATGAGCTTGGCAGGAATTTCTGGAGTGAAGAGAAGGGAGAGGGGAGGAAGAGTTTGCCATTCTTCGTACCATGGGACATACTTTTTTCTTAAGGTAGTTTGATAACTTTACCTAGCAAGTTGGTTGTAATTGTGGGGACCTATGACACTTGGCAACAGAAACAGAGTTGTGTCTTCCTGTAGCCTCTTGCAGTAGATGTTCAAAGCCACAATAATGAGCCAAGAGGTGTTTGATGGTGTAGTGTGGGCTGTGGTAACATGTAGGGAATTTGTTTTCATGGTAGTTTTGGTAAAACCTTTCATTGTACATTGCTTTCCTGTGTCAGTCACTAGACTTAGTGATTCAGGTGGTATTTTCAAGCCACAGGTACCCTGTTCTGAGCACTATACTGCTGTTAGCTGCAGGCTTGTCTGCCTTAGACAGTGTTTAAACCAGGGGAGTCATAATGCAGCTCTGATAACATAGTGGAGTTCCAAAATGACAAGTTCACAGTATAAGGTTAACTACTTTGGTTTCACTGAACTATTTTTCATTCATGTATATTCATGTATATTTTTCATTCTTGTATATTCTCTTTAGCACACTTCTAGATTTCTCCTTTTCGTTTATTTTATTTTATTTTATTTTATTTTATTTTATTTTATTTTATTTTAAAGCCCCTCCAGTGCCTTTGACAGAAGAAGATGGTAGGTTAGATCCTGCTGACTTCAGAATTCATTTGATGTTCAAGAAGTCTTTCCAACCAGTTTATGATTTTCACGTTGCCCTTGATAACCCTGACAATGTTTTAGGTTAAATAACATGCAGCCAGGGAATTTTGCAAGTTTCTGCTTTGAAATAAATCACCACTAATAAATGAGAGTAGTCACAATATACAATTTGGCTTTGCAAATGTACCTAATAGCTTAGGGAATACGTCTGAAGAGATTGCAGTGTCATTTTTCTTCCTTTCTGTAAGCTAGAGCCAATGGCGAGTTCATCAGCGGTTTTGATAGAGAGAAAGCAAACAAGCCTTTCTAAATCTCTGCTCCCAGTAATACTCATGCTCCTCCTTCACTTGGAAACATTCTTGCTGTACTGCCTGATGTTTTACTCTATGCTGTTATGCCCTGTTCATTTCCTTCTTTTTTTGTCACCTTATCTGTCCCAGGAAATTGTAGCTTTCTGTTTTATTACATCAAACAGGAATATTTCCAGGATATGCACAGCTATGCTCTTGAACTTGTGACATTTAAAGGGCAATAGAATGCTAATGTGACTAATAAAATAGAAAAATGGCTTTATATAAGTCAACGTGAAAATGGCTCAACCTAGCTTTTAAATGGACTAATTTCAACAACATTCATTGATAGGGGCCTGGAGTGAGACTGGAAAGCTTGGGGGATTGAGGTATAACTGTAAAAACAAAGAAAGCTCTTGTCATTCTCTTTTGACACCTTTAAAAGAGATCCAGCCAATTTTTCCTATTATAGGGACTCTTTACCATCTATTTTCTGCACACGATAATTCACAAGGATAATTGGCTGTATGTTTTTGTTTTGTTTTCATTCTGCTGTGAAAGATGTTACAATCTAAAGCA
Organism: Arenaria interpres; assembly: GCA_013399435.1. Lineage (NCBI taxonomy): Eukaryota > Metazoa > Chordata > Aves > Charadriiformes > Scolopacidae > Arenaria > Arenaria interpres. Next base: position 126,809 of record VXAK01014012.1, on the reverse strand, counting down.
ATTTTATTGGATTTCTTTAACATTGATTTTTTGATTTATATTTGAACATATACAATAAAAGTTCCATATTTTATAGTTCAGTATTCCTAGCTAATGCTATGGGACATAAACAACTATATCTATAATATATCTATAATATTTTCAGGTCATGTCCTTTCTGAACAGTACTAAGACTGAACTGATTCTGAATGTATGCTACGTGGCCACTAAGTTAGGAATTCATGTGTATGGACAGAAAACATAGGAAAGCATCCATCAATTATACCTTTTGACTTTATCCTTTCCTCCTTATTCAAGGTTTCTCAGTTAACATGAAAAACATCAATTTTTCTGGATTCATCAAAGGCATCAAATAACAAGATCACTTTGTGAATATAATCCCTAGTAATTCTGAAGTATGTTGTAATTCTGGGTAGGATTGCTTTATCTGATTAAAGGTATACTTATAAAGGAAATTTGGGGGTGGGGAATTAGGGACGTCCCATGTATGTTTGCTAAAGTTTGCTACTTGCACTAAGAGAATTATAGGTATTTTTTCTGTTTCTTTAACAACAACAACAACAGAAACCCCGATTACTCAGAGAATAATTAGATATAGATCTTACATGACAGTTGTTTAAAAGTACTTTTGAATAATTATCATTAAAAGCTTATTAAAATATTGTTTTCTTTAATGCAAGTTATATTCTTTCATCTTTTCCAGTAATGCATCATCTATTAAAATGTTTTAATGTGGAAAATTACTGCTTCAGGCCTGAAGAGAGTGACAAGAATAATGTTAAGAGTGTGACAAGAATAATGTCTGAGTTATAATTTCAGGATTAGTAATGCAGATTCACCCTTCCTAGTGGAATAGCAATGTGGTCACCTAATGAACACTCCACGCTGCAAGTTAAGTTTTGTCTTAATGCCTAACAATCAGTGGCATTGTCAGTTTTTTACACTTTGATTTTTGCAATATATAGAAAGCTATATTCTAGCCCCTTTTTGCCTCAGTACCTGAAACTTCTTCCTCCCCTCCCCACTACATGCCCTGTTCTTGTTATTCTGGCTTAAGTGGTTCCTGCCACTGATGGAGCTTATTTTGCTGGTCTTTTCTACTTTGCTATCATTTGTGGTCCCACGAGGTGTGTGGGCACAATGCCTTGCTGGCAGGATGAGTGAGCCTGACATGTCTACATCAGCCATCCTGTGTGAGCTAACTTGGATACTGTGGTTCTGTTGCTCAGGATCTTGGATTCCTGTATGGACCACTTTGAGAAATGTGTGTATGTAAATAAATCCATTCTATTAGGAGTGGTCTTCTTTCTTAAAGGACTAGTATTTCTAAAGGGCATTTGATCACATAGGTGATTCAGGGCACCTCTTCACTGAACTGTCATGTACAGTGTAGGCATTTCCTTGAAGAATTTCCTTCATATTGAAAACTGAATCTTTTAATAAAGATAGTGACTGAATATCTTTTTGTTTTTCACTCCAGCTATAGCTGTTTTTCACTTTTCCCTTTATTTGTTACATTGGAATCCTTTCTTTTACTCGGCAGATACCTCTTCTTGATGTCTCCCTTCTGCTTTTGATAGCTACATATAGATTGTTTCCCCTCCTACTGCAGTTCTTTTTTCCTGTTTTCCCCTTGTCTCCAGGCTTTTTCCTGGGAACAGGAAGGACAGGTGAGTGATTATTTTGTGCTCGCTTTTGAGATTACGAGCACTGTAGGAGATTTTACTGCAATCTGCTCTCCAGTTGAAAACAGCTGGCATAAACTCTCTATAGAAGTAGCAGTAATTTCAAGATTGCTCATACTTAGTCTTGAAGATTTGAAAATCCTCCAGACTTTTGCAGAAAACCTTTACTGAACAAAATAAAGCTAACAAAAATTAAACGTACTTCAATAAAGTTTATCTAGTAAGACTAAACGTCATTCCCAAGATGGGTCCGACTTACTGTAAGACTGTGGAAGCAAGGAGGCTTTCTCCCTTTTGCGTTATAGAGAGAAGCTTATTCTGAATTCACATGGGGCCTTACAACTTAAATCCTACTTTTTAATGTCCAAATCAGTTATCTTAATCTCCCCCAGCAAATATTTTCCATTAAATCTGTTTTCTATCCATATGCTTTCCATCTTAGTGTGCCACACACTTTCTACTTCCTACATGCATAGCTTCATGATGACAGTCCATCATGCTGCAGCCCCTGGTCATGTCAGATACTTCGCTGCAATAAAATCAGGCCTAGACCACCCTCGTGATTTTGCTTTGCTAAAAATTTGCACAAGAACTTTTATTCTTACCTTCCCATAGGAAAAAATACGAATACCATCTCTTTAAAGGGAATTATGAAGAGTGGTCAACATTAAGAAGTTAGTGGGCTGATGGTTACCTGCTTTTTGTTCGCTATGTGACCATCTATGATCTTATGTGTGGGTGGAAGTGTTCACTCTCCTGTACCCGGTGCTCATACATCTGCTGAAAGCAAATTGCCAGCTCTAGAAACTTTGTGGGAAAGAGGATTGGACCTTTCAGCCTTTGTTTATGTGGCTCTAGACACAACAGGCAAAGGGTAAACTTGGCCATATTGTAATTAATGTATAGGACTTTGTGCTTTTTCTGGTTTTTAGCCACCTAATCCTAAATTAATATGGTCTTTGATTTTACAATGTAATAGGAAACCACAACTGGTTATTAATTACTCAGTATCCATTTTTTCAGCAGTGTGGCCAATATTAATGGGCTCAAAAATTGTAACTCACATGGGTGATTACTGATTGTGGCAACACCTTTTCTTGAAGCCTACTGAATTTTTCTAAAAATACTTCAGAAATATAGGAACTGAGGATGGCACAGATCTTCCACAAGAGTAATCTGGTTTTCTTAAAATGTTGTGTGTCACTAAATCTTTGAAAGGAGGTGAGTTTTAACAGACATATAATAGTGTTATTTTAAAATTTGGACACTAAAGCAACGGGAGCTATACTGGAACAAACTAGTGATATACTTAAACCATAATTTTTATCTGACAGTGGTAAGATTCTGAAAGTCCAAGAAGCCCTATAATCAGTCTGTGAACCAACAAGGCAGTGGTTTAAAATTAAAAAAAGGGCAGCAAGGACTGCTAGGCTGCAGGAGCAACGAGTGCATTCCTGTGAGAGGGTGGCTCCTGGCTCCCATCTAGTTCAACAGGTTCCGGTTGATATTCAATGGTGATAAGTGGGCTGTGCATTTGTTTTCTTCCCTTACTGGTCAACGTGCATATCTTATTCACTGCAATCACTTCAGAAGGAAGATACCAATAAAGTGTGAGAATTTAGGAACCTTCTCAGTTATACCCTGTTGTTTCTATGAAATCAGGTTATGTGATTTTGCTGCTTTTCTAACCCTACAAATAGATGGACCCTTTATTGTGGAGACATACAAGATAATCAAGATAGGTAGGTGATAAACTCAAATTTTATTCTAACCAAACAACTTTAAGCTAACCAAACTGTTTAAGACTGGCAACATTAGTTAACTGTAGGTTCAAGATATCAAGCTGAATTAATACCACACAGATGACTTAAGAAACGAGGCTTTAGAAATGAGGATCCAAACTGCTCAATCGCTCACAGAATAAGGGAAAGGCTCTCAACCTGCAGGAGTAACTATAGGTGTGCGTCCCAACCCACGTGGAGAGATACTGACTACAGACCCAAGGAGTTCTGACCCAATCTGTCTTCTGGCACGGCTCCATTTTTACCCTAGTCAAATCTGATCAGTGGTCATGTTAGTCCTCATTGGCTGAGGGTCTTCACTTTCTCATCTTTCAACCGAAGAGTGTACGTAACAGTAGTCACCATGTGGCTTTGAGAAGTTTCGGTCCTTAACAGTGGTGGTGGTGGGTGCACCTGCCACACCCTTTTAGCCAGTTTTGACAAAGCTTTCTTGAAAGAGTGATGGGAGTTTCTAGATTCCTGCCTACAGATTTGTAGGTAGATTGAGGGTTTGGTATTGAAGTAGGAAGTGATGGCCTGGGTAAGAAAGATACAATTTGTAGGAAAGCAGACTTTATTAGATATACAGTTCATGAAATAACATACTGATTTCTATTAAATATGATAGTTCATAAATTTTCATAGCTGCTTAAATTTCAGCAAAGAAGAAAAATAAAAAATATTTTTAAGGGTAGTTATTATTTTTCTATTTTGATACTGCCCTGTTGAGATCAGTGTCTTTATTTTTGCTCAACATTGCATGTGAGTTGTGCTCTAAACCTTAATTAAAAGGTCGTTATTCAACTTGGCTCTTATTCAGCCATACTCCAAATAACTTATGCTACAGATTATGGTTCAGTTATTTTGTTTCATTTTCTTACTATTGTTCCACTAGAAAATATACCTCTCATGATACTTAACTACTTTTTAGTCATAAGGTTCAGGTAAGACCATCTCTCTCTCACTGTCTCGCTTGTCACTCTATGTTTCTATCAATCGATCAATGTGCTTGTGTCTCTCTGTCATCTTGTAGTTGGGGCTAAACCTCTGCAGGGCAAGGGATATGTTTTCATTACACATCACCTAGTATAGTGGGGTTTCACTCAGGAAGTCTTGCTATTTTGCTAAGCGCTCATGATTGCTCTGAACCACTGAAATGGGTTCCTGTCAGGGTTAAGAGGTGATAAACCAGTGCTTCTGCCTTTTTTTCTCTTTCTTTCCTCACTGTGTGAGCTTCCCAGCCAAGCTTTTCTACAGTGCAAAAGTGGTGCTTTTTTATTTGTTTTCTTTTGGTTTTCCTAGTAGTTCAGTTCTTTCAGAAAACTTCTATGCCTTCTTATTTGCTTAAGACAGACAATATTTATTCTTTTAGTTATGTTTATGGTGCTCTTAAGCAACTTAACAGTACCCGCTAGGGAGAGAAAGTTTGGGTTGGACCATCCTGATATTGCTCACAGGGTCTTGCAGAGATCAGTGTCCCCTGACTCTTTTTCCCAGATCAGGTTCCCAGATGTTAACTTCTCCATTTGCAATGTGTCTAATTCTCCTTAAAAATGAAAGGAAGAGACACTTGGCATTCCAAACACTGTAACTTCGTAAACACTGTTTTGGTGGGCTTTTAATGAAGGGGTGACTGAAGGATTGTTTGTTTTGCAGAACATGAGGAAGGTCCAGAGTGTGTCAGCAGCTGAGTGACAGAAGGTCGTCCTCCGGTTTACACATACCTTCATGGATTCTCCTGGTGGAGAGCTATACTGATATTTTTTCTGTGTTTAAAGCCTACTTGCCCCTGAATGGCATCTCTTGACTGGATCATAATGTTGTGGAGTTAGAGCTCAGAAAACAACATGTGGAAAGTGAGGGAATGGATGCAGGAGAGCTGTTAGCTCCAGCAAAGTGATGTGGACACACTAAGGTCAGGTGAGTCATAATGTCATCCTCAAGAGATATTGTCCTGAAGTCATGTCTTCCTATGGGGTTAAGAGACATGCCAAGCCTAGGAAAGACTCTGTCCGCATAAATAGCTTTGTCTGAGTGCCATGGACTTTTTCATGGATACTTTGTTTTGAGGAAGTTGTTGCATACTGTTATTATACAAGGCTCCCTAAAGGGACCTGTTAAGCTTGCTTGGTATCAAGGCTGCTAATCAAAATGGGATAACCTTATCATGCTGATAAATGTGGTTACATTATAGGGGCCTTTTCTCCAAAGAAAAGTGGAAGCACAACACTGTCACTTGAAAGGAGCATGTGTGGAGGACAGGACCCTAGAAAAGGCATCCAAGGACGGTGAGAACTATTACTGTACTGAGATAATACCTCAGAGTTCAGATAAATCCTTTCAGAAACAACTTGATGAGAGGGAAAAATACACTTAGGAGAAGGAATAAAACCCCCAAATACATAGTTTTTTTACTGTATTACTTTACAGTCAAATATTGAACACTGTTTCTAAAGTGAATTAACTTTCTGTAGATAGAGTTTGTCAGAAACTGGGAGTGTTACAAAAACAAATAAAATACTTGAACATTACCTTTTTTTCTACCATTCCCCCAAAAGAATAAATGAGATAAATGTGAAAATGTGTTACTTGTGTAGCAATTAGTCTTTAGCTTACAGTAGGAAAAGAGGTCATTTTAACAGGGTTTGATAGAAGCAGTTTCAACTTGCTTTAATGGATGGAGAGAGTTTTATGCTCCTAGAGTACCTTGATGTGTTGGTAGCAGATGAGGTCTCATGTGGGATCTTAATTGTACTCCAGAACACTTTCTGCTTGCCAGAATTGCAGAGGAAAATAAATGCAAAAGATAAGTTTTCAGATACTGTGAAGGACCAACTGAAATGACATCATTAATTTTATCACATGAAAATACATCTATAAAAGTTGAACCTATTTGTGACTGTTAAGAAATAAAGTATAAGAAATTCCCTATTGATATTATCCTTATAAGCCAAGGTAAGCTGTAGGAAGAGGTTTTCAGGTAGCAAATGTGGCTCTGGTTGGCAGAATGCACTTTGGAAACTGGAGCTTGACTGGCCAATTGTTTGAGTAACTCCAGGTGGATCCTGCTGGTGAGTCATTCTTGTCCCACGTGTTCCTGTCTTCCTTGCTCCTACTTGATGATTTGTTCAGTCCCCAATTTGTCTTCGGTCAGGACCTTTACTGCATGTATGGTGTTTTGGAACTAGAGAATGTCTTGGTGCACTTGTTGCAGGGTTTGGGATCCTTGTCCACAGGGGCAGAAGGTATACAATTTAGGTTGAAATACTTTGAGAATGAGCATCATCTGTAGCAAGGTGTAGGTGTCTGTAGAAGTGCACCTACAACTTAAGTACACTTCCAACATAAACCATTCTATAAAATTTGTATGTAAAGTCATATGAAGCAACTGTGATAAGAGAAAAGACTTTCCAAAGCTTGCAGGCTTAGAAAGAAAAGAAAAATTTTTTTCTTTACAGAAGTGTATAATGCAAAAAATATGTTTTTTTTTTTTAAATTAATGTTATGTAAGTGCACTTTAAAAGCACAACACAAAAAAAAAAAATTAAAACCAACCCCCGAACAAACAAGAAAACATAATACTTTGTGGAGCTTTGAGTAGCACCAGCTGTAAAACAGAAAAAAAAAAAGGACAAAAATGATTAATAAAGTGTAGAATATCAATAAGTGAGCCAGGGTAGACAAGATAAGGCAAAAAGAAAAATCAAACAAAGCCAAATTAAAGTTCTGTTACAAAGAAAACAATGCCATTAGAACACTGTGAACTACAAGGAAATTGTAAGGGAGTATATTCATGCTGAAAATTCACATTGTATAAGCTTCATATGAGATGCTACTTTTGGCCAGCATTTCTTCGGTTGCCTTTAATGACATCAAAACCTCACAAATGTTTCATAAGGCAGTGTTCTTGTTAACATTTAGAATGCAGGTCTATCTGAAGCACCAAACTTGATAAAAAAAATTCAGTCTTTGAATAGGAAGGAGTACAAGATGTCATCTGCTGCTCCCGTCTGCCCTGACACAGGGCTTGTGATACCTAACCTGATGTATTTGTCTTCCCTTGGTTGAAAGACTGCAGTGACATAGGTTCCATGGCCTTGCTTTGCAGCCTGATTTACCACTGGATTATTCTTGTAGTTAGAGGTTTTTTCATACTATCTGATCTAATGCTGCAAGCGTATTTCTATTTGTCATGATCACATAGGGAGGACAGGGGATCATTGCTCATTTTTCCTCTCTTTAATGCGAGAAGACTTTTACCTATAGAGCTACTGAAATAGCCCCTGTTTCCATGCCCCTCTTCAGTGTGTTCCTTCTCTCTCTTCCCCCTCACACCCCCCTCCCCCCCCAATTTTTTATTAGGACTGAGGGAAAGCAGTGAGGGGAAGGAGAACAACATTTAAATGGCAGAAGAAATGGACTGTGTGGATCTCCCAGCTCCGCCCCAACAGCAACAAGGGGGTCATCAAGAAGGTGGGAACCAGACTCTTCTCAGAGGTGGAAGGATGACAGACAACAGGTATAAGTGGAAATAAGAAAGGTTGAGACTGAATAGAAAGGAAAACTTTTTCACAGTAGGGACACAGTGGAACAGATTGCCTATGGCAGGTTGTGATTGCAATTTCTGCTGTCTCCATATTTGGCTTTAGCCAGTCAGGTCTTGAAAAACTTTCTGAGCAACTTGGTCTGATCCTTTGAGCAGGAAGCTGGACTAAAGGTTTCTTGAGGGTTCCTTCGAATCTTAATTTTCCTATTGTTGTTTCTCTGATTCTCAAGGTCATTCTCGGTTCTGACTTGGTTTCTGAGGTCCTTACAATCCTTTTCAGCAGGGGACTGCAGTAAACACTTTAGATATAATTTTTTTTCATTTTAAGCCATTATTGTAAATACTGCAGATCCCCCCTCAACGCCCAGCCTGAGACTGAAAATTCCTAATTAGTATTTGAGTGTGTTTAAAAATCAGGTATTCATGCACTGACATTTCCTTTGAATCATATTTTTCTGACGTGAGAATATCATGCAGGTATGTGAAAAATTTTAAGTAAAGAAGATAAATGTCATATCTGTTTCTTTCTCCTTATCATCTAGGCCTATAATCCTAAAAAATATACCAAATTAAACTGGCATAATATAATTTATACTTGTTTTATTATTGCTTTTTATTAGCTTATTATTTACTCAGTCCTAGTAACCAATAATTTAAGTATTCCTTACTGTTATTTTTCTAAGCACTGGAGCTAACTTGAATAATGTATGTTGGAATGTTATTTTAGACAGGTGATGTTCGTGCTGCTCTGCTTTTCTCTATTTCTCAGAGGCAGAAATGTTGTAAGGTGAACTTCATCAGGTCCAGCTGTGTTGAAAATATCTATTTTGCCTTCATCCTCTTCTGATGTCCTTTCTTTATTCTGGTTGATATTTTCTACCCCTTAATATCAATAGTAACATTCTAAAAAAAAAATGGAAAGGTCAGTATTTCAGTCTTATCTGTCATACATTATTTGTTGTTCTTCCACAGTAAGCCATGCACCTAAATTTTTCTATTCTTTCCCTTATGTTCAATAAACAAGATAGAAGTGTTTCTGATTCAATCGGTGAACTTTTTCTTAGAACATTTTATGTTCCTTGCTAGTTGTAACAAATTTTGTGCCTTCTCTCTGATTTTATTCTTATGGGCTGTGTTTCTCCCTCATTCATTCTTAGTCACGTGTCCTTGTTTTCACTTTTTGTGCGGTTTGCCTCCAATTTTTAGGTTATTAAAGAGTTATGTGTGAGTTGCAAGGCAGAGACTGAAAAGAATTGGCAAACAGTCTGCAAAATAAAGATTTACAAGTATTTATTTTACAATCTCCCTGAGTAGTCTGACAGCTAGGATAAACCCCACCTGTCTTTCAAGGTTACTTGAAATATCAAGATGATTTGAGTGTATATGGTGACATATATAAAGATAGTTGGGTTGTAATGCCTAGATCACCGAGAACCCTTTTTTCCCCAAGGATATGTATGACCATTCTGGAATCAAAGCCTGACTCTAGAAACCCAGAGGGGCCATATACCAGTCAAACTTGACCAAGTCTTTCAGAGATCTTAGAATTAATTGCAATTGCAGTTAAATTAAATTGCAATTAAATTACAGTTGCCATTTGATTTAATTGCAGTTAAATTATATGTAGGCCAAGTAGCAAAAAAACCCAATGAAAATACAAGCCATTCCCAACAGACCTTGAAAAAAAAGTTGGAAATGACCTTTCCACTGCAAATCATACAAACAGCCTCATTATTATGGGCTGCTCTGTAGACTTCTGGGAACTTACTGACTTTTTGGACTTAGGAACTGTTACAGATAAAGACACAAAATATTTGGGCAGAAATGGAGTATCAAACAGTACAATCTGAGATAATGGACCTCAGTGTATTCACAGTGAGTTTGTACAATTTACCATAAAATAGCAATTAAGCCATATCTTACTGCCATACAACAATAGCCTCTTGCTGCTGTTAAACTGTGAGATAAAACTGTTAAGACTCTATAAAAGAAAACTGCAAAAAGCAAAGAAAATGTTTGGCAAACCATTTTGGAATTGAGAAGAGAGGCTACTGAAGACCTGTTTCATCTACAGTTTAGTGGTGTGCTGGATATCAGGTTTTTCTGGTGTTCTAGGGCTGGAAAAGATGGTAGAAAGAGTTACAGCCAAAAAAGTACGAAAGAGCAAAGTTTGCTGCTGCTGCTACTAGATATCCATGAACTATGACTGCTTGGATTCAAAATGACTCTTGGGGACAAGTCAAGTATCTGTGGAGATATGTTGCATATAAGCAGCCATTCATTTTAACTTCTCAGTGGGTGAAAATACATGTTACTTAAAGAGCAATTATATTTTGACAATCAGGAATGCAGAGTAGAAATGTAATTCTGAAGACAGTGAAATATGCACTTTACTGGGACTTAATGAGAAAGAAGCAAAAGGAATAGGTCAACAAGTTATCATTAGATGTTCATACAGATTTGCAAAATGCCATACAACTAGAATAACATGGAGGGTGTGTGCGTGTGGAGGCAGTGTCCCTCCATCATGTGAAAGCCTCTTACTTGCTCCAACACGAAACTGTTTAAACTATCCATCAACAAGCAAGGCAGCTGGTTTTATCCTGTATTTAGCAGACACCTGAGGAGTGATAAGACCATAGATTACCAAAGAAGGCAAATTATTACAGTACATTTAACTTTTTTTCTCCAGATTAATTTATGCCATTATGCCATTTTATTGACCTATACACCAAAAAAGGTTTGAAAAGTGTCATTTTAAAGACTGTGTAATGCTATCAAGCATGTGAGGGGCAAATCATTTCAAATTATGGAGGGAGGAAAAAAAAAGCTTTCTGTACCCCAGCAGCCTGATATTGTAAAAACATTTTGTTTTTTCTCTTCACATAAATGGTATAAAATTTAAAACCATGTAATAGAATGATAAATATGTAAGTAGGCCATGGTATTCCTATTTAATTATACTGCCTTGAATAAAAAGTAATGTTCTGGTGAATAGCCCTTCAATAGGGGCGCTGTAGTGTGATCACATATTTATATATAAGACAATGTCTAGAAACTGCTTAATAAGAGGGGACAGTCAGTGGAGGAAGGAATAAATCCTGAGTGTTACAGAGGGTTGCCTGTCACTCTCGTTTATGCTCGAACGCTGAGCACTATCTGTGCTGTGCTTCAGATGGCTCGGCTGCTTTGCCAATGTCAAAGCACACGCAGCATGTGAAGTGAATCTGCGTGCAATGGGAAGCTTTCCTCTCCCTCCCAGGCTTAATGTCGCTGCTGCCTTATTCTAGCAAGGCTCATGCTTGAGAGCCACACGCGGGTCTGGTTATTATTACGCTCCCTGAACTTCACCATTGTGAGCTGCTGCTGGTGCATCCAAGCTCAGTTTACAATCTGGCTGTGTGCAGCTGGATATTGGTATTGTATTTGGCAGCACTATGTAAACCCCATCCATTTGGTGAAGTCATCTAAAATAATTATACTTTTAAATCTACAGGGCTGTTGCCAAACCATGTACTTATGAAAGACAGATGCTGTGAATTTTCCATTCAGTTTTGCAGCAAATCTGCCATGCGCAGAGGGGGAGTGAGGTGCATTACAAAACTTCCCCCTTGTCTTTTATAATGCAGGAAAGCTTTAATTAGACATAAATGAGTTTGATCAATGAATCATTAACTTCCATTAAACTTTAAGTAGATTGCCTGACCCGGCTACTTCATTCTGAATTTAATCTGGTATACACTTGATAATTAGAGTTAAAGGGACAAGGGCTGGAGGCAATCCTTCTCAATCCTTCACACAAAATGGAGTTGAGTCAGCTAATAAGTTAATTTTATAGTCAGTGTATAAGGACAGAATTGGCTGTAAAATGTAATTTTCCTAGAAAAACGGATCAGGAAGAAGACTGTCACTTTGTTTTCCTTTCAGAATTACCTCAGAAATTACCTGCCTAGGGTCTTCAAAGCCTTCACAGATCCTGTCCTCCTCAGCACAGCAGCTGGAGGATTAGGTTGCATGAATACACAGTCAGAAACCAGGTGGAAAAGTAGAAAATCTCAGGGCTCTGTGAAAATGCTTGTGTAGCGCTCTCTGTGGTTGAACAAATTGTTCTGGCTGGTCTAGATCCATGGGCACTGGAAGGAGTGAAAGGAGGCTGCTTTCTGATAGCTTTGAAGCTTAGAAAATGTAGAATCTTTGATCTGCTGGCTTTACCAACACCTGCATCCAGAAGAGCAATTGTCATTTCTCGTGTGCGTTTGCTATTTGTTTTGCCATTTGGAAATTGCAGGCTTGATAGCTTGGGTGACTCTGCATGGCACTCTGCTGTGTGGTAGGGATGTATTCTTTGAAGGGTTGTATCAAGTTAAGTTTATTTGGGAAATATTTGAGACATTAAAGCTGACTTAAAGGACTAGAAGTTCACTATTTGTCTTACTTCTGTAGAAGTGAGTTCTCTTATGTCCTTCTTATGAGCTATGATGTTCTCTGCTTTCTGGGTTCAGATTAGGTTATACTGAGGGATGCCAGATGATCCAAATGTAGACTCCCTTCACCGGGTTAGGTATTTGCCTTGTTCCATCTGAAATGTGTGGCTGAAAGTACTTCAGGAAAGACCATATCAGTCTGTGTTGAGTTAGATGCTGTAGAAACAGAAAGTAATTGTGCTGACGTATAAAGCACCATGATATCAAAGTGCCCAGCTGTTGTGGTGGGCAGTCCTACTGTTGGTGTGTGCAGCTGCTCACAAAATGCAGATTTGATGGAAAGGAAAGGTTCCCCAAAGATGTGCACGAATCCATTTAGAGAAAGGGCTCTTCAGCTTGATGTGAATGATCTCACCAGTGTTCTAAAGATCATGACAAAGGAGAGGGCAGGTACACCACCTGGCCTTTGTACTTATTTATGAGTATATTACTGCAGTGGACCACAGGGGTCAGAAAAGAGTAAGCATGGTATTTCTTTCGGCGTGTAGCTATGAGATTGCTGCTGAGAAGAGTAGTGTAGTAGTGTTGCCTGGGCACAAGCTCTTTTGTGTACATGTAGAATCGGGTGCTTTTTTTATCGGTAAAGGATTGCAGGCACAATGTGTTAAAAGTGGTGATGCAGAGGTTCTAAGTTTTGGACTTAGACTCTTAAAATGGCACTCAAGTTTCAAAAGGGCTCTGAATATCTGGCCTGTGCCTTTCCTGTTCTTTCAGTCTCAGCCTTGAGTTACTGTTTCTGAATTCCCTGTGAGTGCTTCAGCCTGGGGTCACCGAGAGCGTTGCTCTGGGCCTATAATGACCTGTAAAATGACAAGCAGTTCTGGGTTTGTGTGGTATGTGTTAGCTGCTGCTCTGAGATACAAGTCAAGCAAGGGCAAAAGTAAAAGCTGATTAGCTACCTATTTAAGGAGCCTTGTCCATTCTCTGCAGTCACATAATGTGACGCTGAGGGAGGCTGAATTAAGGGTTGCTGAATTAAGGTCATGCAGGCAACCTTAATACTGCCATTTTGAGACTTTTGAATGCAGGATTATGAGACCTTAATGGCATTATTTTTAAAGTATTTTATTTGGATGTGATTTTGTATATTTAGGTCAGACAAAATTGCTAGCAATGTTCTCCTCTGACTCTAAAATCCACAAATCTATTCTTTTTAATAGTGTTGCCAGAATGCAGGGGAGAATTCTGCTATAGCCGATGAAGACCTCTTAAAAAACAGTCCCTTTCCAGTGTTTTAATGATGCTGCTGTTCATAAATGCTTGCTAGTATGCTATGCTATTATTTATATTTCAAATTCTCCAGTGCCAGGCTCCCATTATAAATGACAATAGCTGCCGGGGTCTGGTGGCAGAGGGCTTGAGGTGCCCTTTTCTCATACTACCTGGCTCACCTTCATCCCAAGTCAAGATGGACCAGCACTTCTTGCTTTTTTCTGTGTTATAATGCCTGTATAGTGTGAGATGTTTGGTTCCAGGTTTCTGTAAAACAAAATTCCCAGTGCAGCCTGGTATTGAAAGAACGCTTTCCCATCAAAGAAGCACCTGACTTTTGCTCCAGTAAACGGTGGCTTCTGGTGACATTTTTTTTTTTTTTTTTTCCTATAAGACATCCTTCCGGATGGATGTTTGCTGCACATTTTGAAGAATGTCATGGGGAAAACATCCACTGATGATGACCATTTTGTGCCGTACAGAGCTAGAAATATGAAGGTTTAATTCCTGCCAGTGAAGAATTGCTCACACCATGCTCACAGGGTTATGCATGTGAGTAGCTGTTTGCCAGTGGCAGTAAGGGATTTACAGTCTGGCTCTCTGGGAATTGAGAAACTTATTCTCTCTAGGGTGTTCCATCCTGAACCTTTTTACAAGCATTTAAAAGCCAATTCAAGTGATAAAACCTGTTATTTATTTTGAAGAAAACATGTTTTAAGGCATCAAAACCGCTTCATTATTTGAAAATACATTTAGAACACATACTTGCTTTCCACAGAGCTCAAAAGACAAATTTCAAGTAACAAAAGCCTTCCTAGCAGGTGGCGGATAAACATTTTATGTTTCCAATAGAAGCTGAGCTTGTCTCTTGCTGCTATAAGCAGTCTGAACAGATAGTTGTTTACCAAAAAGATATAGCAGAATTTGCTATCAGCCAAGTCTGACAATCAGCTACATCTGTCAGAATGCAACTAAGAAATTTCATAGGTCTGTTAACAAAAATAAACTTTTCTTAACTATATTTAACTTTCCTTAACTATCTTTCATTCTATCATCTCTAACTTGCAAACTTTGTCTTACACAACTCCTCCTGTTGAGTTCATGCTTTTTTTTTTCCCCTGAGCCTGCAAAGAGAGGTTTTTGAAAGTGATTTGCTCAAAATCCAGTCTCTGCCAGAGCAATGCCTCAATCCCACCCTCACCTGAAGCCGCTACTATGTGAGTCTCCGTAGCAGCTGTATCCAGCTGTTTTGGGGAGTGCTAAGCTTTGCAAGAATATGAAGCATGTCCAGTTCAGACAGAACCCTCAGAGAATTTTCTCGCTGGGTTTTATCTGAGTGTATATGAACTGTGACATTTTGAAGGCTTGCAACTCACCCAGACTTTGGCAGTCTTTCACAAGGACAGGAAAAAGTATTTTTTTGACCCAAAGCAGACCCTGTCAAAATTTTTCAGATTGGTTGGAATAATGTATTTCTGCTTGTGTGCTCAGAAATGGCTGAATCATTTTGACTGAATTTTTCCACAAAGATTCAACCTGAGATGGATATTGACAGGAGAAACTAGCCCAAGTGCTGCCAAACAGTAACCAACTGGAAAAATAAGAAAAGGAAAAAAAGATATAATGGAAAAAGTAGGAGGCATCCTTAATAGATGGTAGTATTACTCCCAGCTACCATTTGTGCAGGATCTGGTGGATATTTGCAAGTTTTGAAACGCCATTTTACAATTTTTGTGGGTTGAAAGTAAAGGTAGATAGCATCTTTTTAGAACATAGCTAGCAAGTCAAATGAAGTGATTATTCTCTTCTATTTAGCACTTCTGAGACTGCATCTGGAATAACATGTCCAGTAATGGGTCATCTGGTACTTTACGAAATTGGAAGGAGTCTGGTAGATGGCCACAAAGATGGTTAGTGGATGTTTAATGGCAGGCTGAGGGAGCTAGCTAGGTTTGTTCAAGTCAGGCTGTGCCTGTTGAACAGATCTGTGCCTTGCAGAAACACCACGCTTTGGCTTGTTGGCAAGTGTCTTTTCTTGACGGAGATGAAACAAGGTGATGTTTTGGCTTTGGTACCTTTTTTGTGGTGATACCTACAGAGCTTTTGCTTTGTAGTACCACCTGGGGAAAAATTCCATGTGCTAAAGGCTTCAGAATAAGAAGTCAGCTTTTGAGCTATGTCCACATACTGATTTATTTATTTGATCAGAACACATACATCCTTTGCTGACGACTTTGCAGTGCAACAATGTATTGCCTTCATTTCTGGCTATTGGTTAGTTGGAAATAGCAAACCACTTGCGTGTGCAGAGACTGCCAGTTTTGACGCCCCGAAAGGTGGTGAAAGGCTGTGGCGCATGAAGCTCTTGTGTCTACACTGTGAGCACAGACAACTTGAGCTCAGATTGCAGAAAACAGTTATCAAGGGACAAGGCCTTTCTGGGATCTATCTCATCTTCTAGGTTGTTTTAGCTGCCACAGTGGATATGAGACCTCAGCAGCAGTCCAATGGAATGGCTGGAGGCTGCTGATTAGACAAAAGAAGCAAGAAAACAGGCCCTGAAGTTAACTCCAGAGCTCGTGGAGGTTTTCCTGAGAGGTTTTCTACGCCTGAGGTTTTCCACTTGAGAGGCACAGCTGTGCTGTCCCACAGCTGTCCTGGAGGATATGCCTGCATGTGAGTGCTGGCAGCAAGCAGCGCTTGTAGTCTGCAACCTCCTGTCGCTTCTTCTCTCCAGCAGCACCGGCACAGCTGCTGCTACTGGGGAGAGTCAGCCCTCACAGGTCCAGAGCCAGCTCTTCTGCAAAATCGTCTCCATTAAAAGAGCCTTACTGAGAAGGGGAGAATGTTCTGCAGCTGCAGAACTGAAGGCAGGGAGATGGGCAGCTCCAGTCAGATCAGATGGGAAACCTGGCAGAGTCGGAAGCTGAACCCATATATCTTGGTTCTTAGTTCAGTGCCTTAGGTCTCAGAGCACCCTTCCTGGTATGAACATGCTACTGTTTTAGCTAGAGAACAGTTTTTTCGATGTCTATCTTCCTTTCAACTGTGTTTAGCACCCTTTCTCTCTTTAACCTGATGATTTTGGTTAGAACAATTTGTTCCTTTTTTCCTACCACTTACTAACAGCATCCTCTTCTGCCTTTTGCTGTATCTGTTCCCCTTAGGCTAACTGCTCCTCCTCTTTCTGGCTCTGTAATATATATATGCAGCTCTGATGCAGCAAGCAAACTGTCAGAGTAGCTCTGGCAGAGCCTTCTTTGAAAGCAGTCCAAGGTAGATACAGCTATGTTCACAAGTGGTAAGTAGAAAAGACATGCAAGACACCAGGGATGAGATCCCAGTTTCCTTTTCCTGTTCCTGTCCATCTGACTCTGTCTCATACTCCTCAGTGGACACCACCATTGATAAAATCTCTCATCAGGTACTATATGCTGGTTGGGGTAGTAGACAGATGTTCTGTGGCTGCTGGTCTGAACCTATGCAATGTACTCGGCCAAGGAGGAGAGCACCACAGAGCACCCACATATCTTCTGCTCCACAGGTAAAACAATCTCACTTTGAATTCACCTGAAATAATATTAACATGTGGTAATGCAATTTTTTCCTAAAGGAAACTATCAGTCTCCCTTGCCCATGGCAGAGATCCTCTTTTTGTTGCGTGCGAGGACAGTGTACACTATGTCACAGCACAGATATAAAGCTGCAAGAGAAAAAGGTGAGGTAGCTTGTGGGAGCGTGGGTCAGGAGACAAATGGTCACAAGGGAACAAGAGGCACCATGCACAGAGGAAGCCTAGAGCGTGGTCTGACCCGATGTTGGAGGTGGTTGGGATGACAGGTTAGGACAGCTTTTTTCCCTTCCTGTCTGATATTAGCAGTGCTGGAGGCAGGAGAGTAGAGAATTGAATTGTGTGTGTGGTGCTGTCAGATTGCTCTTTTCTCCCCCACCAGACCTCTTCCCATCACACATCATCTGACTAGCTTCTCTCTTCTTCCTCCTTTATGCCTGCAACTTAGAGGGGAAATGCTAGAGGAGGTATACCTGCCTATTTGCTTGTACTGAAGGTGTCCCAGGGGATTCACAGGTTTGGTGTGGAAGCGCTTTGCTGTGTAACTGATATCCAGAAAAACAGCAGGTCAAAAAGGCCAAGACACCCCACAGGCTGCGGGGATCCCACTCCTTTTCAGTTGCTCTGTGTTATCAGGGAGGGATTTGCCAACGCAGAAGATGCTGCTGCTGCACAGTTTGAAGCCTGTTGGAGGCTTGCCTGATTAGCAGGTTTGATGGCTGCATTGTTCACTGGCACAGGGAAGGCCTGCAGGCCACACTGTTGTTGCGAATTATGTGATGAGCCGATTGTCTGTGTCATGTAAACCAAAGCTCCCATTGAATTCCTTTGCAAGGAGACAAGGCATTTGGCCTGCAGCACTTCAGTGAATAAATGCATGAAGCCATGGGAAGCTGGGAAGCAGACTTCCACAGCTTTAAGCTGTCTGTTTTAAAAGGTATTTTCTTCAGTAAAAATCCTGCCCAGCACAACAACATATAGAACAAAAAGAAATGCTTTACTATAAAGAAAATTAATTTCAGATCCTTAATGAAACAGATTCTAATTTTTATTTTGTCTGTCACCTTAAATGCATCTGACCTCCTGAATGACTTCTTGAATATGTATATTCTACACATGCATATGTGTCTGCAAATGCAGGCTCAATTCCTTGTGTGTCCTATATTACTCATTGACTATATTCACTTACACAGCTGATGATAAGCAAAAGAAAATCTTGCTGTAATACTAAATAGTATAGTGTACAGGGGGCAGTAGTGTTGAACGTATGATACAACGCGTGCTGCCAGAGAACACTGTAAGTTCAATAATACAGCAAAAGATAAACTAAGAGGCAGACGTGGAGGAGAAGAGAGCTTAAAACTTTTAATTATTTTTTTTAAGGGAGTCAGTGAAGTCTAGAGAAAACTTAAAGTTTGAAAAAATGTACTGGCATTGGGAAGCATCTTTTTAGATGATGCCATTATAAGAGTAAAATGTCGTCTCCAAAACCAGTTTCAGAATATTTTCTTTTGTAACCTCAGTTATTGTATGGCCTCTGTTGCTCATTAGACCTAACAGAAGATGTGGCCTTCTGGAAATCAGCATAAGATCTTCCTGGTATGTGAAAATCGTACATAGGAATATCTGAAAGGAATTCTGTGGAATTCGGTGGTTATTAGCTAATCTGAAGATGGGAGTGTCTGTAGCCTGCACATGGAGTTTTTCCTTTTAATTTATTGACACTGGTTTCTTGAGGAAATGGAACTTATACAGACATACTTTGCTTATTATGTATCTTCCTCTTACTATCTATTGATTTTTTTTGTAAAAATTTGAAGCCAGCTGTATTTGTACAGGGTTGTGTAGACAAGACGCTCAATAGAGAAGAAGGTTGGTCTTGACCCTAATTAAGCATTTGAGGAGCAGAAGTCACATGCACTCAGCATTCAAAAATGCTCCAGCCATGAAGAAAGCATTGACTGGGGCTCTCACTTTTACTCATAGGGAAATTCAGGCATGAGGCACACATCCATAGGAACCTTGGTTTTGTTAGTTCTTCTGCTCTCAAAGTTAGTGCTTCTCATGTCCAGTTTCTCACATTGCTGCCAAGGGGAAATCTTAGGGAGATGTGTTTTGATGTTCCTTCTCTTGCAACTTATGATGATAGCACCACTGAGTACCTCAGGAAATGGAACTGGGGACCACAGTTGCTCCTGGTCTCCTTCTTTCTTCTCTCCATGTTAACAGCACTCTCTTCACTCTGCAGTTAGTGCTAGTGCTGTTCACCCAAGCCCCACATTCCCAGCTTCACCCTGACTCCTTTAACACAGAAAATACCAAGTGCAGGAGAAACTGTTTCCCTTTTCCTAGGACCATAGTCGGTGGTTTAAAATTTGTCATTGCACATGAAAGAGATGATGAGAAATGGCAACTGTAAGCAGAGATGAGGTATTGCTAAGCCTAACAGCTTACCCCAAAATGCAGAGAAGTAAGGCAAGAGGCTGTAAATCAGCTGTCTAGAGAAAGCAAAATACGTGGCTTTTCCTTTTCTGAATGTTATCTCAGGACTGTGGGGAATTTCCATGATTTTTCACAGAATCACGGAAATTTTGGAGTTGGAACGGACCTTCTAGAGACCATCTAGTCCAACCCCCCTG
>VXAK01014012.1:85738-106790 GCA_013399435.1 Arenaria interpres | reverse complement strand
ATATAAAAAAATATAATACTTTCCTTCCTTGAAAATTTACTTTAAAAATCAGCATCCAGATTATATGCAGGAAACAGTGACATTGCAGTGTCACATTTCATCTTTGTCACATGGTGCAAAAGGAGAAATGGAACTGAAAAGCAAGATCCTTCTTTCAACCCTCTGTTTTCCCCCAGCAGTGCCTTGGCAATGGTGTGGGAGGCCATCACCCTGCCTGAGGAAAGAGAGAACACCAAATGCACACTGTTGGATACTTCTGCCTTGGATGCTAGCACCAGAACTGACAGTGGTGCACCTGCTTCTGCTTCTTGTCTGCTCAGGGGAATAAAATGCACAGAAGGCAAGAGGATGTGAGGAACCAAGGCAGCTGCTGCTGGGCAGTAAGGGTCTAAGTGATGCTCCTGGAAGTGTCTGAGCTCTGTGCGTATCGGCAGTATGTCTGGAAATACTACAGAATTTTTGTCTTTTGAATTCTTCACTGTTGCAAAGAGGCAGCTGCACCAACTGCAGTAAGTTGACATCCTCCTTCCAGGCCTTAAGATCTTTGTAAGGTTGTTAATACATCTCTAGAGAACCTGGACCAACAGACCATGTGCTGTAGTGCTGGATGAGAATCAAGGTGTGAATTTTCTTACTTTGTTACACAAAACCTATGCTTATCCTAATGCCATTTGCTAACCCCCATCCCAGGGTGACAGAAGGTTGCCAAATTATACTGTACTGAAAAGTAGAAAAGATCTTTTCCCATGACATGCTGCTACTGCTTTTCTTTCTAATTTCTCCCAAAAGGTCTCACTTAGTCAAAAACAATTTTCTCCAGCCATCCTCCTTCGAGACTCTGTTTCATATCATTGTGCTGCTGGGTTTTGCCTTTGCCTCTACTAGCCAGAGACAGTTCAGATTTGGGCTGTGGAATGGGTCTTGAAAGAGTACAGGAGAATGGAGACTCCACGTTTGCAAGGAAGATGTGGAAATCTTCAAAGGATTTGTATGGGGAAGAGCAGATCAGAAGATAATTAAGCAGGTAAGAAGTTGCTCATTTAGCATCTTGGTGAGATCAGAGGGAAATGTAGATAAAATATTTCATTACTGATTAGTGAATTAATGAGAACAGATAATTTACTTCCTGTTCATGCTAGGTGAGGGGGTTTGCAGGGTTAATTGTGGCTGACTCAGTATGTTGCATTAGCAATAAAACATGAAATAGTGGTTTAAGATATATCCTTGAGAAAATTATTCCATATCCAGACCTTATCCCATGACATACATTTCTGGCACTGTCACAGGACTTACAGAAACTAACTACAGTCATGGAAGCAAGCCCAGCTACAAATAATTAAATTGCATAGTAGAATCTCCTTGATTGCAGTACTTGGTACCCTTGCAATCAGGATGCTAGGCAATTTAAAACTGGGCATGGGTCCATGGGTGCAGAGAAGTCTCTCTGACAAACATGCCAGTATTCTAGGCCATCATGCACTCATTGCCAATGGTAAGTAGTGTAGAACATCTTTCAAGGTGGATTGATCAAGGGGGAAAAAATCAGCCATTTTTGTGAATATTTAATTTCTGTTGCATGCTGGAAAGGAAAATTTCTGTCATGTTAGTTTCCATTTAAAAAAAAAAAAAAAAGAAATATCTACACCAGAAATTACAATCCTGTTTAGGGAAAGCAGCTGCTTTTTTTTTGTTTATTTTTTACTAGAAGAGAAAATATTAAAATTACAGGCAATTGATTTTAACATCTTATGACATTAGGAGCAGTCTCCTCCTGGAGGACTGGGCCTGGGGTTTGAGTAAGGAGAGTTAGAATTTTTCACTTCCAAGAAATATTAGTTGTTGCCCCAGTGTTGACACCCTTGACAAAGCTCTGAAAGACTGAAAACACAAGGAAAAGTATAACATGCCACAGATATTTTGTAAAGGCAGAAGGGCTGCCAACATAGTTAGGGTACCAACACATGACGTATGAATAAGGCTTGAAGGAACTGTAGCCTGGAGAAGACTGAGGAAGGTGATGTTGCTGTCTACAACTGCTTGCTTGCAGGACACTGACAAGATGGAGTCAGACTCCTCTTGGAGGTACCCAACAAAAGGCCAAGAATCAGTGTGCATCAGCTGGAACATGGGAAATTCTGACTGGGTGCTAGGAGAAACTTGTTCATGATGAGGGTGATCAAACACAAGGTGCCTGAAGAGGTGAGGGGTATCTTCATCCTTGGGATGTTCATGACCCTGAACAAGGCCCTGAAAAATCAGATCTAATTAAACCTGCTTTGAACTGGGGATTGGACTATAGGTGGCCACTGAATGTTCCTCCCAGCCTAAACTATTCTCTGAGTCTGTGGTTAGAGTTATTTTGGATTTAGCACAGTATTTGCTTAATGACTTTGCTCTCAGGCATACATGACTTTGAAATGGTGTCAATCTAGAATGGGCTTTTCTGTCAGTTGTTCCTTTGTGATGAAAGCTATTGTATTCACTACTAGCAAGAAATATCAATGGAGGCAAGTATCTAATATCATCCAGAAAACTGGGACAACTCAGTAGACATCCAGCCCTGCGTGCTGTAGGCTATATGCTATTTGGAGCAAGGTATGATTGAATGCTACAAATGTGGATCAGGGACAGATGGCAGCCTGGGGTATGTCAAGAACATTGCTCCACAGTATGTACTTATGGCTAACTACAATGCTGTGTTTATATTAGCTCAGGCTTAGCACCTTATACCTTTTCCTTGAATCAAGGTATTTTTTTCTTGGGGTTCCTATTGTGCATGTTGAAGTTGCATTGTCTTTTATTGGTTCAGAGTGACATCAGACCAAGGTAAGAGTATCTTTAGTGACTTTATGTGGCTGTTTTAGATACTGTAACCATGTAGTAAGCAGCATTTTCTAGACTTTGAAAATAGAATATTTTAGATATATTGTTAAGCTTCGTGTTGAAGTGATGATCAGTCCTTGTGGAACAAGGTTGATCTTTAATGGATGGTCACACTCAAAGAGTTGCAGTGAACGATTCCGTGTCCAAGTGGTGAGCAGTGATGCGTAGCATTCCTCAGGGGTCGGTACTGGGACGTCTTTAATATCTTTGTTGGCGACATGGATATTGGAATTGAGTGCACCCTCAGCAAGTTTGCCGACTACACCAAGCTGTGTGGAGTGATTGACATGCTGGAGGGAAGGGATGCCATCCAGACGGACCTGGGCAGGCTTTAGGTCTGGGCCTGTGCGAACCTCATAAAGTTCAACAAGGCCAAGTGCGAGGTCCAACATGTGGGTTGGGGCAATCCCAAGCACAAATACAGGCTGGGTGGGAGAATGGATTGAGAACAGCCCTGAGGAGAAGGACTTGGGGATACTGGTGGATGAGAAGCTCAACATGAGGCAGCAATGCAAGCTTACGGCCAACCGTATCCTTGGCTGCATCAAAAGAAGCGTGGCCAGCAGGTTGAGGGAGGTGATTCTCTTCCTCTCCTCTTCTCTTGTGAGAACGCACCTTCATCCAGCTCTAGAGCCCCCAACATAAGAAAGACGTGGACCTGTTGTAGTGAGTCCAGAGGAGGACCAGAGAGCTGAAGCACCCCTAGTATGAAGACAGGCTGGGAGAGCTGGGGTTATTCAGCCTGGAGAAGAGAAGACTTGGAGGAGACCTTATAGCAGCTTTCCAGTATCTGAAGGGCACCTAGAAGAAAGCTGAAGAGTGACTTTTTACAAGGACATGTAGTGATAGTATGAGGGGTAATCGCTTCGGTCTGGAAGAGGGTAGATTTAGATTGGATATGAGGAAGAAATTCTTTACTGTGAGGGTGGTGAGACAGGTGGAATAGGTTGCCCAGAGAAGCTGTGGATGCCCCACCCCTGCAAGTGTTCCAAGACTATGCTGGATTGGGCTTTGAGCAGCCTGGTGTAGTGCGAGGTGTCTCTGCCCATGGCTGGGGGGTTGGAACTAGATGATCTTTAAGGTCCCTTCCAACCCAAACCATTCTATGATAAACAATAAATGGCAAGAGAAAGGGAATAAAGACTCTCATAAATAAAGCCTGAAGGAATAAAGTGATCTGTACAGTATCATGCAGGAAGTTGCTGGAAATGTTGGACATTGCATCCAGAGTCTTGAGTACATGTTCTCTGGAAGAGAATAAAGTCCAAAAGTTGGAATTACATCAGCATCACAAATATCAATATTGCAGTTCCCATTAACATAGCACTGCAGCAGAAGACTGCATAGAACTGTTATACTATTGGATTTTACTTATTATTTCAATTTCATCTGTTTAATCTACAGAAAGCAGGTGTTGGGTTGTTTGTGGGTTTTTTTGCCTACAAGATACATGAACATAAACAAACTTCAAAAATGTCCTAGTGTTTTATTTCAGTGTTGCTGTTTTAAAGTAATTTCTTTCTTGATTTTGCATCTGGTGGGTTATGTTTTCTAATGCATCTGATTCGTGCTAGGAACAACAACGCAGCCATCCAAAAATGCAGTGAAGCAACCACATGGTTTCCTAAGATGAAAAAGTAAGTAGGTGTTAAATCAGGTCAAGACAGAGATTATTTAAAATTGTTGTGCTAAATGAGTGGAGGCTAAGAAGGATGCTTTGGGTGCAGCAGAATATAAACGGACAGAGTTTTCAGTTCCTTTTACTTATTTATTTTGATTTCGTCTGCATCTGAAACACAAGGTTGACTACTACAAAGACTGTTTGGTTTTTGAGACAGAGATGTGATTATTTCTTCTGAAAAAAACCCTCTCTCAAACTAACAACCCAAAAAACTACCACCCCAAAACCCAAAACCCCAGATAAAACCAGACAGAAGGAATAAAAACTGGAGTTTTGTCTTGGCACCATGTTTTAGTCCTGGTATGTAAGGGATTCCTTCTAGCTTAAGAACCCAGTTCTAGCTTCTGTGTTCACACAGCCTTTAGTCTGTTGCATACCTCAGCAGGGTGGCAGCTACTGCCATCAAGAAATGGTCATTTTTGTGTTGCATAGAAGTAAGGAAATGGGTTTGCTGCTAATTCACTTCTAATTTGGCAATTTATTTGAAGATTACATTCTCACACTTACTCTGTCACTTTTTACGTTGTCTGGATCCGCTAGTGGCGTAGAGTCTCTGTATCCTAATTCTGTTTTCATTGTGTTCACAGAAACTTGTTCTATTTTTAGTTTCTCCCCACACCCCCCCTGTGCTTCTGATGAGAATAAAGTCAGTGTATAATGAACAATTAATTTTTCCTATATTCTAAACATGATTTTTAAAGAGACATGGTAGAAAATTTAAACAAGGTGATGTTAAACCAAACAGAGTATTTTGCTTCTTGCTTATTATATTTTTTTACTCGTTCATTTCTGGTTCATTTTTGTTCGTTTCTAGGACTAAAACTTAATGTTAGTGTTTATCTCCCGGATCATACCATTAAAACAGAAATGTTTATTAACATGAAATACTGCAGATTTAACTCTATTTTTGGAAATGGCTTTAATAAGTTTTATAATAGGTAAGATTTGGTAGTTTTGGAGACTTAGGAGTGAAAATATGTACTATAAATATAAGGATAAATATTGGGATACAATTTCCAGTTTGTAATAGCCTTTGTTTAAATTATTTCTCTAGACTCAGAAGAGCTGCTTGTTGCTATTTAACATCTTAATTTGTTCCAGGCTGAAAACTATGACTTCAGATTTCACAGTGAAAGTATAACTCATGAACAACGAATCAATATTTCTATGCTCACGGTTAAATAAAAATGGGTTCCATATCAGTAAGCAGATCAAATTAATGCATACATCTGTAGTTTTGTAGCTACCAGCACTGCAATTTTAATTGGCACCGGGATCCACAGTGAATGGCTCTTCGTGTGTCAGACAAACTTGCATGCATGAAGTTACCAGGTGGGTTTTTGTGTTCACAGAAGATAACTAATGCAGAAACTGTTGTTTTACAGATAAATTTATTCAAGGATGCATATGCATTGATTTTTATTTTTTTTTCTTTCCCCAAAGCATTGAGTAAAATTCTGGAGGATAACAAGTCGGCACCATAGCAGGAAACATCTCAAGCAGATTGATGGATAATTTCTCACTGTGGAGAACAAACACTTTTGCAGATGTTAGTTCTTGCTTGTAATTTTTTTTTTTTAAACAGTGTTGACAATGAACATGACTAACTCCAGCTACCATTTTTCTTCAGCAGGATCTGACATAGTGCAGCTGTTATTATGCATTTTATATTAATTTCTTTTAACTTTTAAAAGACCAATGAAAGTAAAGCTTTCCATTCCTCTCTTCCCTAGCCGTGTTCTTTGAATTTCTTAATTGCTTGATTATATTCTGAAATGAAATGGAAAGCCACATGTTCTGTGCTTTTTTGGGGAATGAAGCTGTCTAATACAAGGCTATATTTCTTATTGGTTGAGAAGCATTGCCTATTCTTTTAGGCAAAAATGAATGATAAAAAATAATAGAAAATTGCTGGAAGACAAGCCATATATGCTGTATTTGGGCATGCAGTATATTGCTTATACTAAATCATGTTAATTTTTTTCATTTTAGTTTGCAATATTTTTATACTGCAGATGTAGGGAGGTACGTGCAGAGCCCACTTATTTCTGCATCTACAGCAAACACATCTTTAGAAGTCCAGGTAAGGGCTAGGTGTGGGACAGTCAGCTAGGCACTTTGCTCTTCTGCTGCTGTGTTATGTGGCCTGGTAAAAATGATCTAGGAGTGCTGCCAAATCTTGAAAAAAACCCAGTGCATCAGGTTTACAAAACTGGATGATTATTAAAAAAAAAAAAAAAAAAGGTTCCATTCACTTGAGGAGGATGTACTCAATAAATGTTCTCCAGAACATGAAAACTGAGACTTCTGTGTAATCTCTTGGTTTCAACAAGCAACTGCTCAAGAGAAGCATAAAATATCTAAGGAGTAGAGGTAAGCGAAAAACTGCACATGATGGAATGACATTTAAAAAAAGTGAGTAAGTAAATCTAGTTTGGGTGAGGTAAACTGCAGATTTGTTTTCTGTAGAAGCGCTGGCTGAATACTGTTTATTACCTAAATAGAGTATCTGAGTAGTAGCACCATAGGTATAGTGCTGTTGTGGCAAGTTCTGTTGCTTGATGGAAAGTAAGATTGTGAGTCCTATAGTGGACCTCACAGGTTATCTTATCTGAGCTCTGAGTAGCCTTTGAGTGCAAAAATGAATTTAGGTAGCTAAATACCTTTAGGTGTGTGAGAACTGTTGCCTTTTAGCCTGAGGGAAAATAATACAGCTGAACAGAAGGGTGTTTTGAGTGTATTTGTTGCTTAATGTTGCTACAGGGCTGAACACTCTCAGTCTTTAAACATATTTCTTTTCTGATTTATTCTTGCTTATCTCACTTTCTTCCTTTAACCTATTTTTCACAACTGCCCTTCCCACTAAGAGAATCCTTCTACCCGCTTCAGCACGGTAATGAAAGCCATGTTAAGGTATTCATGATGTCTGTCCCTCGTGGCTAACCACCATACTCAATTGTGCATACACTTAATCTCGTGTGAAAAAACGCTACACCTCTTCCTCAAGTCCGGCCTCAAGTTTGATTAAGGTCAAAGTTAAATTTAGCAGAACACTGCAATGAGAGAAACATATTTACAATAACTCTGTTTTGCAGTAAAATATGTTAAACATTATAAAATATGTATGTGGCAAATCTTGGTTATTTTTCCAGGTAAATATAAAGCAAATTGAACCCCATTACTCTTGAGGCTCTGTGTAAATTCCTGTTGACGAGTCTTGGCTGCAGGGACTTCTGGCTTCCTCATCTTATATGATATACAGGACAAATTCTGTGGTAGCGATGAAAACATACAGTAACATTAGCTGGCATCCCCTCTCTCTTTCTCAGACTTCTGTTTTTAACCATTACTCCTACCACACAGGTGATATTCTGTGTGCCTGTGTGGATGATGATTTGCACTGATAATGTTTCAGTACCTGAATTAAATATACACAAAAAGAGCAGTCTCGGTACTGAGGATAATTCAGAGAAACAAGCTCAGATGTTTGCTGGGTTTTTTTCAAGTTTTGACATATGCAATTTCTAGTGAAGAAATCAGTACTTTATTTTGGACTCTGAATGTCTTCACAGGTTACTTAGGTTTGCATCTTACAGTTTCAACTCCATTTCTGCTTTTATTTCAGATGTGTCTCTTCAGTTATACAATCTTTACTGAGTTTGTTTTGAGTCAGTCCTTTTAGAAAACTAAAAATAAATAGAGGGGAAATGTTCTCAGCTCTGAGAGTGAATATGTGCCTTCATGAAATTACAGAGAGACTCAACATATCTATAAAGCCTTTTATAAGTAAGCACTAATGAAGAGCACAGGGAAAGATGTATATTCTAAAAGTGTCTGAACTGCACATGTTTACCTTGATGAAGGGCCTGATATCTCTACAGAGACAGTGAACTAGAAATTGAGTATGACCACAAACTATTAAGAAAACTCTATTCAACCAGGAAAATACTTTACCCATACAGTATAGTAATAGCTTCCATGACTACTTAACATTTAGGAGAGAAGTTGCTTGACATATTTAAAAAGGCTTGGATTTCTCATCTGGATTTTCCATTACACTATATAAAGAGTCAACAGATCCATTTTTTTTAATGGAATAAGCTGCACACAGCTTCATTGAAAATTACTATGACAAAAATTTTTCTCAGGCACGAGGTCTGGATACTGTGAAAAATTCTGAATGTACTGCACATGGCAAAGAAAGACTTGACTGCTCTCTGCCATTCTGTAGCAATTGCATGAATATTTGTGTTATTGGTTATGAGAAAGTCACATTTAAAGCAGCAAAATAGCCGGCTGGAACCCATGAGAAAAATCTTAATTTATGTGTCGGTAGTGTTTTGTTTTTTTAACCTTGATTAAAGATAATTTAAGATGAAGTATGTGGGAAGCTGGATGAGAAATTTTGTTTCTAAACCACATTAATGTACACATTTATCTTCAGTAACTTAAAATGTTTAGCCCAGCCTTCTGGTGGTTCAATTGTCTCTTGACCTTGTCAGTTCCAGACCACTTAAATGACACTGAGCTGTTCTTTTCCCCCAGTGATTATGTCAGATTGGTGCAAGTTTAGGATACTGCAATATCTCCTTTGCAGATTAGTTTGCCAGTTTTGTTGTTACTCATAATTGTACCTATGTATCTGTGCAAAACAAAACGTGCGAGGTACATAAGAAATTGGGTAGTGCAAATGCCAAAAGAGATGTAACATCCTCTAAGTAGTGGAGGAAACCAGAGCAGAAATGCTCGTTATACTCTAAAGAAGCAATAAGAAGACATAGGCAGTATGATTTCTGAACAAAGGAAAATGCTCTATGAAATTCAGTTTTGATGCTAGACGAAATCACCTGCCAAAGATTAAATAAAAAAGAACTGACTAGCACTAGGACCTACAAGAATTCCTGAGCTGTATGGCTTTGTGGTATAGGTAAACAACTGTGAAAAATTCATTTCATGCTTATCTACTGTAGCAAAATCACTGATTGAATTGCTACAAAAAGGCAAAAAATGGGTCACAGGAATGCCAAACAGTGTGTGGTGCAGCTACACAAAGGTTTGTGTATTCTGATACTGTTTTATCTGTGACCTTGTCTTGTGGTGCCTTCCTCATGGGATCGGGAGCTGTGATCTCACACTGATTGCCAGATGGCAGCAGGAAACCCAGAGCGCGTGTACTGACAAACGGTGGGGAAAAAACAGCCGCACAGAGCGATTGCACACTGCCAGCCCAGAGGCAGGGAGCTAGAGCCTAGAGAGAGCGTTGAGATACCTGCCAAGACTGAAACTCCCATGCCTGAGCAAGGGGCTGCAGATCTTTTCTGAATAACACAAAGAAAAATGGACAAGCTTTAAAATAGATGTGCACATAACCAGGACAGGTGGCTATGGACTTGCTGTTCTCCTTATTATTCTGTGTAATAGGAAGCTTCCAAATAGGCTACATATGTATGTGTGGATTTTGTGTGTATGTGTGTAGGGTTACATTTTCTAATAGTTAACCTAGCCCCACAGAGTGGCAGGGTTGGTTTTTGGAGCACTGACCAAAATCCTAACATTCTCCTGTCTGTGAAGTGAAAGACACTTTCCTTGGTCAGGAAACATCTTTTTCCTGATCAACTGACCCTTCTAAGAATTGACTGTTGGTTTATTATATCAGGGATTTCTGGAAGATAGCATTTG
Organism: Arenaria interpres; assembly: GCA_013399435.1. Classification (NCBI taxonomy): domain Eukaryota; kingdom Metazoa; phylum Chordata; class Aves; order Charadriiformes; family Scolopacidae; genus Arenaria; species Arenaria interpres. Next base: position 96,547 of record VXAK01014012.1, on the reverse strand, counting down.
TGATAGAAGTGTAGCAGATATAGAACTGTGTCCTTATTTCTCCTAACAGGGTAGCTCACAGTCATCAGTTCATATTGATGTAGCCTTTTGCTTCTTGGAGACCACTTCTTGCTTCTCCACAAAGGTATAGAGTGAATGAAGACAGCCAGAGAGGCTGAAAAGGGGAGGCTCACAGCTGTTGTGCCCCCTATTGTGTTTTCCCATTTTGGTTATTTTTTATTTTGCTATCTTAAATCTTCATTGTAATAGTAGAAGTCAATCCCCTGTTGCTCCTGCCTCCAGGAGCATCCAGATAATGTGTCTTCATGTACAAGACTACTTGTCTTAGAACATATTTTGGTGCTTCATTATTTTTTGCAGACAACAGTTCCCATAGTATCTAATTGGACTCTACTAACATAAAGGAAATGTCTTTTCCTGAGCTATTCAGGTATTTCTTCTCAGTCCTGTAAATGTCACTAGGTTTAATCAAGCAGAAAGAGGCATGTGATGCTGGAGTGGTAATGCTGTCATCTGGAGAGAAGACTTCCTTCCTTGGAAGTTGTGGTACATTAAGATATTACAAGTTCTTCTTCTAAATCTGCCTTTTCTTGGCACCTAAAGCCAGCCTAGAGACAGGAATCTTTACCAGCATTAGAAAAATGAAACTTCTTTTCACTTTGTTACTTTTTAAAATGTAAGCTTTATACTGGCAGAAAAATGTCAAACTGATTCCGTTATATCCTCCCCACAGCTAGAGAACAAGGAGAGGGAAGAGGAGGGAAAATGCATCTGTCCCATTGCTGCTAGAGGGATTGTTCTAGAAATACTTTGGGGAGATCAGTTCCCTGCTGGAAATGCTCTCCAGCTTCTCTCAGCTGCTTTACCTAGTCTACAGTTGTCAGTTTTCCCCTTGTCTTTCAGGTCTCATCTTTGGGGTTGACCTACGAATTGCAGAGAATCAACCCCAAAAGTGTATGTACCTAGGTTAGATACAAACTCATGCTGCGTGTGATGCTTTAATATGTGTATGGTCGGCATTGTACAGCTGGGAGAGCACAGCTATAATTGCCCATCTATGGCCAATGAGGCAGCATTCAGAGGGAAAAAAAAAGTTAACTACTGGAATCTTGTCTCTTTGTCCATGAGTCACATTGTGGCTTTGACTTCTCTGATGCCAGGAGAAGCAGAGAAGCAGCTCCTACTCTACTCTTGAGTCCATCCCACATGGGATCTACCTAGAGTTTTATGTTATTTTTAAGTATTCAGGCTGGACTTCAACCCATAGCCTGAAGTAGAGGAGCTGTTTCTTTCCAGTACTAATCCTTTGAGCTTTTTCATTTCTGTTTCTTTCAACTTTCTGATTGTCTTTCCAACAATCACCAGTACAACCTGAGATAAGAAATTAAGAATTGGTTTAGCCATGAATTCATACACTTCTTTAAAGACTAACCCACCAAGATTATGTGAAGAGAGACGGGTTCTCTGGTGGTATGTTCTGTCATTAACTGCTCTTATACTTATAAAAGTTGTGGTCACAGTTTAAATCCAATAAAAACTAGGTGGATTGAATTTTTTTTATCCACCAGCCTTCTAAATTCAGTGCTTGCTTTGAATATTGAGCTGGGTTGTTTTAATCAAGAGTGATACTACTCTAACTGTATTTCACTCTTCATGGCACCTATGCAACCCCCACAGACTTAGCTGCAATTCTTCAAGTGTAACCAATGGAAATTTGCACAGTAATGTTTTGTTCCAAAGGACAGACTACTCCTAATCTTTCTATTAGCTGGTCTGATACTGCAGGATTAGCCAGAAAGGGTTTTGCCCCACCAAGAGGCTGAAATGACTAGATGTACAGCTGGTAGAGTTTTGATGAGAAAAGCAGTTTTTTCCTGTGCTGATCATTTATTTGCATCCCTAATTTTGGTTTAAATTGTTCAAATTGTCCAAAGTTTCAATCCCAGGTGTTTTAAAGTTGTTCAGTGCTGTAAAACTGTTTCAATGGAGTACGATGTTGTCAAAGAAGAGATAACAAACCTCTTTGCTGGCTGATTGAAACATAGGGAGCGTGCAGGAGCTGCTTCAAGACTCCTAGCTGTTCTTTTCAGTGTTGCCTCACCCAGATCATCAGCAAAAAGTAGCTGTTGTCTAGATGGAATAATTGCAGCTTGCAGACTTCTCATGTCCTTTCCACTGTAAGCTGGAATGAGGAGGCTGGTGACACTGAGGAAAGGATGGTCAAAGTGGCAGTGGTTCTGGCCTTCTGTTGCCCGTTACTCTGCCAGGATGTTGAAGGAGGAGAGAAGACAGGAGGCTTGCTGTTCCAAAAATGAATGACTTTAGAAACAGTCAAGATTCCCTTGGGTCTCAGGAGTGGAAGTCTAGTGTTGGAGTAAGAAGATCTTTTACAAGGCCTTCAGTATTTGCAAAAGGTACAGTAGTGAGTAACTAGAGTGCTGGTTAAAAAATACTGCCGGTTAAAAATATCTTTTTTATTTTTAAATAAGAAGTGGAAAAGCTAATGTAACATACAAAATTGACTCCTCTACAAAACCTACTTCGACTGTGCTTTACGCATGATTGCTCATCTGTTGGTAAATTATCGTTAAAACTAACATAACTGAACTCAGTGGCAGAGCCTGTGTTTCTGTCTTGGGTTGTTTTCCTGGTTTTTTGTTGGGTTTTTTTTGTTGTTGTTGTTGTGTTTGTTTAATTATATCCTTTTTTTCTCTTTTTTTTTTTGAGGAAAAAATCCTTCTCTCAGACTGTATTTTTTATTCTTTTCATCTCCTCCAAATCCTCCCCCTTCATTTATAAGTCTCATGCTACAAGAAGCCAAATAATTTATCTCTAGCTTTCTAATATTCTCTTTGGCGAAATTAGAGCAAGCGTTTCTTAAGAAACAAAATGAGTAGCAAAATAGCCTCTCTGTTATTAAACTGCACACCCCAAATGGCCAAGGACATCTGGTGCAAGTTAACACCCTCTTTCTAAGGAGAAAAAAGTGCTACTTCTGCTCAGTGCTGCTTCTTTATTGCTCCAAGCTACAAGGACATATAGGGTATGTGACAACTTCTCATATTCCCTCCTGAAGATGAGAAGCTTTATACACAAAAATCACCATAAACCAAATAAAAATTTACTATGTTATACCCAAGGTTATCTGGCTTGCATAAAGGACTATGAATCCCAAACTGGTCTTTCTTGTTTTTCAGTGCTACCAGTACAAAATGCCCTGCTTTTTCTCAACAACTCAAATGCTCTCTTGAGTGTGTCAATGCTAAAAAAATGTCCTTTTCATACTGAAGGCAGAAATTCAAACACCAGTTTTGTCCTGGAGTTACATTTCCTTTTTTAGGGCAGACTCCTGGAGCACATGTGAGACTTGGTTTGCAACAGCAGTAGGAACAGAAGCTGTTACCACCCATTTGCCAAGATATGCTCCCACTATTCTTCTCTTCATCCTGGAAGCACTGAATGCAAATGAATTTCTGCTCCCCATTCCGACAGCTTTGTGCCATCCTTGCTGCAAACATCTACAGAGAGACTGTTCCAGGTTTCAGCTGCCCTGACTTTGTATCATGCCCTGATGGAATATGGTTTTGGCAGGGGAGAACAATTGATCATCTCTGCTATGGGAAAAGTGGAGGGGACAAGACCAAGTGAATCTCAGAACAACTCCTTTGTCCTGCTCACTGCTGTGTCTAGTCAAGCACCGCCGTGGCACAAAGGCAAGGATGGCTGTTGCTTTTTTCTGACTGTAAAGAGAGGGGTGAATAGGAAGAGATTTGATAGGTTTCACTCTGATCCCTGCTACTATCATCGCTGGCCTGTTAGAGGTGAGTCCCAGGGAGGAAGAAGAGCAATACCCTTCTTTTATAGCTATGCATTATTCAGTTGATTTAGCTATGGTTGTTTTCCTCAGATTTTAGAGACATACAAGAGCTACCTCTGGTAAGTAAAGGGCAGGATGCCTCCATCAGAGCAAGAAGAGTATTTTGCTCCAGACCTGTTTTGAAAAGCTAAAGGAAGGGAAGAGCTGTGACTCCTTGTGCTATAACACAGTCTAGAAGTTGTCAGAGAATTAACTTTTCCTTGAGTCTTCTGAAACTACTGTGTGTCCCTGCTGAAAAATTAATCAGTAGCTCTGTGTGAGTATAAATGAAAGCCTGTTGAAAAATCTTCCCAGATATTTATAGACTTGATATTCCATCTTCCTCCCAGTTTAAAACAATTAGAGGAGTTTAGTTCTGTTCAAGGTTAATGAATACTGGGAAGCTTGTCTTTTCTCATCATCTTAATAGTATTAATTATTGATTTTAAAAATTCTTATGGGACATAGAAGGTAATGATATTTCATCTGAGAAAAGTTTGGATATTATGACACTGCAGAAAGTACATGAGCAAGAGTTCAAGCTTAACAGCTTCTAGTAATGTCTGGGAAAATGAAATTGAATGGCAAGTTACCAAGAGAAATCTTTATCAGTAAGTTAAATGCAAAGACTGAATAGAGTCAAAAAGAGTTTGACATTTCGTGCTAGATTGCCTGTGAATATTCTTAGGTGGAAACATTATCACAATCTTTTATGATAAGTGTATTTTGAGAGAAGTATTGTTTTAATAAACAGCCATTATAAATGATAAAAGACTTAAGATAGATTGGGATGGCTAGTTCTTGTTAGTTAATGGGCCCAGGAGACATATGTACACCAAGACTTAACTGGGTTTTGAGTATGCAGCTATAACAATGTAAGCTGAAAATGATATATCATACTTAATATCTTCACAGGCAAGAGCAAATATACTGCTGAAGAAGGGAATCCTGGTGTGTTCTTCTGTTCATTGATGAGAATTCCTTGGGTCGGATTTGTGTCTGTTTCATGCCATAAACCAGGTGTACAGGGTGATGCTTGCTTACCCCCTGGTGGAGCTGGCTGCAGCAGTGGTGTTCCTGTGTTTTGTTGTAGAGCTGAGTGAATATGCCATTGCCTCACTCAGTCTGAGGCTGAGTCCCGCCTCCTGCTACATTTCCTCCAGAAATCCAAGATTAATAAAATGTACTGAGAAGAGATAAAATCTGAAATGATAAACAGGAATATCAGAGGTATTATCACAGAGGCAATGGATGATTTTTTATGCCCAGAGGACCCCTCTGATTTTGTAACTAGACTGCACAGCACAGGCGATGCAACTCTCTGAATAGCTAACTAGGCTTGCTTTGAAGGCTCCAATTTATATACCCATTAGTTCTGCTTTCTTCTTCAGATCCAGAACTTTTTTCTCAGCACCACTTGAGTTTTCTTCCTCTATAATGTCTTTCCACCATTTGGCTTTGAAAGCATCTGAAAGACAAAGGCCTCCAAATACAATGCTATTGTAAATGTGATCTTCTGCAAACCATGTCACAGCCATGTGGGATTAAGGATGAGATTGCTGGTTTGTAAACTCCATTATTGCAAGGTGCCTGCAGATGTGAAGAGGGAAGTGAGAGAAGCAGAGAGACAGATGCCAAGGTCTATAAAATCTGATGCCATTAGGCAAGGGGCAGGTAAAGTTGTTCTTTCCCTTTTTTTGTTCTACAGAACACTCTTTGAGGTGGAGTGTCTTAAGATAAAGTTGTCTATTATTAACAGTGATCTAAGAATTCTCTGAAGAATAAGAACACCAAGATCAGCAGGTCTTTTGTCCCTTTCTTAATCATCTGAGCCTTTGGAACATTCAGTCATTAGTTGCCTAAGCCTTTCAAAGGTAAAAAGTCAAGTCTCGGGCATATGGCCAACCTTGTGTCTAACGAGAAGGCTTTGACTTGTAGTCAAGGGACAGCTGAAACTGATTTCTGCTGAACACATGCAGAAAAGGCCTGTTTGATCAATGTGAGCTTCTATTTTCATACCTAAATATTACTTCTTGAGCTCTTTCTCCCTAAGTATATCCATTGTTGATGGTCAGTGGTTGGTTTGAGATAAACCAGAGCAAAACAGAACCGAAACAGAACCAGTCAGACATGTGAAACCACCACAAGTCCTTTAAGTATCTTTTTCCTTAACTCTCACACTGCCTAGACTATACAAAGGTTGTTCTTTGCTAGAAAACTTTGACCAGTTCCCTCCTTGAGTTACTGATCTTTAGGGAAGAGCTGAGCATCTTTTCCTTTTCTGTAGTTAATGTTCTATTCTGCACTATACTAATAGTGAAAGCTGATTTTTTTGTTCAATTTCTTCTTTTCTGTTGTTCCAATCACATGTTTTCCTGTGCCGGTTTTGTAAGACACAGTGGAAAGCTTGTTTGTTTCGTTTATTGGNTTTTTTTTTTTTTTAAGTGCATGGCATTTGATGCATTTCTGTTGAGCTTAATTCTTGTAAAAGCTTGCTTTTGCCAAATGAGTCTAAAATGGAATAGTTATCCCTTCAGATAACACAGTTGCTTGTGGAGGTATCATAAGTGAAACTCCTGTTTTGTTGTCCAGCTGCTATGAGTGTTTTGTTGACACTTTTCTATAGAAAAATGGCCTTGTTTCTCATTTTTTGGGGGATAGCTGAGGCTAGGGGGAAATATTGTGAAGACGACAGCTGCAGGCAAGACTCAAGTCAATGCTGAGAAATTAAATTCTCGGCAAGTAGTAGTGCATTAGTGTGTCTTTCTTTCCTTCAAGTTGAGTTTTACCTTTCTATATAATGGAGAGTTCATTTTTCCCTTCTCCAACTGTATCACCAGAATTCTTAAAAGTCTCATTTGCAAGTCTGAAAACAAGGGACTGTTTTTGCAGGAAAACAGTCATTTTTCCTACTATGAAAATTGCGTAACTGGCCCAATCCACTAACTTGTATTGATATAAATCTTATTGATTTCAGTATGGCTATCCACATGGGCCAGGGTTGTAGATCAAAACCTGAAAATACTGTGTGACAGGTGCATGGAGCCTGTCTGTGCCTCCTGGTTGTTCCCATATACTGCTCGGCAGTGTATAGACTTAATTTTTGATCCGGTCACAGTTATTATGTACCTGCAGTTTTTTATTGTGCTAATTATTATGCTTTAAGGTTTGATGGTAACCAGTATTTAGCAGATTGGAATGGAATGCTGTTTAGGAATGGGTTTATTTGTACTCCTTCCTCTCCAGTCCCTGCGTTTCCACTGAGTGAATGTCTCTTCAGAAGTCACGGCATACGGTGTACAATTTTAAGCATATGTAAGAGGCTGATGTTTCATATGGATTGGAGTTGTGATTTTTTCCCTCTGCAAGGTCTCTATACATTCATTATTGCCTGATGTGTGTTTTATTGATGTAAGTGGCAATTTTGCAATGCAGAGGCACAGCAAGATATAGAGAAAAAGAATTCTATCCTCTTTATGTCCCGCGTCTTCTCCATTCATTTCTTATCCTAGGATTTTTGTGCAGATTGAGAATAATGATGGCATCTAAGACCCTAACATAAACAAGAGTGCAATAGCGCTTTGTTCCATTTTTGTGTTACAAACAGAGAGTGTATAATGGCTGAGCTGAAAGTTTCTAAAAAAGGGGGAGAAATGAATTGTTCTTGGCTCCTTGGATTATTTCAGCAGCTGAATTTCTTATGAGTGCAATAAAAACTGTAATTAAACATAAAACAGGGGGAACAATTCAAGCTGCTGCAATCTTGAAAAAAAACACACCCTAATTATCTTACTATTCCGGGCCTCTGGTTGCAAAACTTTTTTCCTCTTTTTCTATTCCCCTCATCCCCATTTCTTTCTCTTTTCTTCTCATCAGTTCTCTATATTACAGTCTAGTATGGCTTCACGGTTTCTGCAATGACAGAAGCACACAGAACATCAGAACTCAGAGGTACCTTGAAAAGTATTGATATTAATTGCACAGAACATCATTACTCAGAGCACAGAGCAGCGTGACTGACAAATCTGGCTCAAAACCGATTTGAGCAATTTTCTTGTTGCAGTGGTGATTATGGCATGGAACATTATGTAGCTCATTTAGGAAGCTTATATTTAGAGATGTTTATTATTGTTTAGAGCAGTTTTTGAAGTCCTACAGAAGAAAAAAATAGTTCTCATTTTTGGATTTCAATTAGATCAGCAAATGTTAATGGTTCACTTTTCTCCTCGTCCAGCCACCCCCACCTGACCACTTAAACTGTGCACCATTTCTCACAGAAGCCCTGGATGGTGCCCTGTCAACTGCCTTCCTTTATTTGACAGTAGGTGTCAGAATAAGGAGTTTCCTTAATTTAATGACCAACCTAGGGGTAAATTCGATTACTAAACCCAGTCCAAAGAGTGGCTCAGTGCCCAGTTCTTCGCTCTGAATGCTAAAACCTGGCTTTGAATCTTTACTTCTGTTTTGGCTTGAACTTGGGGAACACAAAGTTAAAAAAAAATTGAAATAAATTACTTTGGAAAACTTTGGGAATGCTAAGACTTGTCTTGTGGATAAACGATGGAGCTTTGGAGATCAAAAAGGCTCTTTTCCTTTGTTTGGATGAAGTCTGATAATCACAGCACAGATAATTAGGAAGCACACAAATACCACTTTCTGAATACTTCAAGCCTTGCTGCTCTTTCCAAAATCAGTCCAAATTCACCCAACCTTTAGACTGTCCTGACCTAATTGTATTTTTTTCATGGCTATTAGAGGGCTGGTTTTGTGACAACTTAAGACTATGCTTTGGCCATGTATTATTTTTTTTTCCACTTGCAATCCTTATCCCAGTGGCTGCAACTGATAAACCAGCACTCAGTCATTGAAAACTATCCTGTACACTGGGTATAATGATTTGCTGACACATGCGTTAAAAAATACTGAGACTTAAACTCTAAAAAAAACCTGGATTGCTGGTACAGTGAATTTGCAGACTCTCCAAATATCTGCTTCCATGTAATAGGTTCAATATTCAGCAGCTTGAATGTCTAAGGGGCCATTTACATGTGGTATGTCTGATAGTGGAGGTATGAATATATTTTGAATGGAGTGGCTTATTAAAACCAATGAAAATGAAGTCATGCTGGATGCCACAAAGAACTCATTTTGTTAAAAACACAGCAGCCAGAGAAGGAAAAGAGATTATGTGACAAGGGTCTCTAGAAAAAAAGGTGGAATATAAGTGAGGTCAATTGAAACTTTAACACGCATTACTCGTATAGGCCTGGACCTAATGCACAGGTAGAATTTTTGAAAGGACTACAATTAATATTCTAATGGGCTTGTGCTCTTTAACATCTGGGACAGACAGTTCATTGAATTTGCACTGGATTTTTATTCTGAGGGGTGTCTTCCAGGCTCCTGACTAGAGTGGTAACACTGCTTCTGCAGTGTGGATGGTCATCCTTGATTATTCGTATATTATGCTCTCTTGATGGTAATTTCATGACTCTTCTTTAGAAATATCTTCAGTCAAAGCAATGGACTAATCACTCTTTTTTACTGAATATAATAATTAATGCATTTATCTACTTACTTCATCCCTACTGCCTAACTTGAAGGGTGTTAGAAGTTGAAACCAGTGTTAAATACCTTGCTTGGGATCTATGTCAGAGGTTGTGCCTCTCTTCAGAGAGACCAGACTGACTCATTACAGCTGTCTTTTTGGTCTAGTGTTGGAATCAGCTCTCTCATATTCAGCCGCAGTAAGCAGATCTGCAGTAGAATATAAGAGACTACCCTACTTGGGATTCACTGATGTGGGTGAAGTTCTTTGTCAACTCCTGTGATCCGAAGATTTAGTAGACTTAGGTGGCCAGTCTGTAGTGGATGTTATACAAAGCGCTTTTCACTAAAAAGCATTCTTCCTGTCTCTGTGAGCATGATACAGCAGTCTATGAAGAAATTAGCCCAATGAACTGCTGGTGAAACACATGCACTCTGTACGCCAACACATTTGGTACAATGAAGCTAATTTACATGTTCCATTCAGTTGCTTTATGTGCTGTTCTGCTTCCTTCTTCACCTTTCCTAAGTGTTGGAAACATCTGGTATTATGTAGCTCAAATATTGATAATGGATTTTGGGTGAGTGTTTAAAACTTTTCATTAAAGTATAGAATTTTCTCTTCAAACATCATGTGCTGAATAAAGGACTAAACCCAGCCAAACTCTTGATTGTTTTTAGCAATTTTATGCCTCAACTGAGAAAAAGTGTGGCATTTAGGATTGTGGGTTTTGTCTTCTGCTTTTTTTTTTTTTTAAATAGTTTGATTAAAAAAATAAAACAATAATAAAAGACACTATCTAGTTAACTGGAGGAAGCTGGAGAAAAAGGGAAAATCAATCTTATTAGGAAACTCTAGGCAGTCTGCTGCTTCACCTCTCTTTTTAGCAATTGGTGTGTGAAACACTGTTTTTTTCCTTCCTCCTTATGGTCTTTTATTTCCTCCAGTACTGGATAAAGTCAGAGTATTTTCTGTTTTTCTAAATATTCATGTAATGTGTTAAAGTACATTAAATTTTTTTAACTGAGTTAGAGTACTGGTCTGATGAGTAAATTTTGCATATGGAAGGTCCCAATAAGTATGACTCTCTTCATGGCAATGGCTCTTCTTCCTAGATATAAGTGTGGTGAGACATTCAGGGTGCACTTCTACCTTGCCTAGTCCTGGATTAGAAAGATCTACAAAGCAATGGCTACATCATAATAGCTGAGTTTCTCTGGTTTAGCTTCTGCAATAAGTCTGCTTATGGTAACTTGCTGATAATCTTATCTTCACATTTAAAATTATTCTTCTCTTTCAGAATACAATGGAGCATATCTTTAACTGTCTTTAAAGTTTTATTTTTGATTCTCACTGAAAACCTGCCTTCAGCTGACAGAAATTACCCTCCCCTTTTTTTTTTTTT
>VXAK01014012.1:0-85728 GCA_013399435.1 Arenaria interpres | reverse complement strand
TGTGCAGAAATTTCCTCTCTCTTTTTTTTTTTTTTTTTTTCCCAAAAGTGTTATATTCACAATGTCTCCCTTTTCTTTTACTTCAGAACTAAAACTACCCAAAAGCTCTCAAACTCCTGACAAAAAGGTTGGACTTAGATTTTTGAAACGAGGTCTATATGTGAAGGTCTTACTGTGTTGCCATAAATGCAAAGAAAAGGAATACAAAATATGACCTTTATACCAAGCTGGATCTAGGTCAGCTTTAAGGTTTATTTTTGGCCCTCTGAAAGGAATGACAGAAAGCAGTGCTGTCCTAGGAAGAAGAGGTCCAGACAGGGACTTGGAAGGACCTTTCTCCTCCCTGTCCTGTAGGAAGAGTGAAGCTCATAATAGGAAAATGTATTAGTTAATCTCTTTTACACTCTCACTATTCCATTAGGTTCCCTGTTATAGAGCATATTCCTTGCTAAAGTTATGTTCTTGCAAAAATTTTGTCTAGGCTTGAATTTTTTTTATTTTAATTTTTTTTTTTAACAAGAGGGATCTCCTTCACTGTTGTCTTCAGGAAGCTGAGTAAAAACATGTGTGAAGTAAAACTTGCAATAAAACACAAGATCCCCTTATGTGATGCAGGTATCTGAAGAAGCATGTGTATTTCTGGTTCTGTTTTTGGGTCTGTTTCAAGCTGGTCATGTCTCATGCCATTTTTCTATCCTGAGATGCTACTTAATGCATCTCATAAGAGGCCCCTGTCTAGAGCCTTTCTTTTACTTTTGACGTCCCCTTTCTGTTCTTATAAAACTTCCTCTCTGTGCTACATGAAGGCCACAACACCTTTCAAAGCATTTTGCTCTTTGTTACGCTCTGTTCCATGCTCTCTCCCCACCCGTGGCTCTGCAGGTAATTATGCTAAGGGGTCTGATAATGGTGAGACAATGATTTGAAGGCATCACCATGATAAAATTGCTCTGCTGAAGATGTGTGTGTTGTTTCTGCCTCCCACTCTTGAGCATTTAGGGAACCTTAGGAGGATTTAAATTACTAGGCATGGGTAGCAGCACAATTTGGAAGGCAAATGGCCATCATTTTACTGTGAAATCTTGGAAGGCACATTTGTTGGACTAGCATTTAAGGGATAGGGGAATGATGTGCATTGCTTATACTCAGGAGTGTGAGAGAGGATAACTGGTGAAGCCAACCTGAAATAACTTATTTAAATTGCATAATTATTGTTATACACCTCATTGTAATGAGAATGGTTTAGTTTCATTGCTGGACAAATATTATTGCATTCTAGGTGATTTTCAGTGTAACCACATTGTTTTTCCCTTGAGATTACAAAGGCAGAATATGAAGGAAAAATCTTCTAGGGCCCTATAAATAGAGAGCTGCATCACTGCAGTAAGAAAACATTGTGAAATGGCTCTTTAAATTATAAAGTTTTCTTCACTTATGAGTCTTAGACTTACATTTCTAATTGAGACTATTCAGGCTTTGTGCTTGCCTACCTGGACTATAGCAGTCTGGTGCCCACACCTCAACTGAAATGAACAACTTCGAAACTGTAGTAATCAATCCTTCAAATGTTTTGATAGATCAATAAAACTACTGTCAGTCTCTAATATGTTCCATAATCAAAATGCCACTTTATTTACTCAAACAGTCAGACGTGATGTGAAATATTAAGTGCGTGAGTGCACAAATAGTGCCTTTGGGGACAAATTCAGCTCCTTTTCAGCTATGCGTCAGTTACTGATGATTTCTGGTTGCCTCTGAGGATTGCTGGTTATGTATGTTTTGTAGTCATTTATATAATGAGCCTACTCTCTGACCACAGCAGTCACTGTGGTGGGGTAAGCCAGCCCCATCTAGCACTGGCAAAAAAGGATTGAATTTTCTCCTGTTTGAGTGAAGGGATTTACTGCATTGTGTTGCCTTGCCTTGTGCATTGTGTGATATATATCTTAACACACACAAGGGTTTAGAGATGACAAGTCCGATAAAACAAACTGGAAAGGAAGAGATGTGAAACTGAGAGTGTGTTAGGACCTGGATAAAGAGAATGGGTTTTAGGCACTGTCATTAGCTTTTTAGCTGTTGTAATTGAGTACATTACTCAGATGTAGCAGGGTATTTTCGTATTTATTTAGGCAAGCTGCAAATCTTAAAATATAAAAGATGCTAAAGCCTTCTTTAGTGAGGTAAGTATAATCCAGCTGGTTTCTTGCACATCCTGTCCATCAGAAAGACTCTTTTCAATGATTTCCAAGTCATCCATTACTAATTTTCTTGTGTCTCTTTCTGAAGTGTCGAGGATAAGTTAAAGGGAGGTTATGCTGCCTCAGCCTACTATAAAGTTTCACACAGCTTTCGCTGCAGCAGCTCAAACTGAGTGTTATAAACAGCAGTGTATTGATGAGAAGAGCTACAATTCTGATCTACTGATGGCAGTCAGTATGTTCACATTTTGCTGCAGTCATCATACACCTACATCACTAGCAAAGTTTGAAGCACTCACTAGGGCAGTACTGGGCTTCTAAGGCCTATGCAGGCAGCATCCTGGAACTGTTATAGAAAGAATGCTACAAACATGTCCAGTTGAAAAAACTTCAGAGATTCTTGATTCTAAATATGTAGGAATATCCTCTTTTATATAAATAAACCGTAATAAATGGAAAATTATTTTTGTGGGATTACTGGTCTATTGGGAAATGAGATAGGAATGATCCTGTGTGCTTCCTGTGTTGGGACAATTAGGTGGGGTTTTTTTGGTTTTGCTTTTTCCAAGAAGAATTGTGAGTTACACAGTGTACAGCCTGCAGTAACTGAAAAAATTCCATTGAGAAATTGAAATTTGGTCTCATTCTTATCCATTTATCATACTGTGACTAAAGAGTATTCTGATTAGAAGGAGCTGCAGCAGTGGAGTGTATTTATTTTCCTTTGGGAAAGAATTACAGGTCCTATCTGTAGCTTTAGCTGTGTTATGTAAAGTACGTATCAAACAGCAGTCTTGATAAGAAATGCAAATGTGTACAGTGGCCTCAGAATGTACCTCAGCATGCTAATCGGCATGTGAAAATGGCAATTTTGTTTAATTTATAGTTTAGCTCAATTTAATATTAGAAGTAGCATTACTGTAGTAATTAGACACAAGCTGTGGACCAACGTCTCATTGTGCTTAGGGTTCTACAAAAAATTGAGCATAAAAGTGTGCTACAAAAAAGGGTTACAATATAAGTACAAGGCAAGTGATGGATGGTGAAGAACAAGGGGCAAAAATAAAGCAGTGAGAAAATATTGGTCAAAATGGTAAGTGGAACTTCTGATATTTTTAACAGACTAATTATTGTTAAGCTTTCAATAGGCTTTGCCACAGACAGAAATTTTGTAGTAGGGTATGAAGAAAGAGCGTGATTGTGTCTCATGGATGTTTCATGAATATCACCCAGTTGATGAAGTGGGAAAAGCTGGAAAGGGATGCAAGTGTAGGTGAACAAGTCACTCAACCACTTGGTGTTAATTAGAGATGATAGCTGAGGTGAGTTCTTTGTAGAACTGTGCACTAGAGATAAGTAGTTTTGTCTTTTATCGTATAGAAAAGTCAGACCCCATAATAGGATTCAAAGAGAGTCATGACATGGGTAAAACAATGATTTAGGAAAATTATCACTCTGCATGAAAGTAGGCAGGGCAAGCCTGTATTAACTGAGGCCAGAGACAGGTAGGACGAGTGTATTAACACTGTGGATGATTAGGAAAGCAATATGCTAGAGGTGACAGCTATTCCCCAGTAGAGAATACTGTAGATGTTTTAATTGCAAAAGAGGGTAAAATATTAGTTTGGACAGAGAAGGCAGCTGAGAAGGTGTTTTGATACCTTTTTGCTTTGGATCAGAGAGAGTCTGTCTTTGGGCTCCCATTGCATTTCAGATTTCTGCTCTAGATAAAGCTGATTTTTTTGAAATGAACAAAATTTTTTTTTATTATTATTTTTAGCTGTGGGCTTTTTGGTTGGTTTGTTGTTGATTTTTTGTAAACACAGAGTTTTGTCTGGAGTAACTGCTATTTTTGCAGAAGTTTTCTAAGATAGAGCAACCTCAGGAAGGAACAATTAAGGCAATTACCACTGAATTCAGAAGATATTTGAATTGTGTACACTGCTTCTTTTGAACATGCAGGGGAAAGTTTTCCAGCTGTGCTGAGTAGTTCCATCTTGCTGGATGGAAGGAAGGGAAAACCAGACCTATTGTGACCAGGAAATTATGTGGTAGAGCTGATTTAAGTGTGTATAGAATTGAGCACCTAATGTAGATCACCGTTGTAATCTCAGGCAATTTGACTATAAAGACCTGTTAGGAGATACAGGAATGGCTTTTCACTGTTCAGGAGAGCATGAAATATGAGGCAGAAATATTTTAGTCCACAAAGCAGGAGATGCAAACACGGTTCCCCTATTTACTTGTGCTGAAAAGGTGTAGTCACATCTGTAGACAAGTGGAAAAGTAGTTGGTTCTAGGGCTGTAACACCTGAGTCCAAAATAGTTGCAGAGACAAGATTGTACCTGGAAAATTTTAAATAGGAGACTGACTTGTGTTTTCTCTCGGATTTCATTGCACTTCAGAGTGGTGCATTTTTGGGGCATAACTCCTGGAGCTAAGTCTCTTCAGTGGCGTAGTAGCAGTTGAAGGTAGGGAACATGAAGTGATGTGGTTTAAGGCAGGGTGGGGGTCCAAAGCCAGGGAAACCAAGTCCTTTCAACAGTCTTAGAGGAAAGCATGAAGGAAAAAAAAGTTGAACTTTGGTTTATGACACTAACCAGCAGGCTCTATGAGTAACGACATAATAATCTGGGACCTCCTGTCTGCATGTGGTCCATCCCTCCGTCCCATCCCTCTGGCCCTCAGGGGGATATGGACAAAAAACTAGTTATTCCTAAATAATTAAAGGTGTGTGTTTACAGCCTAGCAGTAATTTTCCAGGATCTGCTTGCGTGCACATGTCTTGCAGTGGAAAAGAAATGACTCATAGTATTACCATCAGTGGAAGAGGGCTGGCTGAGCTACCTTGTGTATATCAATGGCTGGGTGTTTACTGAAGTACTGTGGACAGACTGTAAATTCCTGTCTTGGCTGGCTTACCCCCAGTTACTCTGCCCACACCTTGAGGTGTGTTTTATGTGAGGGTCCCTTCTCATCTTTCCTGCTGTCTGGCTGTAATTCTGTAATTCTGTTCGCTTTTGGCAGACTGTGACACATTAATCTCTGTCCAGTCCAGTCCCTTACAAGGGAAGAAGCAGGAAGATCAGGACACTTAAGACTGGCTTATTGAAACTACATCTGATTTAATCGTGAGACAACAATAGATCTTAGGTAGGTTACTTCCTATTCCTGTGCTTAATTGTCCCATGTGTACAGCACAGCTCATGCAGCTTAACTCTTCTACGTGGAATTCTTTGACATCTCAAGATTAACAACAACAGAGAGTTGCATTTTGCTCCTCCATAGATATACCTTACAACAGCACACTTACGATATAACGGCGTAGAATACTTAGGATATAGAATCAGGTGCATGTACTCTGTGGTTGAATGTGGAAATATGACATCTTTCGGTTTACTTATATTTATCCTGTTGGAGAGAAGCTGACATTTTTCAAGTCAGAAGATAAGGGTCATGCTTTTCAAACAGGGCATTAAATTAGGAGAAAGTGCATCCTGGACTTGGATCACATCATAGCTGAACTCATATAATCAAATTAGAAAATATACAAAATATGTTATGAATTCAGCAGAGCACATCCTTCTTTAAAATTCCTGCATTTGGTATTATGTTAATCAACTTATTGTTCAGAGCCCTTGTCAGAATCAGGAAAGGGAAGGAATGAGAACACTGACAGTTACTCAAGTCATGAGAAGACTAGTGTAATAAAAATATTTTAGTATAAAGGAGCTAAAAGTGTAGAAAAATGATAGTCATGAAAATTTAATAAATACAGAAGAATAAATAAATAAAATTTTGCCAAGACTTTTAATGTGTATAAGACCCCAAATCTGCAGCACTTAGACATAAACACTGTCCTGAGTAAGTCTTTTTGGATGACAGCTCTGATGTTGTTGCAAGTTGGTGGCAATGTCAGTGACCTTCTTGTTTTGTTTTGGCCTTTTGCACTGGGGAGGTGTTCCATTTACACATGCAAAAATTTTAATTTTTAAAGAAAATTCCCTGAAGGTGAATACCATGTCCTCAAGGATGATTGTGAAATGAGTTATCTAACCCTGAGTCAAAGAATCAATGTAGTCTAATGCCTTTATGGGCAAGCTGATCCATTGATAAATTAATATATGTCTTCTTGCTGTTGCTTTTTTCTTTTTGGAATTGTTTCTTTTTTTTCATATCAGATACAATTATTCAGACCGAATATAACAGGTATCATTCCCTCATAGAATGTTCTTTTTTTCTCTTGGGCATGATTCCTATGAAATTTCAAGTTTCAAACCCCAAGTTCTTTAATGTTCTAGACAGTGTGATCACTCTAGCTTCTTGCTACTGCTTGCTCCTTAGATATTTAATAAAGGGATATTATTTATTGTTTCATGCAGGCTTGTTACTTCAAATGTTTTTCATGGGGAATTTTTTTTTGAGAGTTTTTTCCAAAATTATTTTTATTCTTTAATAATGTTATCCTCAAAGGAAGAAATATGACTTTCTACTTCCTTTAGTCTTTCTGTAACATTTTAGCTCCATGTTCAGGATATTTATTTGACCTTTTATATCTCCTACATCTAATGACATTTGTTTTGTTAGCTTTTGTAAAGATGAATGACCTTTTAACTCTTAAAAAAAAAATACCCATTTTCCTCTTTCTTTGCTCTCTTTTCTTGCTATAGAGGTAAGCTTTGCTCTTTCCTTTTACTTGCTTTAAAGTCTTAGGGTGAAATCCTAGTCGTCATTAAGTCGGGGGAAAGACTGCTGTTGACTTATTTGGGTCCAGATTTGACTACTGGTTTTACTAAGAAGGCAGAGCCGTTGCACATATTTGCAAATAAAGAGTTAGTCATTTAACCTTCTTTCCCCAAAACATAGAGATTTTAATATTTATTCTTGATAAATGGTGGTTCTATGCCTAGAAGAAAGTACTAATTAAGAATACCATCACAGTTGGAAAAAAAATATTTCCCAATTAAAAAAAAAAAAGTTAAATGTCTAAATGTAGCTCTTTATTCAGAATTGGGAAGTGCTGTAATTCTTTATGAAACGAAACATGAGTAACTCAGTTAAAGGGGAATGTGTCTGAGATTTATCAGATTTATGTTCAAAATCATCATCTGCCTCATGTAGAGAACTGGCAGAGCCTCTGTTTCTGGAAAGTAGCTTAACCAAGTGGCTATTTTGGTAGGTGCAGTGCCATTCAGAGCACTCCTACTGGGGAAAAAAGATCAGCTTTGAAGGCAAAACCTCTTTCTGTTAACAGATATTCAGATTATGGCAAATGAAAATTGTCTCACAGTAATTTCGTGGAAACTTTTTTGTTGATTCTTGGATTTCTCAGGTGATTTAAGGAATATTTGCTTAATTTTACAGCAGGAACAAAATGAGAGGGCGAACAAGACAGTGAGAGCTTACTATTACTACCTTTCATGTTAAATTTCATTCTTACGATATGCACTCCAAGTGTGTCATCCTGTTTTGTAAAAAATAGTAATTACATCAGAAAAACCCATATGAAAGCAAGACTCTGTAGGTCAGTGAAATTTTAAGAGGCATAAAATGACTTTTTTTTTCTTTGAGGTTCCTATTTAGTTATTTGTTATAGGAGTTCTATGTGCATGCGTGTATTCCCATGACGAACTTATGATTTATTTTAGCTGATTCCTTTTGGGAAAGATGGATACATGAAGAATTGAACTATATATAAACTGTGATTCAGAACTCTCATTTCTACTGTGGTGGTTTGCATAAGTAAAAATGACAGACTGGCTAAATAACAGATTAATGAAAAAATTAAATGTTTTCTGTGCTCTAACTCTGTATTTTTTAATCACGGAATTTCAGTGGGCAAAAGTTGAATGATCTGCCTCCTAAATTTTCTTTAGTTTGAAAATAAAGGAAATTTATTCCTATTCTTGCTACAAATTTGTAGAAGTTTTAGCTCATTTTAATGGTTCTCTGATGAAATGCAGTGTTATCTTGCAGGGACTCTGGCATCAACAAGTGTGAGAATTGATCTCTGTGTAACATTTAGTTGGGTGTGAATCACGAAGCAATATTTTTGTTCTGATCTCACTGGTAAAACATCTTAGCTGGATGTTATTTCCCTTCGCTGTCTTATTTCCAAATTAGTTTGATCAATGCTAAAAAAAAATCCCTCCTTTATAGGGAGTGCTTTAGGGGTTGTTAATGTAAACAAACTAGGCAAGTGCGTGCAGCGTACCCTGTTACAAGGTATATAAGTCTAAAAACTCATATTGCAGGTAGCAGCTCCCAATTCTTGCACAAAACAACCTGTTCTTCGCATGTATTGTTGTAAATAGATGTAAGTCTTCTAGACCTAGAGCACATACAAATAAGACCCCCCTGAGCAATGCTGGCTCCATAGAAAGCTTGGAGCTGGGACCTGCAAGAAGCGGAGACTGTCATTGTGCTCCTTGGGCTGCGAGGCTGATTGTGTGCAGAAGTCCTGTTATGTCTGTCCGAAGCCTATGTTAATGGTTACATTTGTGGCTGTTTCTTATCCTCCCTTGCAGCAGTTTGTAGTTCTCTGAAAACTGAAAAAAATTCTGTTTTCCAGTGTTGCAAATTATCCCCTTCTGGGGTCTCAAATATAAAAGCCAAATTCTCTGCTCAACCATATAGTAAAAATGGGAACCGTTACTGCAAAGCTTCTTTGTGCTTTTGCTGCTTTCTAATAAATGTAACCAAACATATTGTAAATATTTTCCCAGTTTCTTTTATATAAATAGCAAATCATGTAAATGACTGAATTAGTCCAATAGGGAGGGTAATCATGTGACTGGAGCCTAATTCTTCCATTTGTCCCTTGGCTTCTCGAGTGTTATAAGCATCTCAGTTAGTCTATTGTATCTATAATTCATTGTATGATGCTGTGTTTGGTGAATATTTTTGTCAAATCAGGTGTTTTCCCATTTTCTTACACCCTTGTTAATGACAAGCAGTCCATGGTCTGTAATTCATGTTGGCTTACCCTCATGGGATACTTGCTGTCTTTCCCTCCCAAAAGCAAATATTAGGATGATGTGTTATTAAGGAGCGTTTCATTTTTTTGGTGCTCGTCACAGAGTTGTTTATAGAATTACAGAGTTATTAAAAATACAGCAATTATAGGAAAGGTCTGGATGAAATATACCAAGTCCATCTCCAGGCAGACTACTCCAAGTCCCTTGGGGCTACACCAGGGCTTTACTGTGATTCATCTGTGAGGTATCTGTTGCCTCATCTCACCTCTGAACCAAGCAGCATGTCAGCCACTTTAATACTGTTTCTCCAGAGAACATGTACTACTGGAGTTATGTCCAGTTTTATTTTAAAAGAAGTTCTGGTGTAACCTGTGTAGGAGTAAAAGATACAGCCGCTGTTTTCCCAATGACTCCAGTAACCTCAGTTTCCTTTTTGCTAGATGATAAGAAGTGAACACAGGCTGCCTGTGATGCTTAACCTTGCAAAAACAGCATGTGCACATCCCTTTTCCTTGTGCATATTAGTATGAAGGTCCTAAAGGAAGCTACTTGTTGTTACCTTATGATGTTGGAGGTGAGTCCAATTTTGTGAGGGAAAATGGAGAGGGCTTGCTACAGGCTATTAATCGTGGGCTTTTTACAAAACTGTTTCCAATCCAACAGGTCTTTGCACCAATGCCTCCAAATACAGGAATCCCTGTTTATATATTGCCACAAAATGAGGATGGCCATTGACCCCAGTGAGGCACAGCATCCTCCAGGTGGGCTAGGGGAGTTCAGCTAGCCCCAGGAAGGGAACCTGTGCTGTCCAATGGGCTGAGATAGCATGGACTTTTTCATGAAGCCAGGTAGCTGTTGGAGGCCTTTGGCCTCTTTGGCTTGCCACTGCTCCTTGGGCTTCCCATGGAATGCCACAACTTTGTTATAGTACCAAGGTAGGCCATACTGTGTACCTAAGGCTGAGTGAGCATAAAAGACCTGAGCATGTAGCTAATCCTCTGAATTGAGGAACATATAAGTGCTTTTCTCCACCCTGAAGCCCCAACTCAGCTAGAAGTGATGACTTGAAAGACGAGTCACTAGGTAAAAGTCTGTGGACTATGCTAAGTGTGAAAGTGGCCATCATGATCTCTTTTGGCCTTAAACTCTACAGAATTAGGTAGATTGTATGCATCCAATTCTGTAAAAGTTGCCACCCCAGCCAACTCTTTCCTGATAGTCCTGACAGGTTAAATGGGTGAAGAAGAATTGGTGATTTAAAAACTGGTTTATTTTTTGAGGTGTTTAAGTCCCTAAAAGTGTCTAAGTGAAGAATGTGTAGAATCAAAATACTGTACTTGGAAATACGTTCAAGTTTTCTCTCTTCTTCTATGTAATGTAACTTGGCCATAACTTTGTATTAAGTTACATTTAGGTCTGGCATGTATCCTCCTTTGATCACATTCTCAAAAGACAGCCAACCGGATTGCTCCATTGATTTCAGTGGAGTACGACAATTTATATATCAGTTATATAAGGAAGCATAATGAAGGGTATGTTCATTCAAAACCAGAATTGAATACCTTTAGATCTGTCCTCATCCTCTTCTCTCTAGAATAAACTGAAACTAATTCCATCGATTCTTTTTTTTTTTTCTTTTTTTTGGCAAAATACTGAAAATGAGCCTTACTCTGGGATACATTATTTGAGTTTAGTATAAATTTTTCACTATCTGTTTGCCATTCATCCCCACTCCTCCTGTCGGAAATGCATCAGGAAACAAAAGTGAGCCTAATTGACAGCTCTGTGGAGGCTGAAGGTAGGCTGTGACCTGAAATGAGAACTGTTCTCATAATGAGAGACAGCTGAAAGATTATGTATATAGAGCCACTAAAATAGATTCCCTGGCTCTTTTTCATAAACCAGCAGATGGTAGCAGAGTCTACAGATCTCTGAGAAGGCAAATGTACATTAAATACTGTAACTGCCCTCATTCATTTGCCATTTATCTTTACTTGTCAGCCTCTTCATAAGTGCCTTCTGTAGCGCTGACCCTGAAATTGCATCATTTAATCTGTAATCATATATTGCCAACACTTCCCCTTTCTATCGCATATCAACTGCGTTAATTCTGCTGTACTGTGGACCACCGATAGCTGTAGGCAACTCTGTAGAAAAGAGATATTCATAAAATGGAATAGAGACAAGATGAAAGGCTGACTTGCTGGATAGAAAGGGGTGGGGAGAAGTGAAAGTGAGAGGAAAGAGAAGTATGGGCATGGATTCTTCTGTTTGTCTGCTCCTCTTTCATGTGTCCTTGGAATTCTAAGTGACCTATTAATATTACTAATATTTAAGAGTTGCCAGAGTGCATATGAAAGCACAGAGAAAACACAGGTCCTGCTTGTGGGGTCTCATATTTAACAGAGGTGCTGGTATAGAAATGAACCAGAAGAATATGCTTTCTGAGTTGAAACCAGCTGGGATAATGAATGTGTGAGAGCATTTCTAATTAAATGGGATTCATGGTGTGTTTTTGAAAGGGGATTTGAAAGGGGAGGCTGAATGCATTAGTTTCTGAAGAGGGGGAGGGACCGAGTGTCCTTGAAGACTGACGTATTTTTGCCTGCTCTTCTTGTGACTGTGCCCAAGGACGGCAGGGCTCAAAAGTTCAAATATTGTCAACAGTTAGTCATGTTGAAAGTGCTGTTGAGATGTGAGCTACATGCTGTGAGCCTGTCTGCAGTGACTGGTGAAAAATATGCTTTCAGGAGACACTGACAGACTGAAGCACCCAACACGCCAAAATAATTAAGTCAAATATACCATTTTATCCCTTGATCCATTTTTCCTCTGAAGGATCAGCCATATGATAATGAAGCATCCTGAAAATGGCATCTATGAAAACAGAGCATTAAAGCCAGCATGCCTCCATAAAGGGTTCAAAGTGCTCAGTTCTAGGTCTGTTTCCATCGTACTAGAATATCCTCTCTGTGGCCCTGGAAAAAATACAGGATTTCTTTTTACCTCTTGCTAACAGATCCTAGCAAGAGCCTAGAAAAGGTTTTCTTTTCAGAGGTGTTATAACAGTCACAGGCTCTAGATGGTACTATGTAATCGCTCTATTGTGTCCTGCCTTTTGTAATGGATTCTTACTTTTTTTTGGCTTCTACAAAATGTAGGGAAAGCAGAGCAGCAAAATGAAGTCAGCAAGAAACCTACCAAAAAAAAATAAAAAGGTCATAGATTTTTGTTTCAGACTGCATATTTAGATTAGCTTTCATTCTTGTATAATGGGCTAGATGTTCTAACAGTGCTTAACACATTAGGTTCTAGTATTAATGAGTTATGCTGTATTGAGCCAGTGTTTTCATTACACTTGCTGGCAAGAAAAGAAAAGAGAGAAGATTAATGCAGGATTCCCCAAGAGAAAAGCAGTTTCTTTCTTGTGGTTCTGCATTTTTTGCTCGTTGTGGTGTGTGTGTGCACACACAGTGTGCGTGAGCGTCTGTGCACACATGTATAATTTCATTGGGGACATCTCGAACATTGAAGATATCGGTTCTCTGTGAAGGCCAGGTGATAGAGCCCTATGACCAGACATGGGACCATCAATTATAAAAAATAGAAAGGAAAAAAAAGAAAAATAAAAGACCTTTTCTAGCAGCAGAAATTGTTACCTGTACATAATTCCTCATGACCTTTTGCTCCAGAAGTTAGTAGTAAACGTGAGCCCTTCACCACTCCTGTTGCCACAAGGGACTTACAGTTTCTGCAAGAGAGGAGTGGGAGTCCCTAGCCTTTTGCATATTCCATTTTTAAGTACTGCCTTCCTGAGTTCAGAGAAAAGTAGGATAAACAGCTATTTTCTACAGAGCTGCAGTAAAATATCTCTGAGTATGTAATAAATGCTGTAATATGGATTTTTCAGGCTACTAAAGAAAAATAAAATACAAGCCCTAATGCATTTGCTTCCCTAGATGTTTTAATTCAAAATTAAGGTTTTCTCTGAAACTCTTCTCAATGTGATTGCACTAGACTGCCATAAAATTCCAGTTGAGACAATAAGTGAATCACAATTGATATATTTTGTTTTCTAAATACTGCCTTACCAAATTTCTGGCACTTGATATTCTTAGACAAGCTCCATTTTATTCTAAATCTACAATTTTTTAATGAACCTGCAATTCCTCACAATCAGCCAAAGGTAAAAACTCTACCCTGACCTCAGCAAAATGAATATACCTGAATCAAAGAGGAAAATTCAAGGAATAAAGTTTTATCCATGGAAATTCCTACTAGGATTTAGGTATTTATGTTATAAGGTGGGCTCATGAGTAATCAGGGAATGTTTATTTGAGATGAGAAGGAGTCTGTGATGATGTAGACATTAACATTGTTTCTAGTTGTGACTACCTCAATTGTTTTTTCTATTGCATGGATGAGCAGGAGGCAATATTTGCTCTCTGTCTATGGTTTCTGAAAGTGTGGGATACACGTCTCCAGCAATGGGGAAAATGGTTTATATAGAAGTAAAATTGAGTCTCTTCTACCTTTGTCACATGAGCTTTGGCTCCATACCTGTTTGTGCTGTTGCTGTTCTATACTGATTTTTATACTTAGCAGTTTCATTGGTGTAATATTTGGGAGCCTTCCAGTACCCTTTTAGACCATGTAAGTAGCAGCTGCCATTGTTTCTCCAGGGAATAGATATGTGTTCAGTGTAATGCTTGGGTTTCTGATGTATGCAGAGCCGTATGTGTAGCAGATAAGCCTGAAGAAGATCTCTTCTTTATCCGTTGTATTCTGTCTTGCCTCCCTCCTCCCTTGACTACTTCTGCTAAGCAGCGGAGAAAAATATATCCCTGTATCTTAGAGCAGGTGGTATTTTTTTTTTTTCTTATTCAAGCAGTCCCAAGGCAACTTCTAATATTTTTGTTTGGTTTTAGTTTGTGTCATTCTGAAAAATCTATATTAAGAAGCTGTATATAAAATATTTACCTTTTTTTTTTAGTTTATTAAAAAATATATAGCTTGAATTTTATTCTATGATTAAAAAAACTTGAAAAATACCACTTTCTCAGGAGAGAATGTATAAAACAAGAGAACATGCAAAAGCTACCCAGAAACTTAGAGGAAAATGAAAACGTGTTGTCTTCTTGGGTGAATAGGTGGACACCAGCTCAACAGTTGTTTAGTATTAAAGAATGAAGTGGCTAAGGGTGCCATCTTTTTTGTGTACTGGGGTGTGTTTGAGCCCTCCAAAATTCTCTCTTGTTTTTTCTACAAACAGCTATAATGCCTCCAACTGATACAAACCAGTAAAAACCTGACTAGCTCTTTCCTCTTCCAATTTTAGGTGTGGACTTCACTAGGTGCATTTCTTGTTCCAACTGCAGCAAATGTGAAAGCTGTTGATCAGAACTGCAAATGATGATCAGTGTTCGGTGGTTGACAAACATCAATAAATGAAGATATTTAATTCCAGATGTTTAACAATTATTCCAGGGTAAAATGTAAAAATTTGCAAGAGCTGTTAAATGCAAGAGAAAAAAATATTCTCGGTCATCTTAAAGTGCAGAATATCAGTTTCTTCACATTATTTGAGATCGAAAATGTCATTGAATGAAACTTTGCCTACTGAAGCAGAAGAGCAGAGTATTGCTTGATCTTTCAAGGGAGATATGTTTGATGCTGTTGTCATCAAACCCCAACTATAATGATTAAATCTGTGTTCAAGGCCTTTGAAGTTCAATTCAGTTGATACAGAAACAATGTTAGTTTGTATTTGACAACAAAATAATTATGCTTTTGTGCTATTTTATCTGTAAGTATAGTTATAGGTGTGTATATATGTATTATATGTATATATATGCATGTTTGGAAAGATTAATTTTACTCTTATTCTGTAGATGTTATATATAAAATGTAACTCAGGATAGCGAAACCTTCCAAAATGGGAGAAATGTTAAGCGCTCTTTTGTGTGTGAGAAGGTATTCATGCCCATTCTTTTCTGTACAGATATGCAACACAGGAATTGTCGTACTGGGTCAGGAGTTCAGTCTGCCTGATCCTCTTTTCCAGGCCTGGCCAATATGGGATGCTTCAGAGAGAGGAGGATGAAACTCTATCCACATCATTTGAAAAAAATATTAAAGTAAACCCTGAAGCACAGTCCTACGTCTCATTCAAAACTGTATTTAAGAATTAACTCTTAGAAGCAGGAATGGTCTTATTTGACATGCAAATGTATCATTTCCACAGGTTCTCAGAAAATAAGGCTGGAGGAGTTGAGAGGTGCTACAAGTCATTCTTCCCATTTGCCGGGTGGATCAACTAAGTCCTGTGCCATTCCTCACAGATGTCTGGAGGATCCTGGAAACAAGGTAAGCAAAGATATATACTCCATAGCCTCTAAGGTCAAGCTTTATTTCGGTGCTTTTCTAGCTCAACAGTCCATTGGTGATGATGATGTAATAATAAAATGGGAATATTTGACACTTGGAGAAGACATGAAAAAAGCAGCAGGGCTGGTGGCATGGTGTTGTAGATAAGATTTTATTTATTCATTTATTTTCCATGTGCATGCCAAAGTGCTCCTCCTTTCACTAGCAGTCTTGTGTCCTCTGGTGTGGCACAAAGAAGCAGTAGACCAAATAGGGGAGAAAAGCTGTTAATGATTTCTCCTTAGTAAATGTGTCTGGAGCCATTGCAAATGATGTTGTTGAGGTGTTGTCATCTCCCCCTTAATTAGTGCTCCTGCCCTAGTACAGGGGTGGTGGAAAGGAACGTGACTTGCACCTTGGAGGTGTGTTGGAGTCTGTAGTATTTTCTTCAGTGACTAAAAAGGTACATGTGTGTTTGGGGTATGATGGTCTCTTAAGTTCATTCTTCCTCAAGACCATCATCTAAGGGGTTTGGCATATTTTTGTTGGAGCTTCCTGTGCTTGAATGGGTTGGCAGAAGCTGGGAAGGTTGCCAGCACCAGGTGAGGAGAGAAGTGCTAACAAATGTGTGCAGCCTCAAGGGAGAAAGGGAAAAAGGAGAGGGCCCTGTAGCAGGGAGAGAAGCATTGGGCAGGGCCTGAACACACAAGAAACCATTGGCTTAGGTGTAACATGTCACTGGAGTATTCAAAATGACATGTTCAAAAGTGTTGGCAGGCAAAACTCCTGTTTGTCACTTCATACACTTTGCCCAGCCAAGCCAGTTCCTGAAGTTCTCCAAGTCTCTAGCTATTTTTTCCCAATAACCTTCTCCCTTTTTTTTATTATCTTTGAAGAAATAACTTACGTTCTGCATAGACCTTGATTGCCAAACTCATTATTGCAAATTATCAGTTTCCTTCTGTATTTATGTGAAACAGTACAAATGTATTTGATAGAATTTTGCAGCTTCCCACGTTACTTTGGGAGTCCTGCCCCAGCCAAGTAAGGTGTATATTTGCCTTGCTTCCTTCCACATCAACAGCTGGAGTTTCTGTGGAGCTTCTGTGGAGCGAACTTGGGACAAGTATCTGGGTGAACTTGGGATAAGAAAATAATGCCGTCACTGTTGCAGTTTGCAAATGCCCAAACAAATCATACGTTTCTCTGTTACCATGTGTTTAACTGCAAAGGTAGTAGATATTACCATCTAGATTTATCTTGCCATAATATTTCCTTCTTAGTGGCAGAAGAATTTAAAATGATGGGCTAAGAGTTTCTTGCCGGCTTTTGTCCTGTGTGCTTTATAGTTCTCCCTAAAGCGTTACAAACTTCTCTGGCTACTTAGAAGATGATGTGCTTAGTGAAACAACACAATTAAGCTTCAGAAAAACACACATCTATTGCAACATTGTGAAGCTGTACAAATGGAGCTAGGCAGCTTCATTTATATGACTTATATGACTTAAGATTAAAATTTCATGTAGTTAATTTGGAAATGGATATAAAATGGATGATTTAGTAAAGCACTGAATGTGGGGTACTATTAGAAAGTGAGGAATCCTAAGGTCAAATTGTTTTCATTCAGACATCTACATTTGGATATGATTCCTTGAAATGAGGTATTCGATGCTTTGAAAACGTTGGTGCTTTGAAAACATTGTTAGCTGGCTTGATAGACCAGTAAGAAGTTATTATTTCTCTCATGTCCTTTGAGCAAGAGCACCCCACTCTCTATTGGCATCCTAGGGATAGAAGCACAGGCAGCTCATAAAGATATAACTGTTTGCATAATACTTACCTAGAAAATAAAGACTATTCATTTTGGGTGCTACTACGGCAAGATTAAATTCTTTTTTCTCAAGAAAGAAAAGAAAGTGAAATCATCTTGTTCCTATAACAATGGGGAAGTAGATTCAAGCCTGGTGACTGTTTTGCAGGTCTGGGTGAAAAAAATGTCAGCAGCCCAATAAATTGTGTGTTTTATTATTTGGTATTCCTCACATAAAAAGAACACAAATGAAAAGGCCTGACCTTTTCACGGGCAGCAGCAGAACTCTGACAATAGTCAATACTTACAGCTAATAGTTGTGCAATTTAAGATCTGCTGTATAATGATACATTTGTAAATAATTTTTTTTCTCTTTTCCTAGAGCAACGTGAGTAGCAAACTACTGGCAGTAGGTATAAAAATAAAGTATTGCTTTCCTGATAGTTGTTATCCTCAGTCCTATAATTAGAGTTGTGCAGAACTATCCAGGGAAGTTGCTGATAAGGGAGCCAAGAAAATAACAGGCAGAAGAGGGGAGCAGACAGTCATTGACTTCCTGGTGGCCTGAGCACTGCACAAGCAACCCATGTGCTGCTCTTCACTGATGCTTTTCTTACTCAAAACATAATATGGAATTTTCAGAAAATATTCTGATGGGAGAAGACTCTAAAAGCCAAAAAATATGGGAACTGAAATGAAACATGATGTGTTGATGTAACTAGGCATTTAGCAATGTCCAGATGGACTTTCAAGCCTGGAGAAATACAAAACTGCATTTCAAAATAGAAATCTCGCCCTTCCCACTTTTCAGTGTTTCATTTTTTAAAATAGTCAGAATGCAAATGTGTTTGTTTTGTTTTTTTTTTTTTAATTTTTAAATTGTGTAACTTCTAGCTTCCCTATAGGTAGAAGTCAGCAGCAGCTATTTCAGTACCTGCACATCTGGTGCCTCATAAAGGGATGTGCCAGAACCATCAGAAATGTTTAACAGTGCTTAGACCAAACACCCGCTATCAATTCAGGTGTAGAGAGAGAAAGAACCCAATTAGAAATAACTATGGGACCAAACTCTAGCAGATGTTCAATTACCCTTGCTGCCTACCTTGTGACAGACTGAAGGTGCAGTTGGTGTTGTATACATGCATCGTTTCAGGACTGGTTTTGAATTTCCATGTGTAGTGCCATCTGCGCTAATGCTCAGTGGTCCTACCACTCTCCTACAGCTATCCTGTTTGGGATGCCTTGTTGCATGCGACATATTTCTGTGCAGTTTGCATATGCCTACAGCAACATGCTTCACAAATAAAATATGGATTATGTTGGTAAGGCTGGGCAAAAGCTAAAGGTGCTCCTACCAGCGTTCTTCAGCTGAGCAGAAATCCCTTTTTTCCCTATGTGCAGAAAAGCTTTCATTTTACCAATTTAAGTTATCCCTAAGCAATGTGAATACGTGGCTTTGGCTGCTGACACCTGCAAAGTGCAGGGCTAGGTAAGGCACTCTCTGGAATACCTGAAAGGCATGACCGTTGCTCTACTAAAAATGAGGAGAGGAGATCTAGCACAAGGAGACCACGGTCCTCCTGCCTTCAGTTGGACTCTAGGTCATTCCAAGGAATGATTTCAGTACTTGGTCATTAACTTAATCTAGTGACAAATTAGAAAGTGTGTTCTATCCTGCCAGGATAGAAAAATGACTTTTTTATTCCTGCACAGCTGCAACTGAGAGAAACAGAAATTAATATTGCTCCTAAATGTGGATCTAGGTTGGAGAGATGCCAGACTCGTAGGGTAAGGGTAAAAACTTGCTGGCTTTTGACAGAAGATAGTCTTTAAATTTACTTCCTAAGATGATGGGTTATGAAATGGAGTTCTGCAAAGGAACTAATTTTTTTTGCTAAAATTGTGTGTGTGATGTTGGAAAAACAACCCATTTACAAAAGGGTGCCCTGTCAGTGGAGTGGAGCATTTGGCAATGAACTAGTTACAGCTTTTTCCTCCTCAAAAGGCTCAAGAAAAGATGACTCTTCCCTCCTGGGGAAATGCTGTAGACTGACGAATAAGTGAAACAAATGAGGGTCCACAGTCTCTCTTTTAGGAGATGTAATAGTTTTAAGTAATTTTGAAAGAAAATGCTTCATTTTTGTCATATTTTAATATTCCTGAGCCCAGGGTGATAAAACACATCAATCTCAACCCTAACTAACATAACCTTGGAAAATTTTCCTTTTGGTTTGGGAGAGCTGAGGAGAACTGTGAAAGTACCTTGAGGGGGTGCAAAAGTCTCTTAGAGGCTGGAAAGGATGGCAGGTTTCTCGTTTTCATGAAAGAGGCAACATTCACTGACAATGTCTGTCAGTAAGATTTCATCTCTCTGGACTGTCCTTTTCATTGCCCACCCTCAGCTGAGTCCCTAGAAGAACTCGTGTGTGAAAAGAAGTGATTCAACTTCACAAAAGGATGAGGAAACTGGTTTAGTTTAAATATGAACAGTACCAAATCTTCCCTTGAGCTTGGCGTTGTCCTAGCCATGTGGCTTGCTGCATATTCAGTTGTATAACTCTGCATCCATTTCTCTGCTCTGTATGTTTAGATCCCCCAGAATTCATGTGTGGGTTTGAAGAGTCAACCACATGTGGCACATCTCCTAAGGTATGGCTGTTATTTGACCTTACATCTCGTTGATCTTCACTGTGTTCAGTTTTGTTTGGAATAGTGGTGGTGTGTGGTTTTATGTCAAATTTTATTTTCTCCCGTGCATTGCCGCAACTTTATATGGGCAGCAACTAGAAAAACATACTAATGTGAGAAACTATACATGTATAGTTACCAAAAGATTGGCTGCAAGTATTGTGTTAAAAGATGGCTGCAACTCCTGCCACACCTGAACAGGATTAAAAAGGAAAATCTGTGTGTACTCTTGTCAGTAATTAATGTGTGCAGTTTCAGTGCTCCCATTAGTATCTTAGCACTATGAGAGACTGTTTATTGGTAACAGTGGTAACAAAGCAGAAGCTAATGCAGCAGCAGGCAGGAAAGAGCAAAAGAAGAAATGGGAGGTTCTGTCTGATGATGGCATTTTGGGGCCTGACCAAAGACCACTCCATACAGACAAAAAACAAATGCTATGTAATTAATAACAGGGGAGAGGAAAATCTCCAGTGCCCTTTAAGAGAGAAAAGAAAAATATTCAGAAACTGCCCTATTGGGAAATGCAATTTCAAAAATGTTATTAAAAAACCAAACCACAAGCAGTCCTCTAACCTGGATGTTCTTTTTCGCTCTAACTGAAGCTTCATGTTTTGTACTTGTCTTTGTGTATGGGGCAATGGGTGGAAGAGGAACAAAATGTTTCTGAGTTAAGAAAAAACACAGCTCTGATGTGAAATGAAAATGTTCTTCACATGCAGAAACAAATATCAGTGAGAAGATGTGCAAACCTGGTATTTCCAGCATAAGCAGTGGCAAAGGCGCTCTGAGAATAGAAGACTGGGACGGTAAGGGGTTCTAGTGAAATTTCTGATACAGTTTTGCCACCATTCATCAGTGCTTTCTTTAATTTGATGAGCTTTTCCAAGAAAAAGTACCAAAATTTAGCACTTTGCATATGTTGTTTTGCAGATGAACTTGAAATGTGCCGAGTAACCACAGCTGAAGGTGGTGGGAGTTGTACAAGCTCAGCATCTTTTGGGATCTGGCTCTGTGTACACATTCACTGTGCAAACAGCTAATCAAGTTTCAAGAGTGAGAGAAAGAAAAGTTTATTCTTCTCCCTCCAAAAGCAGTTAATTTCCTAGGATCTATTGAGTCAAATGCTGTATTTATGATGTTCAGTTCCTCACTTAATCAAAACTAAACACTTAATTTTACACTTCATACCTCCAAAAAGGAGGGTGAATAATTTATAATGAATAATTTTATGAATTTGGCCTTTTTCTGTTCATGAATTATCCACAGGAGATCATGACTTCTCAGAGGTACTTGCACTCAGAATGATTCACTGAAAAATTCTTGGTCTGCAGCCGTTTGTTTTTAGCTTTGATATTTAATGTTCCAGTTGTTCTGATTGGATTCATCGACATATAATTGCCAACTCAATGTGCCCATGTCCTAAAATGATGAATCATTGCAAACTACTTCAGCACTTTTATAACTTGATTTTTTTTTTTGTTTGCATTTTTTTAGAAAACTACTGTCAGCAAGCTTATTTTTGGAGTCATTGACTGCAAAAGAACCATAACTTAGATGAAATAATCTGCTAGTGATCTTGATGGCAGGCATAATAAGCCTGAGAAGTAGCTAATGCTTTGAAAGCTCATGTTCCTCTCAGGTAGGACAGTGCATCCTGTAACAAGTAACAAAACCCTTTGGCAATGTTTGAAGCTGAGGCCAAGCAGACATTTCAGCCTCTTTAATACAGCACTTGTGACCATCTAGATCAATATCTAGAAGGTCAATGAGTGTCCCTAGCTGCTCTTTGAATGAGTTTGCAGCATGATGGGTTGTGTTTACCAGAGAAGTGCAGCTAGTGGATGCTCTTCTTTCCCTAGGTGCAACCTGTGATTGCCCGTGTTTACTATGTTAGCTCCTTTATGCTACTAGTTAACAGCATTCTAATCCAAACACCAACATATAGTGTTTGACAGTATCTGAAGGACTAATAAGGGCTTTGGCAGATGTCAAACTTTCAAGAAAAATGGCTAGCTGTTAATCCACCTGTTTTGGCTTTTTATAACAGGAAGAATGAATACCCAGTATATTATGGGGCGAGTCAACATGTTTATATTTCTACTGGCATTCTTAAAGTCTTATCCTGTAACAAACCATCGATATAAAACAGATTGCTTAGTTATACAGATAGATTTATTCTTTCCTGCTCAATCCCTTTTGTGATATGAGAATGTTTCTTAACAGGACTGCCAGAGCAGCACAGTTGGTGATATGGAGAGTAGTTAATATAAGAGAAGAGTCTTAATTTGTTGATAAGCTCCAGAGGAACAGATAATCACCCATGTAGTTGTTGAATACATAATTACATATAATTTATATCCCTTGTGGAAAAGGGAAGGTTTGCTGATTATACATAGACAAAGTTTATTTCAGATATTTTCTTAGAGGCTCAGCATGTTCCTGAACTATGTGTATGTCAGGAAATAGCATAAAAACTAGAAAAGTATGCAGGTACCTCAGTGCTTCAGGACTTGAGGCCAAAGATTTTGACAGATTCTATAGGACCAATTTGTTTTTAGATATATTGTGTATGTGCCTTCATTTGTTGGTTATCCCTTTGATAGGTTATATGTTTGAGCACTATACAAAAATTCTGTTATGTACTCCATACTAATCATAAACTGTGTTCTAGATCATGATCTTAGCAGGATTTCTGCCCTCCTTCTCTTTTTATACATCCATAAAGTACTATCAGAAAAACCTGTAAATATAGATTTATATAAAACAGCTGAGCAGGGTCCAGTGTATGTGTGGACTAGACAACTTCCTGCAGCCTATAACTTTGTGATTCAGTGAAATTCATAAAATTTAAGTAGAAAGTTGAAAACAAGGATTCAGGCCTTCAGTTCGTACAAATTAACATTTTTCAGGGTCCCAAATTTCTTCCTATTCTGGAAAAGTAGGAAGAGTTTTTTTTTGCTCGTATGCTGATATGCAAGAGAAAATGTCACAGCTCCAATAGTTTTGCCATTGCAAAGATCAACTTCTACTCTAACCTCTAAATGTACTCTGACTATTTTAGTGTGATTCACCATGTTTAGAGAACAGGATTTCCTGGGATGGGAGCTATTTGAAAGCATAGGGGTGTGTGCATATTTGTGCATGTGAGTGCATGCATGTGAATGAGGAGGTCAGAGAGAATGAATTTGTTGTGTCCACAGGGCAAAAGAGACAGCTTTGAATTTGAAGAGCGAGGAGGCTTTACCATTATTAGGGAAAACCTGACGTGTGATGAGCAATATATATTATTTAAGATGGGAAGATCATTATTATTAAAACATGATCTTCAATAGACAGCTAATAAAAAGTAACATGGACAGACTTTCAATCAACTCCCTGTCACTCCCAATACACACATTTGTATGCACAGATGTGTGCACACACATCAAAGGAAAACCTGAAGACTGCGACCATGACTGCAACTACTGGGCTTTGGGCTGCGCACAGGGAAATAATGAAACATGGCTATTTTATGTCAAAAATCAAAGTTTTTCCAGAGCGTATGAATGGAACAGACCAGTCTGCCAAAACATCTAAGAGAACCATCTCTGCAGAGCTATTATTTCTCCTTTTTATTATCTGCAGACAATTTCCACCGAGCATAAAATAGCCTGACTCAGGGGCATCAGATCAGAGATCACCTTTTTTGCACCCAGCTGCTGAAGCTGTTGTAGTACTCTGGAGGCATACATTTAACCAAAGTAACAGGGCAGTGATCACTGCAGAGATCTGGGACTTCCTTCATTCTTCATTCAAAGAACTAAAGTAACTATTGTTATACTGACATCGAACTAATTCTTTGCTACAGAAAGAACACTAAGTAAGATAAAATATGTCATTTCTCCTTTTATGGAGGGGTCTGATCCAAAGCAGTTCAGTAAATTTATTAAGTGGCTAAGACTTCAACAAACCTGAAGGGGCTGAGAATGCCTGAGTAATCTCATGGAAGTGTGTAATAGGGCCTGACAGAAGTAGGTTTTTATTGTTTATAAGCTCTAATAAAATCTGGAAAGCAAATGTCAGAAGCATAAATAAAACCATATGCAAATGTACTGGTGATAATATTAGGACTTTAAGAATAGCACTTTAAATATTCAAGTAGTTAGATACTAATTAATCCTCATAACACATATGTGCAGCGGGTGAATAAACATTACGTCCGTTGGGGAGGGGAAACTAGTGCAGAAACCAGGGGTGATTGTAGCAGAGGGTGGGATATGAAGTTTTTCTGTTATTAATCCTTCGTCTGTTCTGGGTCATGCTGTCTAGAGCTGTGGAGTATATATTCTGGCATTCAGACTGTATGTAGGAAAGTTACTTTGACAAAGCAGTTTTTTCAAGCTGCTATAAAAGTGTAGGTTGTGGTGGGCAAGTTGTATGGTGATACTCAAGGATGTAATTGCTCAAACTGTATGTTTGCTGGTCTGACAAGTAACCACAAGCTGTTCTAAGTGTGGACTCCTGGCTGTCACTAAAACTTTTAATACCATGGCAGGCATGGAAAGGATTATGAAGTCAAAGTACTAACTAAATGCTTTCTGCGCTTCTTACTTTGAAAAGTTACTTTGGTTTAAATTGATTGATGTGATTAGGTGTACTTTGGGTCTATACTGAATTAGAAATCGGGAATCGTGTCTACCCCAGCAGGGCCAGCAGCTGTCAGAGGCTGAAAGATCTGCATGCAGTGGACGTGCTCTGTGTACACAAGTGACCACCATGTCAGGCCCCTGAAACCCTCTGGTTATGGTTTCGCCCCACTGCCCTGTTGAATATAACCATGTCCTTTGCTTGGGTAGAGACTGGCTGAACATCTGTGAACGTCATCAGACACGAGATTTTGGTCCGTGCTTGAAGCTTAGACAGCTCTCTTATAAAAATGAAGGAGGAAACTAGTGATACTTTCCAACCTTAAAGTCTTGCTGCAGCATTGGAAATTAGATGATGTGCTGCGGTTGATTCCCAACTGCAAGTATTTGAAAGGCCTTTGGAGGAAGATAGGTATTCAGTTACCTTGGGCAAGAACCACAGAGGCTCATGGACTTGAAGGTTCATACTTATTTTCTGACTGAAAGCTGTCACTTAGCAAGAAAGGATTGTTCTCATATCATAGCTGCCATTTTTGAATTCTCAATAAAAGCCTTATTATTACCACTTTTGTTCATTGAATAGCTTGTAAGAGCAGTGACAGACTTGTACTATAAACAGATACGTATTTCTAAGCCTTTCAAGTTGTGAAGCCTCTGCTTGGAGTCTTCTATCTGAAAAGCCAGTCCTTCAGCAAACCTCACCCCGGGAAAATTTTTACATTAAAAATGAGTGGGAGTGAAATGGCCACTCACTTATGTATTCTTATTGGTTTTGGCATGGCTAAAAGAAAGCAAACTGCTAAGCAGCTTGCTGTTTAGAGATGCAAAAGACATTTAGTATCTATAATATACATGTGAAGTCCTGAGTTGGAATAGCTTTCAAATACATTTTAATTTATTTATTTTTTAATAGTACAATGGTTTCTGGTAAGCCTCTCACAGACAGGTACATTAAAGAAGGATTTAGATGAAGACATTGTGGGTTTTGATCTGCACAGGTGGTGATTAGGGAATGACCTATACACAGAACAACATGAGTATGTGTCAGAAGACATAAGAGCAGAGGAAATAAGAGGAAGGAAGAAACAGTAAGAAGTGTTGTGCCATGCCTCCAGAGTTGAGACGAGGCTTCCAGACTCTCTGTAAAGTGGAATTAACAGCACAGGGATTCAAAGTGAGGAAGAAGTGGTACCACTTTCAAAGAGTACAAAAAAAAGATACAGTGAGGCCTGAAAGAAGGAATCTGTGATGAACAGGATGAAGGAATTACAAATGAATGAGTATTCCAGTGGAAAGAAGAGAACAGGAAAAATATTTTCAGGTTTGCAAGGGAGAACAGCATCATTTGACTGAATAAACATTTTCTGAACAATGATGTGCCCTGAGATTGAAGGCTTATTTTTCATGGAGTCCATGCCCAAGAAAGCCTAGCTGCATTTCTGCCTCTTTAGTATTGACCATAAGTGCCAACCATGTCCACCTAAATCATCTCCCAGAATGTTCCAGCAAAACATACTTTTTTTATTCCTGCTTTTCCCTATTTTTCTTCCACAAATTTTGTGTTGTCCAATATATGCTAGTAGAGGTGAAGTTTTCCCATCTCTTCAGCTATCTCTGGCTTGTATTGGGTTTTAAAAAATATATTACAAACCATTTGCAAGTAATAGGGGTAGATGCATGATACTAGCCGATACGTTTTTCCTAGTTGAATGATTCTGGAGCCTGTACCTACAGTACAGGCAGAAATAACAGTTTAGTGAACTCTACTATCTTGTCAGCAGACACTGAGGTTTTTTTCCCTTCATCTGTTGTAGTGTTTCATAAGGCAGTTGGAAAAATATGCTGCGCTATTTGCAAGAAATAAAAAAAGATGTCAAAGCTTGCTAAGGTCATTGAGCAAAACTGTGTGGATTTTAGGATTATATAGCTGTAAGTATTATGGAATTATTAATTTAAAAATCTATATACGAATAAAGCATCTGGTGAATGAATAAGAGTAATTTCTCTCACATGGATAATTTAAATACCAGCTGTCTCCATCCTAAACCATATTTTCTCATAAAAGCTTTTAGAGAGTCTGTCTGATGGTTGTGAAATTCCAGGATTTATAGACAGTGTAAGGTCTGTCTATACAAGGATCTGAATCTTGGCTCATAATTGAAAGCCACCTCCAATGAATGGTTCAAAACAAGTGCAAAAGACCCCCAGGAGACAACAAACAATTAAGTTTTAGAGATTGACTCCTCTTAAATGTCTTGTCAAAACTGTAAAAGCTGCACTTTTATGTGGGGGAAAAATTTCAAAGAGATAAAAGAAAATGTAAAAATATTCCTTTAATTATCTGCTGGACAGGTGGAAGAATCTGCCAGACTCTGAGATCATATCCTTAAAATAAATCAATATACTCAATATATTGCCCTGTTCTTTTATGATGGCTATATCCTTACACATTTTATTTTTGATATTAGTGACAGCCTACACAACTGACCACGAGCTACCTTTGAATAGTACTCCAACCTTCCTTAGCTACTTTTTAACATACTTCAATGGTGCTTTCTTCTCTATTCTTACACACAAATTTTCACTTTCTATATTGGCTCTTTTCAGAAAATGTACTGAAAAGAAATGGAAAATCCTCAGATAAAACCACAACTGTTTGTGGATATAGCCTTTCTAATATTATTGTTGTACAATGTAAGCTAGCAGTCTCTGAGAGATTCTTCATTCCTCTCTTGCAGCGGTTTCTGAATGCAAGAAAATACAGCTTGTCAGAAAACAGAATTCTCTTTGGGAAGTCACATCAACATTTAGAAAATTTGTTTGGAAATGTGGTCCTTTATTTTTTCTAGGTGAACATACTTCTGACACAATATAAAATTGAACCATGCTATTCAACATTTGCCATGGTAGTAACAGTGCTATGACTATGATATGACTATGTTGCGTCAGTAAAAGCCACTATGTCAATTTATATCTGTAATCATCACCAGGTAGGTTCTTGCCTCTTCTCTTTGTGTTTCCTTAAGTTCTTGTTCTTTTCAGCTGAGAAGATCTCATGGGCAAGTTGATCATGCTTTGAACAATGTCGGGTTCACTGTTGCCATTCGAACCTGGAATTGTTAAGTCCATGCAAGTGGTTTATCAAAACTGACACACTGAAAAATCAGGTATGTTTCTAGTAAACAGAAAAAAATCTTAGAGATTTCCTGCTGAAAAACCACATTCCAGGATTAATATTTTTTACTTTATCTGGCATATTTTTGTTTTGTATTTTAAAGAAATAGCTAATACTAAAATGTTCAATGAAATTACTAATTGATGTGTGTTTTTTTCCCAGATTTTTTCTTTGCAGTATGTGTAGAAACTTCCTGTTCTCATTCAGAAGAAATTCAAATCTTATAATCACAGGAATCTACTTTCAAATTGTAACTATTGTATAACATTAGAAAAACGTGGTGAAATGTGACTAGAGACACAACCCATGTGTTTTGTGGCTTCCAGT
This sequence comes from Arenaria interpres, assembly GCA_013399435.1. Taxonomy (NCBI): domain Eukaryota; kingdom Metazoa; phylum Chordata; class Aves; order Charadriiformes; family Scolopacidae; genus Arenaria; species Arenaria interpres. Next base: position 57,558 of record VXAK01014012.1, on the reverse strand, counting down.
CATGATTTGAAGATAACAGGCATCAGAGGTAGAGCTAGTCACAAAATCTGTGTTTTCAATTCAGCCTACTTCCAGCAACATGCAAATTGATGTTTTATTTCTCTTCTAATTCTGAATGGGGAACAGGAAAAAAATCAGCCCAGAGGGACTTCAAAAAGCTTGCTAAGATTTTAGGAAAAGTAAAGTCCTGATTGATTCCCTTAACCACATTGAACACAAAGCTTCCAACATATATATATATGCCTTTGTGTTTGTACGTTGTGTGTGTTACAACAGCATTGAGGTTTTTCCCTGAGATAGTGATTTGATAGTTTAGCATGTAACACAGCAGTACTTGTTATTCCAAGTGTCAGTATTCTATGATAAGAAAGAAAATAAATTAATATTCTTAAAATTTAGTGTTTTAATTGAAGGCATCAAAATATTATGAACCTTAATTCCACTGAATTTTTCTAAGCGCTTTCTGCAAAACACAGTGTAACAACATTTGCATTTTACAAGGAAAGTGCATTAGCTACTTTTATATGGGAAAGGGAGGTTAATTCTATTCTGGACTGTAATGGAGGTTAAATGTAAAGCTTTAATGTTCTGGAGTTCATCCCAAAATAATAATTCTGCTAATGAAATAGCTCATTTGTAATTCAACCAGACAAAATGGAAGCATTTTTGAAGCTGTGTCTACAGGAATTGATTGCTTAACACTTATGAGCCAGCTTAAATCTCAGCACTCTTTGGACAATGAAGCATGTTTTAGAATTGTGAGGGTGTTTAGATACCTTCCTAAACACCATATATTTAAAAGCATGTCCTCAAATTACTTTATACTGCTGAATTATCATTTTTTTGATGGACCACTTACAGATCTAATATGTTCTCTAAAAGTACATGGTATGATGACTAGCTAACACTGAACAATCTTTTCTGAAGTAATTCTGATTGAATGGGTTATTACAAAAAATATGCATTGCAGATTTAGCTCTTTTTTCTGTTCACAAATCATTTGTGAACAATTTCTGAGCACAGGAGCATGTATATTATTCATAAATGCTTGTTGGATAGTTTGGATTAAAAAGTAGTCAGTCTATAGATTGTCTGTGATCCATTGAGCTCTTCAATAACCAGATTGTTTTGCATCACGTGGTTTTTGATGGCATGTCTAAACCACGGAAGGCAAGTAGTAGGAAGTAAAGCCTGTTGTTCATGCACAGAAGCCCTGGCTTTCATGATGTTATGGAGTTTTGTTGAAAGTCTGTCCTCCCTCAAAAATGTTTGTGAACAGAAGTTTTTCACCAAGTTACAAACAAATGTTAGTTTATAGAGAAAGTATAACCGAAAGGGTTATCAGACGTTGGAATGGGCTGCCCAGGGAGGTGGTTGAGGCCCCATCCCTGGAGGTGTTCAAAAGACGGGTTGATGTAGTGCTGGGAGGTATGGTTTAGTGATGGTGATGCTCCTTGTATGTTGTGTGGGCATCTATTTTTGTCAGTTAGGTTGACGGTTGGACAAGATGATCTTTAAGGTCCCTTCCAACCTGGAAGATTCTGTGATTCTGTAAACATACCTGAATTTGACAGTTTTTTTATATAAAAAACCCCATAGTTATATGTTTTTTGGTGGTTTTTTTTAATCTTCGATGTCTCTCCCCAAAACGAAACCTAAATCCACAAATTTGGCATAGTAACTGTTTTCTTCTTCCCTCTACGGACCTCCACATGCCCAAAACTCCCAAAACCAAACAAAAACAAAACAAAGAGAGACCCATGCAGGTTATAAATCAAAGGTACAGACTGATGTCTCTAGAAAAAAAATATTTTTGGACAAATCTCAAGACAATGGTGTTTTCACCAATGAAAAATGCTCAATACCTTAATAAGTGTTAGACACACCTCAAGGGAAACAGTTCATTGCATAGATAAATCTGGGATTGTAACATATGTATCATTCAGACCACAGGACTTCCTGCCCACATTGTTGATGGTGTTCCAGGGAAGGAGGACTCATGCTGGGATTTTGGACGGAAACATATGCCCATGATCTGCCCTTGTGGCTGCACCTTATCCTGGGTGAGTGACTTGGGGGTCAGGTACTGATAGCTGACTTCTCAGGTTCTGTTCTCTGTTTTTTGAAATATCAAAGAAATATGAGGATTTAAACCGAATTGCCTGAAAAAGCTTGACTGCTCTTCTAAATTTGCTGAAGTCTGTGGGTTTTTTCCCTTCCCATAGCCTGTCAGGTATCTCTGTGATCAAACACTGTATTTCTCTGCTCCCAAGTCCCAGCTCTCCCTCCGCTCTTAATCCTTTCAGTAGTAGTATTAGTGATGATATATAGCTGTGATACATCTCTTGGTCCTGTAAAATATGATATTTCCCCCTATAAGCCTTACCTCACTTGAATGGTATTCAGAGTCTTAGGTTTTAAGGGCAAAAGAACTTGTTAGATGATCCAACCAGCAAAGGAGACTTCATGTACCTAATCTGGATCTAACTTGTGCCTACACATTTTAGAGTGTCTGATTAATGACCAATCTAATGTTCAAGTCTAAACTGTCTGTCCAGTCAATAGATGGAAATGGAGGCTTCTCTGTAGAGGTGGTTCCCCTCTGCCTAGCTGTAAGCATCTAAGTTAGGTGGACAACCTCTTTCCAAGAGCCTTTCAAAGATGGTTAGATATTTTTTTTCATTGATAAAGGAGGTGTCGACCTCTTCTATATTAGGAAGACTGCTTTATCAGGCTTGATTTTATACATAAATTTAGGCATGAAATAAAATCATTATGATAGATGAACCCCTTTGTGCCTTGATGAAATTACCAGAGTTCTGTACTTCTCATCATTCAAAGTTCAATAACTTACCAGACGTAAAGCAAGGAAGGAGGTCTGATCTTACTAACAACAGGGCTAGAGCAGGTTTCAAGCCTCTTCCTCCTCCTGACAGCAGAGCAGGATCTCTGCTTTCCTTACACAGTGGCTGATCAACCAGCACCCTCCACGGGCAACAGCAGATGGCAGAAGTCTCCCTCCTGCAGAAACAAAGCAGAGCTGCCATTAGAGAAGCAGGGGAATAAGAGTGAGGATGGGAAGGCTGCTCTCCAAGCCAGGGAGCTGCAGGCCAAATAGAAATTTCGTATGGATCTAATTCCCAGGCTGGATATTAGCTGAACACATAGATTTAAAAAATAACTTCTCCATCAGAGCAATGTGTTCCACAAAGGCATCTACTCCTGATCTGAAGACATCAAGAGACAAAGATGGACTTTCCTTTATATTTTCCCCAGTGTCTAATAGCTCTTGCAATTAGAAATTGGTGCATGATTTCATATTTGGCTTAATTTCTAGCTTTGGTTCTTGTTATATATATCTTTGTTATATTAATGAACGCTTTAGTGCTTCCTATTTTCTCTCTTTGGAAGTATTTAGACACTGCAATCAAGTCACTTTCTGCCTGCCCTCTTGAAAGCTAAACAGCTCGAGCTCTTAAAGTGTTTCACTTTAGCACATTTTCTCCAGATCTCAAAGTCAATTTTTTATAACCTTTTCTTTACCTTCTTCTGTTTTCTAATGTCCTTCCCAAAGTTTGGCCACTAAAACTGTTGGCAGCATACCAATACCAGTCCTACTTCTACTGCTTACATGTCCGGAGATTATAATAGCCCATTGTCCTACAATATTGCCCAAGGAGCATGTATTGAATTGCTTACTGTCTATCCCTGCAAAAGCCATTTTGGAATGACATCTTTTGCTGATGCTGATCCCCAGCATTGTCGGGGTGGTGTACGCACTCTTACTTTTAGCTATATTATTTTGTGCTTGGATATATTTAAGAACATTTTGTTTGAATAATCCCAAGTCCTCTTGTGATTGCTATTAACCCTTCCGCCAATTTTGTCTTCAATGAAGATTTAATGGACTGTCACTGATTTTATTTTTATTCCAGTTCATTAATGAAAATGTGGAATAGGAACAGACCTATTGCTAGTCATAAAAAGATTCCTTTGAAAAAACTCCCATTAGCACATATTCACCATCTGACAATTACTTCTTGGTCTGACCTAGCTCTCACCTAATTTAACAGTTCTATTTCCTTATCAACGATCTCAAGGGGATCAAGTGGAACCTCAGTAAGTTTGCAGATGACACCGAGCTGGGTGGGAGTGTTGATCTGCTTGGGGGTAGGAAGAAATTGCAGAGGGATCTGGACAGGCTGGATTGATGGGCCAAGGCCAAGGGTATGAGGCTGAACAAGGCCAAGTGCCGGGTCCTGCACTTGGGTGACAACAACCCCATGCAGCACTACAGACTTGGGGAAGAGTGGCTGGAGAGCTGCCTGTGGAAAAGGACCTGGAGGTGTTGGCTGACAGCTGGCTGAATATGAGCCAGCAGTGTGCCCATGTGGCCAAGAAGGCCAATAGCATCCTGGCCTCTATCAGAAGTAGAGTGGCCAGCAGGACTAGGGAAGTGATCGTCCCCCTCTACTCAGCACTGGTGAGGCTGTACCTTGAGTACTGTGCCAGTTTTGGGCCCCTCACTACAAGAAAGAGATTGAGGNACTACTTGATAAGAGGTTGTAGTGAAGTGGGTGTTGGTCTCTTGTCCCAAGTAAGAGGCAATAGGACAAGACGAAATCAGCCCAAGGTTGCACCAGGGGAGGTTTAGATTGGATATTAGAAAAAATTTCTTCAAGGAAAGGGTTGACAAACATTGGAATGGGCTGCCCAGGGAAATGGTGGAGTTAGCATTCCTACAGGTATTAAAAAAAACAAGTGTACATGTGGTGCTTGGGGACATGGTTTAGTGGTGGACTTGGCAGTGCTTGGTTAACAGTTGAACTCTTAATCTTAAAGCTCTTTTCCAACCAAAACAATTCTATGATTCTATAATACATGCTCTGTTCTACAGTGTCATTTTGAATCAGAATATTCTAGAGTTCTACAGGAAGTGCTACAGAAAAAACCCAAGAATCTTGGTCTCTCAACCTACTGTTATTGACCAAAACAAATCCCCTCAAGGGAGGAAATTGGCTTTTCTTAGTGTGATTTTCTATGAAATGACTTTTATTGTCATTAATGTTCTATTTCTCTATCCTAATTCTGTATCAGTTGAATCCTTTTTCTTTTTTTTTTCCTGTAATTTTACTTGGGGTTGCTGTCTGGCTAGCCAGTCTACCCAACTCACCACTGCTGAATGGTTTTCTTTTTGAACATTCATAAACAATGTTCTTCCAACTTTGTTGTGTTGGAAGCATTCAGAAGTTGTAATGTTTTAGAAAAAAACAAAATCACCACAAGCCCCTCTGCAAACAAAAAAAATGCCAAACACAGGTTATAGATGGCTCTTTGATAAATCTTGTGTGTATTTCAGAAGGCAGAAAGTAATACAAAGAAAATGTCATTATTTTCTTTTTTATTAAATTTTTTTTAGTTTGAACTTTTTAACATTCCTCTTGGTGACCAGTATCTTGCAGAGTACTGCTTCAGTCTCCTTCTTTCCAAATACAGAACAGGAATTTTTTGACACTTCAGATTTCTCATGGCCAACGACCCATTTATGGTGCTTCTTTTTGTTTTCAACAAGCACAGACTGTGGGGAGCTGCTGAATCTATTAGACCAACAGAGGTGATGCTGCCACATCTCCAGGTCCCTGGGGCCAGCTGGGGGAATATTATGCACGTGTTCCAGATGGGCACACACATGTGTCCTGTTCCATTCTAGCTTGTTGGAGTGAAAGCGCCTTACTGGAAAAAAACTTACACACGTATGCAGACATGAGTACAAGGTGGAGTCCTCCAGCAACTGGGATCAGACAGTCTGTATAGTATCAATTCACACCATCCCCTGGTCTCTCTTTGCCACACACAGACGGGTCTCTCCAGCAGCTGATTTGGACTTCCTGGTCCCCCAAATACCCAATGTGCAAGACCCAGTGGTCTCTCCCATGTCCAGCCCAGGCTCTCGGCCACCTCTCCTCCTGCTGACTGGCTGGGCCAGCTTAAGGTACTGTCACTGCACTAGTACATTGGCATAAGCACATGCACCTTTCGGTCTCTCCAGCTGCTGGCCCCACGCATGCAGCTCCCTCTGGTCCCTGGTCCCACTCTGGTTGCTGCATTTGGACCCCATTCACATGTGCAGAAAAGCTCCCTCTCCCAGGAGAAGGACTGGAAATGGAGCTCGGGGGGAGACAGGAGAGACATGACTGATCAGGGGCACAGCATGGCTGGACAAGCTGTTGATCAGCAGCCTGTTTGCACACAACCAGATCCTGTTATCCTCTTTTCCCTCTGTTTGCCCACACTTGTTTTCCCAAAACACTGTGACCCCTCCCTTGTGCCCTTTTAAGCCATTGCCCCAAACATCTCAAAACAGAACTTATGCACTACACAAATGGTCCTCCTCAGCATTACACCGTCAGCCCATCCCTCTGTAAGTCCCTCAGCCTGTGAGGTGGCCTGGGAAGAGCCCTTCCTGTCAGTTAACACTGGGGGCTGTGGCGCGTGGCACCTCTCCTGGGACAGCCCTGGAAAGAGAACGGGCAGCGGCCCTCCGTATTGGGGTCCCCCAGGCTTTGTTCCTCTGTAGTTTTGGAGGTGAGCCTTAGTCCCATAATAGCACAAAATACTTCTGATTACATTATTGTTTATTGATATGGGTTCAATATTGCCTCTTTATTTTTCCTTATTTACTTTTTGATATTGCTAGCATGATTTATACCAATTTAGTTACATATGTGTTGTCATTTGCTATCTATTTGCTAGGTATCTTTTCATACACGTGGCATCCCAAGTTTTTGGTCAAGTTTTCTATACTGTGGAAGTGAAGCTTTTGACTAATTATTTTTCACTTATGTTGTTGGACCTTTCTATTAGTTTTGTTTACACTTTTTCTCAGCTTTTGGAAATTAACACTTTGGAAATATTGCCTGTCTATCTGTCCACCTATCTACAAAGCCCTTTGAGACTGTCCTCTCTTTGCCCATGTTGAATGTAATTGGATTGCTACCATTGATCCTTAGATAACTGCCAACTTCCAGTCTAATGATTCAGTCATCTGGTTCATTATAAAATAGTTGCCTCATGTGGGGTAGAGCATGCTTTGGTTTTAGAATAGAGATAAGCGTTATATCAGAAGCTCTAATGATGATTAACTGTTACAGGCAGATTGAAACCTGCAGCATACATCTGCCAAGCTGAAACTTCCAAAAAGATATCTCTTTCCCCACATCACTAACAAATATTTAAGGAATAGTTCATCCTGTTCTCTAGTTTGAATTGGTGTTCTGCAACAATCCGTCATCAAAACCCCCCTCTTGGGTTTTGTTAGTGAACTCATTGATCCATGTATGTTCAAGGTCTTGCTGTTCTGAGTTATCAATAGCTCTAAAGCAAGTAATTGCCTTCTAAAACAAACACCCTTCCAACCTCTTTTTCTTACATAGCCTTTCCCAAACACGTTATAGGCTGTGATTTTAGCATTTGAGACATTAAAATTGTCCACCAGCATTCAATAATGCCAATTGTATTGAATTTCTTCTCATCAACAAAATTTTCAATTCTTTTTGCTTACTATCTGGATTTGTAGTGATGGAAAGGGAAATTTTTATTATTTTCATTTTCTTTGCCGCATTACATCAAAATGTTGGGAATATGCTGGATTTAAGTTGTGTGAATTATTTTCTGAATATGTTTCCTTGTCAGTCTGGTTTCAGAACTTTTGACTCTTCCAGATAGTTTCTAATAAGCAAATTATTTGCCTTACCCATGTGATACAGGCCATTTCCTTAGTGTGGCTTTTTCTTTCAGGGGAATGCAACCTGCCGCTCTGTGAAATCCAGACAGTTTGCTTCATACTTCCTGTAAACCTAACAATATTCTCAAGCATTTTCTACCTTTTTTTCACCCCTAGGACTAGAAATATCTCAAAGAAGATTACTTGAGCCTATCTCTTCATCACCTCTTTTCCAAGACTTGGATGACTTTCCTAATAACATGTGTAATTGGACTGATGTCAACAAATTTCCGGCTTCTAGTCTTCCTCACCTTTGAATGAACTGGTCACTTTTCTCAATATGATGACACTGATGAGGTCTGTTTTCATTTCAGAGTTGATAGTGCAGTACAAGTACGGTCAAGTATAAACATTCTCATCTTCTGTCTCTTCATTAAGATGCCAAGATAGTTTGATTCAGAGCATTTGATAATCTTGCAGTATCTGAATTAGGTTGAATGCTTCCTGGGAATCTGTCTCTTTCTTGATAACAGAACTACTAGATATGCTCTTGCTTTCTACAGTTTGCCCTAAAAATATTAAATGTCTTTTATGAGATAATAGCTGATTTGAAAAGAACAAGATGTGCAGTTAAGAGGACCACAAGAATATTCCCAATACAGAAGATAAAAGAAGACAGAGGGACTAAATGGGAGTAGTTGCTCACTCCCTCTCCATGAAACTGGAACAACAAAGAAGGTAAAGATCTGAGTGAGTTGTTTCTCTACAATTATATTAATTGCTGGTCAGTGGAAATATGATTAATGTGACCTCATGCAGATTTCTGTATGGGAAATATTTGGATCCAAATCAGACATCTTAGGGCTCCCTCTGTGGTCGGCAGATATAAATAAGTGGTTCTAGTGCCTAAATCCTCTCATCCTAAAACAAAATCTATATTTCATCAGGTAAGCTGAGTCTTAAAAGCACTCATTTCTCTTTATGACTACCTTGATTCTGAATACTGGGGTTCTAAAAGTAAGTGAGATTAATCCTACCTGAGCTGATTAATATGAAAATACTCATTTTTGGTAAACAGTGGTACTAGCTAAATGCCTCTTACTTAAATATTTCAGTTCCCTGGGACTTACTCGCAAGTCTAAAGTTTGCTCAACTGCTGAGAATAGGATTTATTAATGCTATAGTATGTCTTTGCCTGTTTTCCAAATGATCATAAAGTTACTGTTTTAAGATCATAAATCACATAATTTTCTAATGCATAGCTTATATTTTATTGATTTTTTTATAATGCAAATTGTAGATTTATATTATTAATAAATTCCGGGTTTGTATTGACTACCTTTATTTTTCTAAGTGAATGAAAATGTCCGTAGGAGAGCTTTCAGACAAATTCTTCTAAAGAATTTATAGTGCCTAATTTTACTGCAATTTAAATTTTAGTTTCTGGATTTTACCTGTTTGTAGCCCATAGGTGAACTGTGTTCTGCACCAACTTACTTATTAATTTATAAGCATGAAGCAGGCAATGTAGCAGAGACTAAGCATGCACATTAAAGTAACGTCTCACAGCAGTATCACTTCCAGCTGGGGAATTCAGTTAGAGTTGTTACAACTACTTTCTGCAAAATTCTCAGAGTTCTTTATCTGGAAGCAGCTTTTTCCATCTGGTACTGTATGAAATGTTGTCTCTGTTTTGAGTAACTAAGTTCCTCTTCTTTTTTGAGCGTTAAGAAAAGGACCCTTAGCCTGGGCTAGGCAACTCGGTATAAATACAGGACAAATTAGATTGCCTGTGGAGATTGGTCACTCAGTTTTCTAAGGCATCTCATGGGAAAGAGCACACGCCGTGTGTCAGCAGCCTCACATGCTATAAGCATGGGTGGAGAAAAAGATCTTGGAAAGACTGTGAGAATGAAAAGAGCATTATAACATGCCAGCAAAGCTGGTTCATAGTATTAGGCTTGCCTCAAGCTAGCCATACCCCATTGACTTTCAATGTGTTTATATTTCTCTGTTGGGTCACCTCTGGGGGCTACTGTGGTGATGATGCTTCAAGCATCTGCTTCAGGGACACCTTTTAGGCACTTCCTGAACACCTGAGCTAAGGCTGTCATAATTATCACAGGGGACACTTGTGCTCATACCTGTAGGCTCAATGGCTCTTGCATATCTGTAGATTCACCTGTATCTAGCAGCCCTCACAGGACTGGGGACCTCATACGCACAGCTTTTTAGCCTCCTGAATGACCTTATGGGGTCATTCTGTGTGCCTCCTTTTGTTGTTCTGGATTTCTGGATCCCAGCACAGCAGCAGGACCCAAAGATGGCTTGGTTTACTCTTGAAAAAAACAAGATGAAGGAAAGGAATAATAGAGTAGGAGTTGGGACAAACAAAGGTGGAGGGAGAAAGAGGACTTGGAACAGGTTCCAGCAACACTAATAATGTTTTTTTTTCTTTTCAGGTCTTCCCCTCCTCCATCTCTAAGAATTAATTTTCATCCAGAAATTATCGAAGCACTGAAGAGGAACCAGTGTCTGGCATCCAATACAAGGGATGAAAATAAGGTCAAGTTTATTGTGAACTTCCTACGTAGAGTATCATGTTCCAGTACTGGCTCAAATGGTTCTCTGCTTGTCTCTAACACTTGCCTGAGTGCACGATACTGTGATCAAATGGAAGAGACCATGAGGGGCCTGTTTTGCAAATAACCCTGCACATAAGTGGTAGGTTCATACGATCATCTTAGGAGCACCATGATGCCAGAGAACCCTGAGTTAGGGACCTGCTAGTCTGACCCCAGCCTGTGATGACAGTGGAGTGGGCAGAGAGACTTTCTCACCATGAGCCCTATATTGAGACTACTCTGCTTTGGCCATTGTTTTCCTGCATGATACTAGCAAGATACAGCAGGTGTCAGTCAGAAGCTCACTCTATGGCCAGACAGTCATCTTACCTGCCCTGTTCTTCCTGGAACAAAGTTGTTTCATGGAGGAGGGCAGACACATAAGCCAGGCTGAGATGCAGGTGAGTTGGCTGGTGGTGGAAATGGATCTGGGATGAATGGAAGAAAATAGAGTGGTGAAAGAGTCTGTGTTGGGAGCAAAGCACAGGTCATCCATGTATCAAAGAGGATATTTTGCTGTCTAGTAAGTATTACGCCAGTTGGACACTTCTCTGCTTGTTTAGAAATGCTTTAGGATAAAGAAACTTGGTGCACATGCTAGAATAGCTGCTGATTAACAGGGTTAGACACATTTGTAGTATGTGTCATCTTGTCTAACAAATGGTTGAGCCAGGTCTAAGGGCATACATCCAGTGTATCAGTGGAGTATTCACTGAGCATCCTGTGACTGCTTCTGAGCAAGCAGGCCTGGGAGGTGCTTTCTGACAGGACAAGGTGAAAGACATCAGAGTAGACTGAGAAAGATCGTGTACATATAGAGTGTTCAGAGGTATGTGTGCATGTGTGTGTACACATACCCACTAGTGTCTGCAGTCTGTGCATGATTTTTTTTTTTCCAGCTGTGTGGTTCTCCCCGTGGCTGGGAGAGAGCCTTTGGACAGTGATCTTTCTTTTATGTGTTTTAGTAGGGAAACTTAAATGCTAGCACTGATAAGAGCAAGAGCAGAAACACTTCCCACGAGAGAAGTGAAATATAAATTAAATATCCATCAGGGAAAAGTTCAAGGTGAGCTGAGCACGTGTGGATCATAGTACTGAGGACTGGAAGGGACTCACTGATTGCAGTCCACTGTAATCAGTGTAACAGGTGTGAAACAGTCATTCTACCTTATACCAGAGATTATGGTTTTCTGTAACACAAAAACTTCAGAAGATCACCAACTGCCACAGGATTCATATTCCTCACACAACGTGTGAGAGTAAAACAGTCATTTGCTCTGTCCTTTGCCCTTCTAATAGTGGGAAACTTGTCTTCTTTGAAACCTTGCCTTCACATTCCCGCCTCCCTCCCTCTGCCCCACGTACAACAGTTTTCTCACTGTGGTTCTTTGCCTGTTATCTTTATGCAATATGTAAAGAGAAGTGCTGCCACTACAGTGAAATGGAAATTGCACCTTGAACAACAATGCCCATAGAAGTGATATGTTTGGATTACTTTTGAACAAGAAAAATGAGGACTCAGTTGCTTGTAGAGAACATTGTTAGCATTCTTACCTCCAAATGTGACTTTCTCTGCTCTGCACCGCGCTGAAGTGTTTGGGAAGAAATGAAACTCCGTTACTTTTTTCTTCTCTATCTGTAACTCTATCAGCTTTGTAACAAGGTAGGAAGGAAACAGTTGGACAACATGGTGATTTGGGGATATGATTACAGGCAATTAGTTATTGCTGTGGATGCACTAATTGTGGACGTGAGCACAAGGATCTGCACTGTCAAGAACCTTCCAACTCCGCTTCCTCAGATGTCTGAAATCCAAGCCTGAGGTATATGAGGCTAACCTAACACAAAACAAAGTACATTAATGTTGATGTACAGGAATGAACATAAATAACCCCACTTTTTAGAGAACTGGCACTCCAGTGAAAGATGCCTCTTTGTGCACACTTAAGTGCAATGGATTTTTAGCCCTACTCCATTTGTTCTATGTCATTCCATTGTTCAGACTGCAGCCAACAAGCTGATTTTGGAATGGGAAAGCAAATCCTACCTATTTTTCAGTTTGCTCCCATTTGCTTCCTCAATGTGTGCTATATGTGTTGAAGAGTGAAGCTTTTATGTGATTGGCCAAATTCTTCTATAGACCACCACATATCACTGGAGGCTTACTTATCTCTGCATAGCTGAAAATAGAATTTGAGCTATTGGATATGTTTTTCAATAAGACCAATTAGTTAACTAAAAGTTGAACCTTTCTGAAGCAGAATGTATTTACAATGCAGGTTTAACTCAGTGGTGAAGAACTGTTCTTTTGTTAAGAGGTTCTGTTCATATTGCATTTTTGTGTTAGATGGCTCACAAGATTAGTAACACAAGAATGACACCTTTGGCTTTCATACATAACTAGCTCAAATCTAGTCCTTGTTAACTACCAAGTGTTATACTGTAGGCTGTTACTAGATAAAAACTGTTCAGAGGCCTATGTGGGGAAAAAAAAATAATAAGAAGGTTGATCTCTATTTGTCTCTTTCCTTCAAGGATAGATACCTGTGTTGTAAGACCCAGCATTGCAAATGTATTTGTTAGAAGACAAAGCCAGACTTAATAAGCATAGAAACTCCTGTGGCTGGAGATAACCTTCTAGATCAGGACTTGGGAACACATGAAAAACAATGAAAGGGGCAATGTTTTTTATTGTTAGAAAAAAATGTAAAACACTAACAGTGCTCTGAATTCTGCTGTTTTGTGATTTTCCTGCTGCTAAGGAGTGAAACAGAAGGAATATCCCACTTCTGGACCAGCCTGTACAAAGACTCTCCAGCCCCACCAACTAGAAGGTCAAATGCAAACATCCCTGGCTGATGGACGTGGAATTACTCCACAGAAAGGAATTGGTGCTGTCACTACCCGTGTTTTCGTGCTTGGTAAGTGACCTGACTCTCACAGATGCTACATTCATTTAAGTAAGACTGTGCAGAAGTTGTCTTTCCTTTAGGGTCAGCTGCTTTTACACTTAACAGACGTGGCTTGTCTGGGGTGAGTTTCACTGAGGATGGGATATCCCTGGCTTCTCCCAGGCAAGAGTCCAGGGCTCAGGTTAAGATGTGTGAAGCTAAGGGAAGCAACTACTGAGATAATGTCCAAGGCATGGGGAAGAGCTCTTATCGCAGGCATGGTGTCCAGCCGAGCTTTCCTTAGGTGCCGGGTGAGGTCTGGGAGAGGCTTTGTGTCTGCCTGCTCCTGCTGAAGCAGGGTGTGGATGGGAGTTTGAAAGAAGCCCCAAACGGCTCCTAGAAGGAAAAGTGCTACCCGTGTGTCTGAGGGCACTGATGTCTTTCCTGAGAAATAATTAACGTGAAGTGTTACTTGAAAAGGTGCTAACTGCAGGGACTTGAAGTTTAGCACAAAATGTCCTGGCTAACCCTGTATAGCTTTTCTGTGCTGTACATAAATACTTTGCTAAGGAAGTTTTAGTTTCTGACTAATATTCCCCTTTGAGCTCTGACTAATATTCCACATACAGACTATTCTTTCTTTATCAAATTTTACCATTACTTGAGGCAGGTACTGATTATGCTGTGTCTGTTTTTATCTCCACACTTAATTCATCATATACTGTATTAGTTTCTTATATGTGCCATTTATATTCCATTGTGCGTGGTAATTCAGGCTTTCTTTTATATAACATGAATAGCTGTGAATGTAGGCTCTACGGACTTCTGCAGTGCAAGAGTAAAACCTAATTTCATTTCTATATAGCATGCCCTTTCTGAATTTCACATGAGAAATACTTGCTCCTGAGCTGTCCAAATGAGAATACTTTGGCTTGGGCCACTGTGGCAGGTCACTTACTCACGCTACTTGTCAGCAACACATTGATGCAAGCCGAAATGCATTGCCTTCTCATTTGTTTTTAACCTTAATGAAAACTTGTGTAGAAAAGGTATGCTGGCATAGCAATAAGGAATGAGTCACTACCATCCTCTGCTATCCAGAAACGAAATGTCAGTGCAGCTGCTCAATCTTCATTTCTTTACATAACCAAAGGCCAGTCAGGTCTTAAAATTTTCTTTTCTATATAACCTCTACCTCTCCAGAGCCTCCTTTTTATATGCATGGGTGTGTGGGGATTATGTGGCTTGAATTTCAGCAGAACCACACAAAACTTTAATTCTCACTCCCCTCTTTTTCCCTCTTACTTCCTCTCTGAGTCACACAGGCTAATTTATTATTGTGAAAGTAAGTGGGTTGTTTTCAGCTGACTATTCATAAGAGCATATTATGCCAAAAGGAGCACAGTCAGTCACATAAGAAATAACCAGCCTTCCCATTTCTGCATAAATACAGGTATTCATGTTGAAGCAAAGAGGGCATAAGGCATTCTGGCAGCTGAGACATGCAATATACTATGTGTGCTTATTGATAAAAGTATTTAAAAAAAATAAAATAAAACTAGTTTCCATAACAACTGCCACACTACTTAATTCTAAGGCTAAAGGGATGTGGATTTGCCAAGACAGGACAGCTGAGGAACCTCGGGTACTTTTAATGCAGGTGTTGTGGATACACAGCTCCCCTTTCCAAGTGTGGATTTTGAAGTACTGCACAAACTTAGTGTCAAAGTTGAGTTGTGGTAGTCACTGTGGCAGCCTCAGAATCTTCTGCCCAGGGCCGTAGAGTGGGTATGACAGCATCCCTGAAAGCATTTTCTTATTTAGATCATCCGTCCTGATGTTCAGAGTACTCTGGCTTCTTTACATCTTTCTTAAGCATCTTGAAGTTTAAGTGTGAGGGTTTTTGCAGGGCTGGTGGCAGCTTTTAATTTTTTTTTTTATTCTAGATATATATTAATTTGTGGGAGGAGGAAAAAAGATTCTATGTTAAGAGACCAGGTATATTTTTATAAATTGTAAAAACAATTAAGCTGCAGCTCCCACATTCTCAAATTCCCAGCACAGGTAACATATTACAGTTTGTTTTACCAATGAAGTAGGCTGCAGCAGAGTTGTTAATTGCTCCCTGTCATACAGTGAGTCACTGATGGCAATAAAGTCTTCAAGAGTCCTGAAACAAAGCTCTGTGCTCTAACTTTTGAATATCTGATGCTTTTTATAAATTCCACAACTCTTTCAATGTTGTTGGACCTCTAGACACTGGGGCTTAACAACAGCATTAGTCATGGAAAACATAAGTCGACCAACCTAGGTTTTAGAATTCAAAAATCTTCAGCAATTTCTTTTCAGTTCTATTTCATGTTTCGTATTTCATGCAAAATATAAATATCTTATACAATAGTTGAAAAAAAAAGTAGATTTTGATAACAAAAAGAGGTTTCTTACTTGTTCAGAATAATTCCAGTATTGTGAACTGACATTAAAGAGGTTTATTAAAAAAAAAAAAAAAAAAGAGGAGAAAAGTACTCTAAATAAACAAAAATCTGATTTAAGGTCTGTTACGGCTCAAAAAATTAACTTCAAAGGGTTTGGATTAGGCCCGTGCAATTCTTTTTTTCCTCAAAAGTTGCATGTGAAATGGCTAACTGAAGATGTGACCCAGGGCTTTGAGTAGGTTTTATTTCATTCTTAAGCAAAAGAGGCTGTAGGTATTGAAAGTCAGATGCTGTATGCCTCTTGAAGATTGTGCTACTTTTCTGCGTATAGGAAAAAATATGCATATATCTGTGCAGAAATGTTTTTCATATTAAAACAGGTCCTGCAGACCAAATAATTTTAAGCTTTTTGGAATAAATCTTTAAACATTTCTTCTCTCTCCCTTAATGCTGTAGGATTTATTTATTTATTTACTTTTTAGAGTTAGCATTGCTTGTGAAAAACAAGCCTGCAGACAGTATCCTTAATTTAGAAAATATTTAAATGTTAGCAATCACTGCTTATATGATAGGGTTAAATAATGAAATACAAATCACAAATATAATGATGCACTTATGTTTTTGAATGCTTTCGAATAAAGTTATCTGGTAGGTGTCAAAGCAAAAAGACCAGTAAATGACTTGCCAGCAATAGAATGAGGTTAATAACATAATTGGGTGGGGAAACTGTTTTGGAAAAATCCTTCTAGTCAGAAAATAAAGATGTATTAAACCAATTTATTTTCCAGAAGATACTAGTTTTGGTGACAACTGTGTTGGGAAAGAATTATCCTGGATTTGCTAAACCTTCTGGTTGGAGAGAACCAGCCAGTTGGCCCTTAAATGGGACTGGGGAAACCCAAGTTTCAAGGTCCCTCATGTCACTAAGAAATTTTGGATGGTTTCTTTTTAGTTCTTTGCAGATGAAACCCAGCTCCTCAAAATAATTTCAGAGGCTTCAGTGTTTTGCCAACATTAAAATGAAAATGCTTGTCACCCTAATATTTTTTGAAGACGTCAAACTCTCCCTGTGAGTAGTAGTATAGCTGGGAGTGTTCCTGAGGTCAGTGGCAGTACTGGTTTGGTTAAGCGCACAGAGGATGGGGGTGATTACTGACTGACGAGAGCACTATCACTAGAAATTTCAGTACCCAGAGGAAATCACAGAATAGAGTTGGAAGGGACCTTGAAAGGTCACCTAGTCTAACCTCCCCTGCAATAAGCAGGGACATCTTCGACTAGATCAGGTTGCCCAGAGCCCTGTCCAACCTGACTTTGAACATCTCCAGGGATGGTGCATCTACCACCTCTCTGGGCCAGTGTTTCACCACCCTCATTGTAAAAAATGTCATCTTTATATCTAATCTGAATCTTCCCTCCTTTAGTTTAAAGCCATTACCCCTTGTCCTATTGCAATAGGCCCTGCTAAAAGTTTGTCCCCATCTTTCCTGTAGGCCCCCTTTAAGTACTGAAAGGTGTCAATAAGGTCTTCCTGGAGCATTCTCTTCTCCAGGCTGAACAGCGCCAACTCTCTCAGCCTGTCCTCATAGCAGCGGTGCTCGAGCCCTTTGTTCACTTTTGTGACCCTCCTCTGGACCAGCTCAAAGAAGTCCATGTCTTTCCTGTACTGAGGACTCCAGAGCTGGACACAATACTCCAGGCAGGGTCTAACCAGAGTGGAGAAGAGGAACAGAATCACCTCCCTTAACCTGCTGGCTACACTTCTTTTGATGCAGCCTAGAAAACAATCGGCTTTCTGGGTTGCGAGCACACATTACCAGTTCGTGTCCACCTGGTACCCCCATGTCCTTCTCAGCAGGGCTGCTCTCAATTTCTTCATCCCCCAGCCTGTATTGATATTGAATGAAATATAAAATAAATATATAAAATATATACACACCTCACCTCTGTATAAATACCTTCTTTTCAAATGGGTGATAACTTGCATTTGTTGTGATAAGACAGTGACATTTGGAGAGTAGCTTCCATCCTGGTATTTCAAACAGGGGCCAAATATTCCCCACTGTCACTAGAGAGAGGAAGGGATTACTTCTACCGTCCTTTTTATGTAGAACAATATAGGAGGCTGACATTATCTGAAATATACATTTCAAATACGGCCTCACACTTGGTAGAAACAAAGTTTTGAAATGTCTGACTTCAGTCTTGCTAGAAAAAAGTCATAACCATGTAGCAGTCTATAAAGACAAACCGACTTCAATATGATATTGAAGCAACATTGTACTCAAAAGTCAGGGCTGGCGAGAGGAGAAAATTAAATTTCGTGTGAATATACAAATTTGTGTCTGGATAAATAGAAGTGGGGAGAAGTGTGATGGATGGTAGGCATGGAAAGATATCTGTTCAGGCAGGTGATTGGTTGTGGTGGGGCAGAAAGGAAGAAATGTGAGCCTGTTGGATGAGCAACACATGAAACAGAATTGGTGGAAACCCAGCTGGAAAATACTCTGTGGCTGCATTACACTGCTCCAGAGGGGCCAAGAAGAATCAAAACATTTTTTCTGATTTGTCTAGAAAAATTGCATTTAAATGAAAAATGGCTTATTCTTGCTACTTTGATATGAAAATACTAGATATATTAGGTTGTGGTGTTGTCTGTCTTGCTGTAGGAAATATTTGGTCTTACAAGCACACACCTTGTTAGATAAAAGTTCTATTAAAATATTGTTGAAGGAGAATGTATGAATTATTTCAAATAAACATATGTTACAGAGACATTATAATTATTTTCAAATCAAGCATTCCAAATTCAGGACATTTTTAAGAATGAGACTAACGTTAAAAAGAAATCCAAATATGTGAAGGTAGAGTACCAAATAGCTTTAATGATGCTACAAAGGAAGATTGTGTGTATGTTGGCAGGTGAAGGAAAAGGATCATAAACTGAGATGGAGAAATAGTGAAATAATGTCTTTAAAACATATTTTTTCTCTTATCTGTGTCCTAAAGCCTTAACTGTCACAGTTGTATTCATGCTTGTTTCATGATGTCACAACCTTGCCATATGCACACATTAGCATGTCTGAAGAATATGGAATAGCAAATAAACACCAATTAACAAGTGAGTTAATTAGAAGTGAATATGTAATTGTCCAATTTAACTCCTGCTGCTTATAAATCATCAGAATGTATTTTGAACACAGTTTTTGCTTGGAAGCACTCAGAAACTTAATAAAGCACATTTCAGCCTATGGGGTGTTTCTAGGCTGTTTCTGTGGACTGTCATCAACCATTTGTTCATGAGTAATTGACCTTTTAAAATTGTAGTCTGTTCTTTTTCCTTCATGATTAAATGACAGAAGAGCTCAAAAAGGGAAGGCAAATTAGATTTCACTTTTTTATTGCAGGTGTGTAAGACTTCTGTTTCAGTGGACACAGCAGTTGTACAATGTATTTGTTGAAATCACCGAATAATTAGTTCTTAGTTTAAGGACTATTAGGAGAAATCTCTTGGAACATCTTTACACTTAGGAATCGCAGTTCAAGAAAGCTTTGATATGCTACTTTCAAGTTCTGCAATAAAGTAGTATGTTATTCAGAGAATTTGTTTTAGTAGGAGGGGGCACGTATATATTTCTAAGATAGTAATGCTTACTGTTAGACATAAAATGTGAGTTAACATCTTGGGACTTGCAATGGTTCCATTTATTAGAGACATTTTCCTCAAATATTTAAGCCTATGCTTCTGCTTGAGGGAGGGACTGGAGGGAAAACCAGAAAAGTACCAACTAGAGATGATCTGGGGGGAAGTAAAAGACTCATGAGGTTAGAGAGCTGGAGTCTGGGAAAACAAGGCTGAAGACTTGGAAGAAAAGTCTGAACTGTAATTAGGAAGGAATCTATAGAGGGAAAAAGATTTCCTTCACCTGAGAATGTGAAGAGGGTACTCTTAAGCGAAAGAAATTGGGCTTTTAATTCGAGTAATAAACTGGGAAGACATTAACCAAGCATGCATGGGGGCTGGTTTATACAGAAGCCTTGCAAATGTATCCATCCTAATTACTCGTGGCGTTACTGGGAGAAAGCGTGCAGGAGCAGAGGAAGGGGAGGCCTGATATGAGTGCTGCCAGTGGGCTGGAGAAGAGCAATAGTGACCCAAGAGAGCAACGCTCCTGTAGACATTGATAGAAACTGGTACCATGATAAGGCATGCTTTCAGGAGTTGTACTTAAACTGGACTATTGGCAACATTTTACCTGGCATAAAGCATTTGTGTCTGTGCCTGACATGACAAGAGAGAAAGGCAGCAGGCTGGTTAAATTTCTCTATCTTTAATTGAGAAAATGCCCCAAGCAGTGGCTTGAAATAAGGACTACAGTTAAGTTTGTATGTGAGTACATGTGTGCATTTAAGGGTATTACTTTTAGATGTGGTATTTCCTTACCACAGGCTTGTGATTCTCAGTGGGCCAAAGCTTCCGCATGGACTGATCACGAATGGATCACAACCAGATTTTGTCTCATCCTTCTGTGTCCAGAAAGTGAGAGAAAACACAGGTGTCTGTGGAGTATTTGCATCCTTTTGTGCATGCAAATACTCCATAGACACCTGTGTTTTCTGTCAGAATCAGACCCATTGTCATCTACTGTATTTTAACTTTCCTGCCAATGCAATAGTTGGCACGGAGGGGACTTTTGTCTTTTTAAAGCAGGCGTGTGTTGGAGGTAGGAGAACAGGTCTTTGGCAAAATTGAAAGCAGGAGACTGAATACCCTGGCTGATGTGAATGTAAACAGGTATAATGGCTAATCTAAAATCAGTATTAAGTCTATGAAGCAGTGAAGCCAGCAGTACCATTATGAAATTACACAGCACATTTCTCAATATTGGAATTGATCTTTAATGTAATTAAAACTGCTCTCACAGGAACTCAGTGAATGAGCTGGGTTTCTGTTATTTCGTTGGTAACCCCTTACATCATTTGTCACTTATGACTGACAACAAGGGGGATAAGTGTTTTTTGTAACTACCTATTTTTATTGCATCTATAAAACAAAGATATGACCTTTTTAACTGATCTAAGTCAAGCCCAGCTCATCATTCTTCTGGATAGAGAGGAATGAAATATCATCCTTCTTCAATTTCCTAAAAGGTATAGAATATCACCAATGTTTCCTCAATTGAAATATGTCTTTTTTTTGGAAGTAATAAAGATTAGTTCACATTTTTCCTTAGCAAAATCAAGGAATTTTAATGTGACCTTTTAGAGGTCACTTTTCCTCCAGAAAAATCACAGCTACTGCGAAGTTACGAGGTTGTAATGTGACACGGTACAGCTATAACTCAGTAGTACAACTGTGCATAAACAAATGTTTTACAATAAGCAGATGCTAATGGATGCTGGTTTTAAATACTACTGAAATTCCTATGGAAAGGCTCATTATGTCTACATGAATGGCAAAAGAATTCCTAGTGATGGATGGCAGAACTATGAATGTTAAGGAAACAATAGTGTTTTGCTCCTATTGTGTAAAGTACTGGGCAACAGTCACAAGTGTTCTCTACGTCAGCTTTTTCTACATACCTGTTCCTGAACAGCAGCAATTTGTTATGACAGCCTTTGCTATTCAGCGGGACTACAAAGAATCAGTCATTTGTCAATATGCATTCATACAATTACATACTGATGCATTCACTTAAAGGAAATTGCGTGGTGCAGCTGACAATTAATCTGCTATTTGATACACTAAGTACTCCAAACAGAGCCTATTGCTGCAGCTCCCTGAACGTTAAAAGAAGTGTGATCTTCTGGAGTAACACATACACACTTTGTTTCCCCCCACTATAGTATGTATTTCAGAAAATGGTATTGAAAATAATTGGTGTTCCCATATAGATGCATGTAACTGTCACAAAGCTGCTGCTTTGGTGGGACTGCTCGTAAGAAGATGAACAATCTGGGAAAGAAGATACAGAAATAGTCTCTACTCTTTACTGTTACTCATTGAGATAACTTGACCTTAGGGCTGACAAGGGTTTGTTCTATTTGGTGTGTTTCCTCTTCAAAAATAATTCCATTTTTCAGGGGACAAAAGGTTTGTGCACAATGTTCTTGCTTCAACAAGTTCAGGAAAGGGCTTACAAATGAACAGCTTGGCAGAACACATATGCCTGGTTAGTCCTAAATACAAGACTGAAAATTTTGAGACTAGTGGAGCACACGAGCAAGGTGTTAAAAGCAATGTGCTGACCTGGGAGTTTCTCAGTCCATTTGGATCTTTTTCTGCCTTCTTGTCACAAGGACACAGCTATAGAGACGTTTAATCTCTGCTAATTTGGACAGGATCTTAAATATATGTTTGCATTGTGAAAGCTTGAGTGTTTGATACAATCCTAACACAAGTGACTAGGAAAAGCATAGTGGAGCATTAGGTAACTCTTTTGTTTTTTCATTCATTACTGTATTATAGTCTTCATGGAAAAACTTCACCTTCTTAAACTTACTGGTACCTTTACAGTTGACTTCAAGGGTGCCACTGGAATATCTTTTCTGATTTGTGTTATTAACAGTGAAGGTTAAATAGAGTCAGCTTTCCACAGCTGGCTTTGCAGTTGCATTTAAAATAACACCTCATTACATATGTAAGTGTAAATGCTCACTATTATTACAGATTACTAGAAGCACGCCTCTGTGGAAAGGAGAGTAAAGTTTTATATAGGAAGGATTATAGGAAGAGTTGCAGCATATGTACAATATTAATAAAAAATCTTGAAAGGCAAAGGCTCTGCAAAGGTTATATGAAAGTTATCACACTCTCTTTAATAGCAGTTTTCTGGTAAAGCTTCTGCACAATCAAAGGGATGGCTATAGCAAAACCGTAGCACTATATAATAACAAAAAGCATGTAATAGGAGTAGGGAAGAACTGTGGCCAGAGCCAGTGCCATAAATCCCTTTTTGATAGGGTTCTTAAGGTAGGTGAGAGCAGAGATGTTCATTCAGAAAATGCATGTCATGAAGTTCTTGTGGCTTCATCCATCTGCAAGTTCTTAGAACCAAGTTTTTCTTATGGGGTAAAAGAGGTACATAGAAATGGTGAGATGATGCCAAATTTGGGTATCGCTGAGGTAATGCCAGAAGTACACAAATACATCATGCTGCTAAGTGTTCACTAAAGCTGAACATAAAGAAATATGGCATGGTATGTAATGCACTATCAACCTCTAGCTGATATCCAAGAGTTTGGCAAGTGGTAGTGGTGGTTATCAAATGACAGCCTATAATGAAATGACCCATTCTTCCGTAATGTATCTATGGTTATCTTTTTTTCCTGTGCATTGGTTCATAGTCTCATTCCATACTCGGTTAGATGTGGATATATAATTTATAATAGAAACTGAGTTAAGAAGAAAACAGCTAATAATAGTTAAGAACATAGGTCCAGCAGGGCCACATCAGGGAGATCCTGTGTCTCTGTAGTGTTTTAAGTAGACCACGAGTATATGTGAATTCAGATGATTTAATTCTCTGCTGTCCTGTGGATTTGGGGAAATGGAAATGTGAAGACTGTATCTGTACTCTTATGAGGGTTTTAAATTTTCACCTCCAGTCAAATAACAAGAAACAATGGGATTCTCGAGATTCCTATCATTTGTGTGAGGCTTTGCATTTGTGAGAGGAAGAATCTATTACAGCTGAGGGGAGAAAAGAGCTAAAGGGGGGGAAAGTATATGGCTCCCCTGCTCGTCAGGGAGTTCAGTTTGTAGATGTGAATCTATTGGAAATATTAAAAGTAAATATGCTGTAGAATCTGTTAAGAAAGATAACATTAGAATGCTTTACTTGCAGTACGTATGCAGGTCACACATTGATGTGTTTTCTTGTTTCTTTAATTTTAATAGAATTACTGGTTCATCGCTGAGGATGAATAATGCTAAAATAGCCCCTATTGAAAGGTTTCCTATAAAAGGCAGTCACTTTTAGAGGTTCAGTAAGACCATGTCTGTGTCCTGGTGAACACGCAGATCTTTATAATGTGTTTTTCAGGCTCTATTGATTGTTTCCAAGTTATATTCAGTAATAAGTACTGACTGAGTGTCTTTTTCACAAGAAATAGATTCTTGTGTAAAGGAAGAAGGAGGATTTATTTCAGGTGCCATGTAACAATAATATTCCACAAGATTAAAAAAAAAATTTTGCAAGGTTTCCTCATGAATGAAAACCGTAAGATGGTAAGCAATAAACCACTCTCTGACATTTTAACTATCTGTATTATACTGATATTGGTCACAGTCTACTTTAGTTAAGAGTACAAAACAGTTTCCTTTCTAAGCCTTTGTGATTCGGTGGGGTTTTTTTCACCCTATTGTAGCTTATGAGAAAGTTGCTTCTATCTGTAGAACTTTGTTCATGTATTGCAAGAGGTTCAGATGAGTCTCTGGGCACAAGCCATGCTGAATGCTGAATTAGTCACTTTGTTCCTCAGAACCCTGAGCATCTCCAGCTCGGTCAGGTTCTCTGTCAAAATGTTACAGGAATACGTGTGAGCTGGGAAGAGGGACATTCTTCCTTTATTCTTCCAGCAAAACGTTCTGTTAAAGTCTGTGTAGAAGGGGTGAATAGAACATAGTTATCTTCTGAATTTTGTTTGTTGGCCTCTGCTGAATGGCTGTGGAGGCATCTGGTAACCTCTGGATGCTTTGTGAAGTTAAGGTACACTAGCTTCAAAAGAAAAAGCAAGAGCCAAGCTGAAGAGACCATCTGCCTTCAAATTAAAGTTAGCAAATAAACAGCCTCCCCAGGCAAAAAAGGAACAAAAATAACACATTTTCCTAATGAAGATAAAAATTTTTAGATGTTGGTGAAAGAACATGTAAGATTGTCATCAGAGAACCTTTACCAAAGGAAAAAAGATGCATTACTGAATAAAAAGATTTTGCCAAATGTGATAGAAGCAGAATAGGAAAACTGTTACCTCCCTTGTAACGCAAGTAGGAAATCTATCTCCCGATTCAATGACTTTCTGATCATTTACGTGAAAGGCAAAGCTGTGGCAGAAAGTGATGATTCTTGAACTTCTGTCATTATTTATGGTTTGGCTAGGGTCTATGAAATGCTATGTGATAATCTAAGAGTTGGTGAAAAAAGATAATGTTGATGAGTAGATGTTAATTGTGGGCACAAATCTGAGTGCTTCTTTTTGACGTAATAGTAGCTATGAATCTATAAACTAAGAAAAGGGTAATCTCCCCCATATTACCAATTGCTGATTATGGTTCCATAATTTATGGTGCTGAATCATTTCTGTAGCATAGTGAATAGAAAGCACAACCACCTGCAATAGATTATGTTGATTCGTTTTGCTGGCAGATGTGAGAGAGCATCATTGCTCATTAGATGGTAAGCTTAATTGGTTTTCTCCAGAATTACATAGACAATATTCTCTTAATCTGTTCACACACAGGGTACTTAATTTCAAAATCCCTGAATTATTGTTTAATTGTTAACATTTTTTCAGATAGTCGTTATTCTCTGGGGTTGATTTATAATAAAAATGCATCTTCGTCCTTTATGTGGGAGGGAATTATGGATGAAAAGTCATATGGGAAACACCCACTGTGACCCGCCTCCTCCACTTAGAGTCAGTACATGTTTTGCCTGAGAATGGAGATTTTAAAGACAAGCAGTTGATGAAAAAATTCCAGGGAGGAGGAGGGAGATGGAGAGAAGGTCCAGAGCATTCGATGATAAGTGACTAGAATCAGTGATCTGAGATTTCCCATCTCAATTGCACTGGTTTTTCAAGTAAAAAACCCTGCAAGTCCCCACACTGGGGTTAAGTTCTTAGGTATTCTAGGCTCCAGGCTGAGCAGAGATGGTTTTAATGCCCAAGTTCCCTCACTTCCCTTCTGAAATGCTGGCCCATGGTGAATGGGCCCCACTGGCTGTTGACTGAAGGCAGGGAGGCAAACCCACAACCACGTGCTGTAGGAGATGCCAGATGGCCAAAGTCAAAGCTGTAGGGCTCACAGGCAATTACAATCACCCAGAGTTTTCTGTGTGCCTCTGGCCCTGTTCACTTCTGTGCTTAGCTGATGTAGTAGCACATAGCCCATACGCTTCACATCCCACTCTGTGGAGCAGCTCAGAAGTGCTACCGCTCATTAGGTAGCCTGTGTCTCTGCTGTTAGTGATGACCGATCTCGCTGCTGGCTCTTTCCTTTTCAAAGGACCCTGAGATCCTTTTAGAAGATTATTTTCTCAAGAAAAACAGCCTGTGCCATGTTTTGCAGGGAGGCATGTCCACTGCATGAGCCTGCTTCTTACTTTTGCAAGTGGGGTGTTGAAACAATATCATTTGCATCTGGTGAAATTTTGCACTTTCTAGAGGTCCTAGTGAAGGCCTATGGTAGTAGGAGTCAGTTTCGGCTGTCGACTGTGGTATTTTCTGGAGCGATACGTGCAGTGTATGTAAAATGACATGAATCTCCCAATGCTTTTTAACAGTTTGAATTAATTCCATATCACTGAGGAATTTTCTATAAAAGATGGTTTTCTGAAAAGAATTCCTTGGCTGAGCTTTCCAAAGCAAGTCAGAAGAAATTTCAACTCGTGTGCTGGTCACCAGTTAACTTCAATGAAAGACTTGCTTTTAAATCCCCAGGGCTGCTTTGAACATGTGCCTCCTACTTGCTCTGCTACTCCCTACACCTCCAACCTGTGTTTCTCTGGCAAGAAAATAAGTAGCTCCGATTTGGATAATAAGCCTGTATTTGTCATGGGACTAGTTCCTTGAGTTCTCTGACAACAAGTTGGGAAAAATCCTTGCAAGCTGGAGAAAGGTATGAGGATATCTTTTGTTAGAGTATTTCCTAATAGAAATGGGTAATTGCTGTAATGCAGATGAACGGATGCTGTAGTTAGCTTTCAGAAGCATGGAATGGTTTAGTCTCTTCCAGTCTCCTCTCTCTGGAAGCTGAATTTGGTAATTGCTGAAATGCAAACAAAGGAAACAAGAGAAGAAGAAACATTTATGTTTTCTTAAAAAATCAGGATCAGAGATTTGGATCATATATAAAAACACCTATCGGTGCTTTTTTTCCCAGTTTATCACTGTATGATCTGACTAGGTCAGAGACTATTTTGGTGGCCAGATTAGAAAATACATAGATAGTATTATCATGAACAAAGGAGACAAATAAATAAAAATATCACAATCCTTGGGAGAATTAATCATGGAAAAAGCACAGCTGTTGTGCACTGGAGGGAGACAGGTGTCAGGCTTTTTTGAAAGCTTCATACTTAGACCCACCCTGATTGAGCTCAAGAAAAATGCCAGGAATTTGTCATAATAGAGTGCAAGGTTGCCATTAAAAAAGGAAAATGAAACAGAATAGCCAAACAACGAAAGTGACACTGCTATAAAAGGATATTTTCTATAAATAGAGTTCAAGACGATTCTGTAGTAGTGATGGATAAATCTCAGAGCAGGAGGGGTCCCACATTTCAGGGGAGCAAAGACAAGTCCTTCAGCTTATCAGATTCTTAGAAGTCATGACTGTCTCAAAAGAAAGGACAGTCCAGAGAGCTCCAGAAAGCCTTGTTAATATTTTTATGTTGCAAGCCTGCAAATAAAGATTGGTACCTGAAAATGCCTGAGTAATATAATTGGTTTTCCAATTTCTGGTGCCTTTCTGCCAGCTGGCCTGGTAGGACACAGAATTTTGTGGAACAGCTTGCCACACCATTTGCAGGACTGCTCTCTACAGATGTCACCACCTTAGGTGACATCAGTGTATCAGTTTACAAAATGTGTTACATGTATGCATAATATCTGGCTGTAAAGGAATCTGAAAGAAATCTAAGACTCTTTAGAATGACCATACTTCTCAAATGAGGGACATGGGCATGCCTCCATGGAGACAGAGAACTCCATGGTAGCCAGTCAATCCACACAACACAGGATTTGCAGTATTAGTAGGAAATTAAATAGTTTTGAAGACAATAATAGCGCTTTTGGTCCAGAGGAGTTTCAAATGTACCTGCTCCCCATACTGAGGTTTCCAAGTGCAATGTGGGCACAACTTGCTCAGCTGGACCTGCAGTTCCTCTCAGATTCTCTTTGTGAACTCCCAAGTGGAAGTAGAAGAGTTTCAGCCATTACATACTCTCCAACGTCCTTGAAGCAACTGAAAAAAAAAAAACCCAGGTGATTTCCTGACTTACTATTGCTTCTCTCTAACAACAGCCTAACATTCTTGTGTAACTTAAAGCAACCCTCCACTTCTTGTTTTCTGTCTAAAATGATATTCATATCCAAGAGGACAGAAAGGCTGTATCCAGATCACTGTTTTAGTTTAGAGCAGCAACATCCAGGGCCTGGCTGTCCCTGTTCCCCAGGGCCTCCTGGTGCATGGCACTATAACCTGTGATGAGGAAATACAGATCAGATGCATTCTGAGCTTATGTATTAAACAAAATGCACGATGGAGATGCTTTGTCCAGAGGACCAGGCTAAGGTTAGTATGAGGTAAAACCCCCAAAGTGCTTTTAAAGAAGGGGCATGAGTACCAACTGCTTTGATTTATGGATCTGTCCAATAGGAAGCTATTTGATAATATATGTAGACACAGCCAGAGCTGATATGTGCGGTTCATGTGGAACATCAATATTAGGTTCCACTGATCACCCACTAGCAGGAAAATAGATTTCTGAGGTCACATATTCCTTTCCCTTCTTCTAAGACACTGCATTGTTTTCATGTTATTAATGGTTGAATTTGAGGACCTTATTAATTATTCAGATAAAATTCATGCCTGTATAACTGAAGCTGACTGTTGAGCCTAGGTGAGTAAACCGTGCTAAGAATTGACAACACCTTTTTTGTGAATAAACATGTGAACAAAGTACTGTACCTCACCATGTTGAATCTTGTTAAATAGTATGAGAAAAAAAAAATCACAGCCATATAACAGACATAACACTGCCAGCCTGAAGTACAAGGGTTTTTAGGTATGTTAAAATATAAGATTAATTGAAACAGTGAAACATCTTGGGATCTTGATATTTGCTTTCCTGCTTCCAAGTCATTAGGGTCCATTTACTTCACATTTACTATCTTTTCTCTACAATTATGTGACTTAAAATTATTTTTTTCTTAAAAAAAAAAGTTATATTCTCTCATTTGTGTTTTCACAATAAATGCTAATGAAAAGTCCTGACAACACCAGAGCCAACTCAGCCGCATCATATGGTATCCCAGTGACTCAGACTGGACCAATGCCCTGACCTTATATCCCAGCTATAGCAACTTATGTAAGTAAAAATCTCTCTTCGGTGCAAGTAACTGTTCAAGCAAATGACTCCCACTGTGAAGGAAAATGGGCCGATTATGTAAATTGTCTTCTCTAGGTAAAGCTTGGAACACTTCTCTCTGTGGGAGCAGTCCGCATGGGCTGCGGTCAATAGCAGCACTTGCAGCAGAGGACGAGCAAGGATTCCTATTGGAAAGGTGAGCTGTGGTCACAAAGCTACTGTATGAAAGTTTCTCAGGATGAAGACTCAGTTTTAATTTAGAGTAATATCTGTTACCCCCCAGCTGCTGGTACATGAAACCTCCTGCTGCCTCCTTCCTACACAAAGGTTCAGGCAGAATTACCTTAGCCATTTTTAAACCCCCGGAGGTGCCTGCAAGACATTGGTGAAGATGCTGGTGCCATTTACATCAGTACAGGAGCGGTGAAGACTTCCCCCTACTCCTGCAGAAGTCTCTATTAAGCCCATTTACCCTCCAAGACACTTGAATTAGGTGTATGTGCTGGATGACCTGCCACTGAGCAGACACAGGCTTCCTAATGACCCTCCCTCTAAAGGAGATGGGGGGCAGATGACATCTCATCAGTCAGCTCTCAAAGCTGGGGTTTGGACAAACAGATCACTAGCCTACTGTGTTCAGTTCTGCAGCTTGATGGCCACGGGGAGTGGTCTGCATAGCTGAGGGTAGTTAGAGGATTTGCACCCTGAAGGAAACACCTTCCTTTTCCATAGGACTATGTGTGGGAAAGGGATATTGCCCTTTCAGGAGAAGAGAGTCAGCTAGGAATTGCATCGTAAATAATTCATTTTTGACTTGTATCCTTGTTTGCAGTATATGCTGTATTTATTTTAACTGAAAGAGTTGTGTTCCCCCTAAAGTAGAGCTGTGATTTTGCTCAACAACGAAATAGGAGGAAAAAGTATCACTTCAGGTTTAAGGGTATTAAAACCCTGGAATTACCTGAAATAACCATGGTAACAAGCTCTGAAGTAATGGCAGTTGCTCATATTACCATAGAAACAGGACTTAAAAAGTGGAAATTACCTATAATTTATCTCTGTTTCTTACAGTGACAATAATATAACATGTATTTTGTGAAAAATACACACATGTTTTGCCTATAGTAACTGTCAAGGAGTTATTCAAAAATTATTTAAAGGTATGCAAAAGGTACCTTTTATTACTTTGTTTCCATGGTTATTTCTTGTTATTAGTCCCCACAAGAGTGACATACCAAAAAAATGGTCAATTTAATAAAGTGTAAAATTTTGTAGGTATTGATGTAACACAAATGAAAGATAAAGTTAGATTGTGTTAGTCTTAAATAGGCCAAAAATATCTGTTGTAGTTTTGATAAATAATAATTTCTTATCTGAGCAGCTGTGCATCTGTACTATGCACTTGCTGAAATGGCAGTAGGTGTAGTGGACCACAAGTTGGTGGCACAAGCCCCAGAAAGATATAGGCCCTTTCTTCGGTCCTTAGACACTTGTGGGTAGAGAGGGGAAGAGTGGGGACTGCGTGGAGAAACTGGAGAAGTGAAAATGAAGTACAAAGTCCTGGTAAGACCAGGCATCTCCTTGCTCCTATGCTTTTTGGAGTGGTTGTTAGTGAAAATGGAATAGGAAGACATTGCTGGGCAGCTTGAAGTCTTATAAGTGTTATACCTCTCTCTCCTGCCTGTGATGGCAGAAGAAGCTGCAACCCCAACAGCTGCAGTCATTCAGACATTAAGCTGATTTAGAAAACTGAAACAATAGTTTTAACCTATTAGTCTGTTCCTTATGTCAGTCTTGCCTGCTTTGAAATGTGAACTCTTGCTTCTTGGTATTCTGAGATGTTATAGCCAAGTTCTCTGAGTTGTTTGACTTGGGTTAGGTGCTCTGCATGGCTGGGGGATTTAAATCGGAAAAGCATTTTTTTCCTAAGCTTTTATGCACATGGATTAGCAATTTCAGTAATGTGTCTTTAGTTTCATTTACAGCACGGGAGGTAATATCTCCTATTTATGTCAGTGGAGGGTAAATTTGGTGCTCTCCTTGCCTTTGTTGGCTGAAGTGAGAGCAAGCTGTGTGTATGCAAATCTGTCAAGGCTGGATGGCAGTAGAGCAGGTGGTCAGAGGTCATTGTGGACAGAGAAGAGGAGGACCGCTGTGTATGTGCATGCTTGTAAAATGATGAAATTTCAGCTAAAGAAATTGATGATTTCCTTCTCTATCAGTAGAGCCCTCTTAATTGTAAAAGCAACTCTTAATTGTAAAAGCTGAATATAACCAATGCCTCTGAACCGCTGTAATGATGGGAATTGAGGTGGACGGTGGTAAATGAAGAAAGCCAATCCTTGTTGTGCAGTGTCGGGCATATAAGGAACCAGGCTTGACAGAGATCATGACATACAAAAGAGCTCTATGATATGGACAGTAAACAATCCAAAACCCCTTCCCTCCCCCGCAAACAGCACAAAAAAACCCCACCCTAACCGAAAAACAGTAACTGCCCCAAGCATTTAATGTCATCAGGCTTCAAGCAAGCATTTATGGTCATGAGCACACTACAAGCTGCTTCTTGTTAGCTGTGCTAATGCTGAAAACTGTATAATAAGGGACTACTGATAATTAACACTATGTAAATCTTAATAACAATAGCTGGTTAGAACAGCAAGATTTTACTCTTCCTATTAATGCCTGCAGATCTGGGGTTAGATTTAATTGAATTCCTAAGGGAAGAGCATTGTCAATTATTAAAATTATTTAATCACAATTAAATAATGCAATTATGGCAGTAGGAAAAAATAGTCACCAAAACACATTTTCATGTTAGAATGAAAGATTCAGCTTTGATAATTCCTCCAGCATTTTATAAACTGCTTGTGTTTATGTAGTAATGAAAAAATATAAACCGGCACATATTTCATTGCAGAGGAAATAAATGAAGCCAAGTCTGAGGAGGCTTGTGTTTAATCATGAAATGTGCAACATTTGGCTGTAGTGAATTAGCCATTTGTCTTACTAATGCAAAGCTTGGAGAGAGCTAGAGGCACAGTGGACAAATTCAGTGGTTTTGCATGTGTGACCTCTAGGGACCTTGGTAAAAATTCTGCATGGGCACAAAAAGATCTGGTTTCAGAGTCCCTTCTTGTGTATTAGTTAACGTGATCCTGAGGTTGCAACCACACCTCCCTTCCCCCTCTGTATCGTTAGCATATCAGTCAAAGAGCAATGTATGATCTGGGTCGCAAGAAAATAAAGAAGGCACAATGAGGTTTTGTTGGACGGTGATTTATCATATGGCTTCCTCAGATAAGAAATCCACAGTGGCACTTATCAGAGTTGCAGCATATCTCATAATCCATAGTCTCTCCTCTGCGTCTTTAGCAGGGCTTGCTTTGCTGTAGGGCTTGTCTTTGTATAAAAAGGTGGGGTAAGGGAGAGAATATTTGCTAGGTTTCAGTATCAGAAGACTCAGAAAACTTTTTTCTTCCAAAAATGAATGTTTTGATTAACTCATTTCTTCTTTCATTAACATAAGTTGTATCGATCAAATCACTTTTTAAAAAGACATTAATATTTGAAGCCTTCTTAGCTAGGAAGGCTGCAGTGATATTAATCTTTTCATTTGTAGAACACCAGTTAAATTATCAGTATTCCACTCCATCAGGCTTTCCAGACTCCATGTGTGCTCTTCATGTGTCCTAGCAGCACCAGTTCATTTTTGACTGAATTAAGTGTCTGTGAATTCAGTCTTGTTGATCCTGCCTACTTGAATTTGGTAGCAAGGGCATTTCTGCCCAGATGGGTACCCTTGTCTTTCTCTGTTGATGCAGCTGGTTGCCTTGCCTGCAGCTTTGTTTTACTTGGTTTAGCTGTGACAGTGGTTTCTTTTACTGACTAGGTGTCTACGGCTAAATTTTTTTTTAAATCTTGTTATTTTTGTATGGTACAACCTTTTATATAATTAGCATTAACAACCAGCTATTCTGAGTACTATCGGCAATTTATGACTAATGTAACTGATGTAGTGTAAAGAGGCCTTGGTAATTGGAGATGCAGGATGTGGCATAGAAGAGTACTGCAATGGGATAATAAGAGATGTGCCTTGGCTAGGGAGACGCAACAAATATTAATAACTTGCCAATCATTGAATAAAAAAGTGCAGACCTGCTTTAGGGTAACAAAGAGAAGAAAGAAATAGTATCTAACATAGGTAAAAGGCACCATATATACTGAACTTAGAGGCAACGTGAAGCTGCAGACTGGTGAACGACCAAAGGAGTAAAACTGTGTTGGCAGGTGTATAAAAAGGACTCCAAGTGGGTCATAGTGACAAAGGAAAAAAACACCAACATAAACATTGTATTCCTCCTGGTAAAAGACTCCAGCTGCTCATAGGTTGCCATAACAATTTTTCTGCCAACCCCAGGGTGAAAACACCAACTTTAAGACTCAGAGGAGCAGTGGAGGTTTAGCATAACACCAGAGAAGGGAGTACAGACTAAGAACTTTGTGTAAAATACCGTTAAGAATGTTGCAACTATTATTGAGACTTTTTCTGTATTCCAATGGTGTTACTATCCTTTCTTTTTTGTAGCAACAAGTTCTGGAGTGGCACTGACCAGACTTAAAATTTCAATTACATTAACAATAAATTCTTGGCTTTAGAATAGGATGTGTTTCCTTGTTACTCATGAATAAGATTTTGAGCATGACAGTACGTCCTTCCTGCTCTGAGGTGTGGGCAAAAAGCTTAGTTTTAAACTTGTGAACAGATTTTCAAATATCTAGGGGTGCTCATGCCTAACTGTGGCTATCCAGAACCTCAGTTCCCCATTTAGTCTCCTGAAGGTGACCTTAACTACTTCAGTTCAAAACATGCTGCTGTCAAACTAGTTTCCTCTCTTAGGTGCCTTAACTTAAACAGCGTGAATATGCCCCTTAGGAGGCACAAAGCTGCACAATGGACACCCGCATGAATCTCTGTGTGAAATTTTTTAAGTCTTTAATCTGTGAGTATATTTTTCATGTTATCTGCTTAAAATGTATTTCCTTGGGGCAGACTCAGTACTCCTTTGCATTATTTCTAGTACTGCTGACTGATAGAAGTCTCGAGCACAATCACCATGCAAATATGTTAATCTGAATAAGGATGACTTCTGTTTGTTGGCGTGAAAAGACACAGTTGCTAAGACTTGTTAGTGCTTTCTCATAACTAATGATACCAATCTTTGTTACAAAATAATCTCTTAAAAAGTACTGTAATTAAAACTGAGTAGATATCTTTAATAATCCATCCTGCTTAGAGTTCTATTAAAATACCAGTGACTATGAGGATAATTAATTTTAAAAAAACCTGAACTTTGAGAAGCAGTAATCTATGTTGTACAAATGTTGTTCTTGTGGGAGGCCAGGGAGAGAAGAAAACAGACTCTTTACAGACGGAGGAAGTAACAGGCTGACTAACTTCACTTATCAGATACTGTGACCTGATTGTGATCTCCCACAGCGATCTCCCAAACAGTATCCTAGCACTCAACATAGGTTTCCAAACTTTCTGACCCTTTGGCCACTCCAATCTTGTGAGTTAGCCTCCAGAAGATGACAGTCTGTCGAACCCTTTAGAGGGTTTAGAGAAAATTGAATGAAGCTTTGAGTTTTGTGGCTCCTTAGCTGAGTGAGGCTGAGATTCAAGTCTGAGCCAGCCTTCGGCAGCAACGCCCTAGGGGGGCTCAGTGCCAGAATATTTTATGTGGTTAGAGAGAGACCAGTGCAGAGCTGCTGATCCGGTGTCACTACAAACTGAGGACCTGCACACCAGAAAAAATCTAAAACCAAAGGAGAGCAATTGAAAGGAAGTTCCCAGAAAGCTCAAGGTAAAAGGGAAGGGGCAAAGGAAATCTGAGAGGCTGAGAACTGAAAGCAAAACAAGAACTTAAAATATGAAGAGCTGTGCCCATTCTTATACATGGTGATAAAGAGGCAGCACAGATGTTCTGGTAATGAACCTAATTCAAATTCAAAATTTGAATCATCGTAAGTAATGCATCTCAGATGGACATATCTTCCTTGCCTCAGTTTGATCTTCTCATTTAACTCCATTTGCCTTACATAAAGGAAAGAAAACATCTGGAGGAGAGTTAAAATAGCAGGAGGAAGGAGTAGGGGAAACACATGCTACTGTGAACAAATCCTTGCTCTGTAATAAAACCTCTTTTCAGACAAGCAACAGATATGGTACAGATGGACACACAGCAGTATAAGGGAGCTCCGTGGCCCGAGTGAAAGCCAAGATAGGTGTTTGAATTACATACATGCTTATTGTAACTGTTTTCGTTCATGTGTTGAGATGGGGAAAGTTTCTCTTGGACAAAACGAAAGCTGCCTGCAAGTGATGCTTTCACTTATGCTTACATCTGTCTGGCCTCTATAGGCTGGGTGGTGAAAACTGGATCAACATGATATAAAATTATCTCAGATGTTTTCTATATTCTGGGGTTTTTTTTGTTTGGTTTGGGGGGTTTTGCGGTTTGTTTTTTTTCCTGGTAGAACCAGAATCTTGCTAAAAACAGGTGTCTTGCTGGTTGGTATTCCACACCAGGAACTGGAGATGGTCTTACCTAACAGTTTTGGAAATCCCCAGGTGCCTTCAATTCTGTTCTCAAGTTTAGGTCAATCCGCCAGAAACTAAAACATATATTTGACCTTATTTTGGGGATAAGCAGTTGCTTCACACTGAAGTCATTGAGATTAATTCTGTGACTAATGGGAAGCACAGGCATGCTTTTTTGATCAGGCCCTCTGCCTCTGTCCTTGCATGTATTTGTGGATAAACCAAAGATCTTCCGAGTTCCCCAAAATACAAGCGTGTCACTATTTTGAGTGGTGCATTGTAACATGCTGTTAAAACTGTGTTAACAAGCTTTAAAATGAAACAACCCACTGTCTTAAAAATGTAGTGTACCAGTCTTTTGTGTGGCTAAAATTAATTATTTTGAAAGAAATGATTCCATAGGACAAATAGTCATTACATATGAATTGATTATCCTGCCCCCCAACTTCAAACATGGAAAAGAACAAAAAAATGTGTGTTGCGTACATGAAGGGTCATGAAGATGATGAAGAGACTGGAGCATCTCTCATATAAAGCAAGCCCGAGAGAGCTGGGACTGTTTAACTTGC
This sequence comes from Arenaria interpres, assembly GCA_013399435.1. Lineage (NCBI taxonomy): Eukaryota > Metazoa > Chordata > Aves > Charadriiformes > Scolopacidae > Arenaria > Arenaria interpres. The sequence goes on along the minus strand of VXAK01014012.1, from coordinate 21,399 downwards.
AGAAGAGAAGGCTCAGGGGGATCTGAACAAAGTACATTAATAACTGAAGGGGGGGTGCAAAGAAGATGGAGCTGGGCGCTTTTCAGTGATGCTTAGTGGCAGGCCAAGGGGCAATGGGTACAAACTGAAGCACAGGAGGTTGTCTCTGAACACCAGGAAACACTTTTTTACTGTAAGGGTGACTGAGCACTGGAACAGATTACCTGGAGAGGTCATCGAGTCTCCATCTTTGGAGATATTAAAAAGCTGTCTAGACACCATCCTGGGCAACTGGCATTAGATGGCCCTGCTTGAGTAAGGGGGTTGGACCAGATGACCTCCAGAGGACCCTTCCAACCTCTATCAACCTGAGATTGTGAGGTTCTCCTGTATTTACTGTATTTTAGATGTCCTTGGAGAGCAAAGACAGAAAATTCCAGTAGAAGACAATTTTTCTTCCAGTAGCTGCTACTCAGGACTGTTCCAATTGAGTGCAAAAGCGCTGCTTTCCCATGGAGCAGCAGCCCGACACCAGGCATCTTGCTTCGTATTACAGGTTAGGGGTGAAGGGCCTGAACTCTGAAGTTCCTGCTAGTTGGTTTGCATCTGGTTCCTTACCCACACAAAATTTTCCTCTGATGAGATTTTCCTCTAACAGGGAAACATAGGAAACTGAAAGTACAAAAGAGGCCAATCAAATGTGTGATTTCTAGAAACAGTATTTGTTTTTTCTGGCAACAAAGAATGAGCGATGTTGAGGCAAAGGTGAAAAATATGAAATGGCTGAAAGGAGATGGCTTCCTCTGCAAATGTCAAGTAAACATATTTCTGTGGGATGCTTTGGAGATGGAACTTCTGCAGAGTAATTTTAAGGTTGTGACATTTGGGTATGGGCAGGGTGAGGGTTTTTAATGTTTTGTTTGGGGTTTGTTTTTTATGTGCATAGTTGTGTTAGTGTAAGATGCTTCCTACTAGATTTGGACTAGTCAAAATGTCTGTAAAAAGAATAAGAAAAAACAAAGAAAACAAAAATTGTTTCTAGATGTAAACTCAATCAAATGGATTGGACTGCTCAAAATGCCTGTAAAAAGAATAAGAAAAAAAAAAAGAAAAAAAAATTGTTTCTAGATGTAAGCTCAATCAAATGGTCTCAGGGTAATATCTTGTTCAACATGCCTTTCTATTTGTGCAGATAAAAATTGAGTTGGACTGTAGGAAGCATTCATTGGGTCCCACATTGGGGCAACCTGTTCTGTTTGTCTTTTGTGTTATTATTGAAACCGAACAGCAAACCCGCTCCAGTTGCAGATCCTTTAACTGTTGTGCTGTTGTTGTGTCGACCTATATGTTTACAATCTGGTTACTAAAGAAGTGCAGCAAAATATAATTTCTGCCTCCATGTGGAAAGGTGTGCAATGTCATACACTTTCCTGAAAACTACTTTTGCCATCCAGAGGAAAAATATCCACCTAAGTGGCTCATTTGGCTGAGTGTGTTTCTGTGCTCTCTGTGAGAATAGAGAAAGCAGTGGAAGTTCTGCTGGGAATTGTCAGATAAAGCCAAAAGGGCAAATTTAAGTTAAAGGAGTTGATCAAGCTCTCTGCTTACTTTGGAAACAGAATCTGAGCTTTAAAATTCTGAGTTAAAATCCCTCTTTGATTCCATTTTTTGGGCCTCTTAAATAACTTCTGAACTCAAGTACCTTTGCAGGTCCCAGGTGCCTGCATTTTCCCTCTGATCCTCTATTGATGGGTAGCATTTAGGTTATGCTGAACTAGAGCAGGTGATGACCCAGGTGACAGGCTGACCCTAGAGGTGGTGCTAGGTCTGGGATGAGCCCCGATGACACTGTGAAGCAGCAGCAGTTGTTGCCTTATGGCCCCTTCCCCATCCTTGCTTTGCTTTCAGAGCTTGATTTGACCAGAGTTTGCCTTACTCTTAAAGGGGTGATTCACTGCTGGCATCCCCATATGTCCATAGTTATTCTCTCAGCTGACTTTTTAAGCAGCAGATGGTTTACATAGTTGCTGTATCCATGTACCAGCTATTTTACTACCTTAATGTTGCACATTGTCTGTAGAAATCTGGTAACTGAGGATGATCATCTCTAGTGATAATTGAAATTGACCTTCTGTGACTCTTGCTGCAACCATGGTACGTATCTAACTTCCAGATTATTTTTACCTTATGCTGTTTTCTTTCCCTGTTCTATTTCACCAGAAGCACAGGGCTTTAAAACCAGATTTTTCTGACTTCTATTTTCTGTGACTCCAACAGGAGCAAGATCAACATAAAGAAGAAAAAAAATTATTTTGTTTGTGAAACCAAAAAAATCCCTCTGTAGAATTCAACTAATAGGCTTCATAGTGCTGAAAACTTTGACATCTTATTGGCCGCTCCATTTCCCATAATTTAGCTGTGGGCGAGTTGCGCATCAAGTTCTCTCTTTTCAATTATTACATGGTGGGGAACATCACCTACACCTCATGTCCCCTTTACAATAAAATATCATGAAGAATGGCCCATGTTTGCGTTTAACTGTACTACAAATCTGTTGCAATACAGGATGGAAGTGGACTTGTCTTGATATGTTGAAAGAAGAGTGTGCTATATTAGACTGTGAACACTGCAATTTGCTGTTTGTGCCATACAATGTGAAACTCATCCAAAGCACTGACGATCTTTTAAAAGAGCTCACATCAGATTGTCCTTCTTGCCCTTACCATTCCAAATACCTCTATTTAAAAATCACTGTTATCTTTCGGCAATGCAAGCTACTAGACAGATATTAATTCAAAATATGACTTCCATCTCCTGGGACATTTTAAAGTAGTGTCCCTAGTCAGGTACTAGGATTAATTGTAGAAATAAAATTATTTTTCAAAACAGTTAATTTTGGTCTCATGAAATTAGATGTTATTGTGACTAGTTCCAAAATTATTTCAAATAATTCTATATTTTAAAAGAAAATGTTTTGATAAGTTTCATTAGAAAGGTTCTGAGGCTGGATACCTTTCTTGAAAATGTTTTAACTTCTGTGACAGTATTTTCTCATGTTCCTTTGGAAAAAGCTTCTTGGCTGGCATTTCTTTTTTTCTTTAACACAAGTTTGGCTGATAGAGTTGTATGTGGCTTGCTACTGTGTTAGATTCATGTCTGTAGGTGTTTGTTTACAAATTTATTAGGTGCTGTATCTATGTGTGGTTCTACTCATTGTTATAGGGTAAACTGTTTAAACAGCCAAATATTAAATTTTTTAATGTAAAAGTAAATTTGCTACAAAAGAGACATTAACTATAGAGTTATAATTTCTTTTCAAATTGCAATATTTTAAGTGATTTTAATGACTTTCTGTTTAGTGTGTCTCTTCGGTACTGTGTATCATATTTAAAAAAACAGTAAAATACTGTTGAGTATTCTGAGCAACTGAATTAAAGCAGAGCTTTTGCATTTTTAGTGAGGTTGAATTTGACTTTAAAGCAATAAGATTGAAGCCATCTGAAATTCAAACTAGGTTAAGCAGGTAAGTGGGAGTCAATGTGACAATAGGCTGGAGCTGGTGGGGGTCAAGTAGATTCTGAAGCCCTTCTATCTCTCAGAGTTTCAACAAGTTGATGAATTTCTATAAGGGTGCTTTGCAGTGTGAGGAGAGGATGGAAGCTGGCAGCGATGAGCCTCTAAATGTTATTCCTAGAATTTTACTTGTACCTGTTCATTGTCTCTTGAAACAGAGACTGGTGTCTCCCACTCCCCCAGGGCAGACCCAAAACCCAGTATCCAGTACAGGCTTGTGTCCCTTTCTTGCAAAGTTTGAGCCATTAAGACAGCATGTGCTAGCAGTCATTAAGGACGCTGTCCTATAAATACAGGATAATAGGGTGTTTTAACCTCTATATTACACAAAGGAGTTTTTATTTTAGTAAAAAAAAAAAAAAAGAAAAAAATATCTTGTTGCACTGATTATGCAATAGTCTGTAATAAAGAGAATTTTTTATTTGTTTGTTCTTCCTCTGGACCTCTGGGGAAAGGGTGTTGACCAATAATTGAGAGCATTTAATCGGTGAAATATATCTGAGAAAAGGTGGACTCTGATCTGGTTGTTACAGTTTTATTTGTCATTTTTCTACTTAGTATTTGGATTTTTGAGGACTAAAATTGGGGTCAACTAGAGAGCTGTTACTAATGACTGTTTAGTTTTATTTTTATTAAAGAAAACAGCAAGCCATGAACCAAAAATATCTCAGCGGTAGAAGTATATTCTGAAGGAGATAAAGTTTCCTTGATTTTTAGCCTTGAGCAATACTATTTGTGCACTTAATTAAAGATGGCTACATTTCCAAAAACAATCAGTATTTTATCCTGACAATTACTCTTACACTTTCAATGCAAAGTCACAAGAAATGATGTAATTTTATGAACCACTATTTCACCTAGGTTATTTATTCATTCCTTAAACGCTTATGGAAAAGCCTCCTTGAAAAAGTAAAGTTTTGAAGCTCTGGCCAGATATAAATTGCGGCCAAAAGGTCTTTGGTTCTAAGGTCTTTGAATTCAAATAACTGTTATTCATCATACCTCAATTGAAGTAGTTCTGGGAGCTATCTTAATTCTATGGGGTTTGTTGGGTTTTTTTTCTGTTTTGTTGTTTAGTGGTTGTTTTAGGGGTTTTTTTGATTGTTTGGTGGTGGTTGTTTTATTTCTACAGGCTACCATGTCTAAGACACATTAACTGCCTTGTTACTCTGCTCCTGGCATAGAAGTTGTCTGCTGTGCTGTTCACATGAAGGAAATACTGAATCTCGTTTATGTCCATTTGATTTCCACTTGTGAAACTGAAGTCTTGTTCATAAGCTGATGTCATTCCATGATTTTTTAAAATGAATGTTGAAAAACTGACTTAAACAGTAGGAATTTTAATATGCTTTATAGGAAATATAAACGAACTGGACATGTAATATCAATTAAAATATTCAACATAATTCTGGTTTCAAGTCCTTACAGAAGTCTGGATTTTTTAATCCTTAATTCAGAAAAATTGGGAGTTTAAAATTTAATTCTTTTTTACTGATTAAAATGAAAAAAACCTTTAAAATGAGAGGTCTTTTTATGTATGTAACAAATGTGGACAACTTGTATTTGGCCTGTGTTAACAGTATGATTTTGGGCTTTTGAAACTGCAAGTTTGCTTGTAACATTTTAGAGTTGTTTCGTTACATTTGGGGAAACTTGTAGTGCATAAAGCACTACAGAAGATTATTTTTTATCTTTAGGTGAAACTGGCTGTAGCTGTTTTCCAGGTAGGGTTTTGTGGAAGCCTTTCTCTGCAAGATATATCATAGTCTTCTTTCCATCCATCATAATGCACTTTTATAGTTGTTTCTCAGGTGTGGAAATACTTTCAGGCAGCGCTACCTTGATGAAAAGAAATTTTAATATATGGGGAATTTATTTGTAAATTGTTCTTAGCCCAAACCTTGAATTTTTGCTGGGGTTGCTTCAAAATGTTTAAAGGTCTGTCTCCCATTTCCATGCTTACTGCTTGAATGGGTTCTAAATTCCTGATTCTTCCAGGTCATCAGTCTTTATTTCCAGAAAGTGCCAAATGCTATAAGCATAACAAGCAGAGGCTATGCTCATTTCCCATATTATTTTAAATTTTATGTGTTTTCAATAAAATGTGTTAAGCTTTTGTCCAAGCATAGATCGCTCTTTGTGTGTAGTAGTATGTGTTGCTTTAATGTAAATCTTGCTGCTTTATTCTGAGGGCAACATTTTTCTATTCTTGCTTCCTTGTCTCTCAGCCTCAGTTTTGGCAAGCAAAACCTAGTCTAAGGTGAGTACCATCTTCTCTCTTTGGCCACCTGCCTTGCACCTCTGGACTGTGGGAAGGGAAGAATTGAAGTGCGTTTTGCATAAAGCTGCTAGAGCTAAAACCACGGTAAATTGACGTATACAATGAACTGCATAATGAAAGTTTTTTTCACCACCACTTCTCTAATGGGCGTTATGTTTTTGATGTCTATATAAATAAGTTTAGCCTGGTGCCATTGGCCTAATTAATCACAGAAGATGGCTCACAGTGATGTAAAGGGTCATTGCTAGTGGCAAAAGCAGTCTGCGCCAATTAGGAATTTGCTTAATTGAATTATTGTACTTGTAGAGAGAGTTTGAAGAGCTTACTGGATGGAGAAGGTTGTGTGTTTGGTGTGCCAAGTCACTAACTTGTGCTGAGATGTATCAACAGATCATGCTTGGGGTGAGGGATGTTGAAGTATTTAATTTAAAGTGGAAAAGAAAACCAAAATGTTTTTAATAGAATGAAATGATAGCATTGTGTTAGCTTCCTGTGATGAGACAATAAAAAGAAATCAGTTATTTGCATGTGTCGCTGGAGCTCTTTATATAGGAAAAATCTCACCCCACACCGCTTTCCTCCTTGCCCCTTTACCTAGAGAATACGTCACTTTTTCCTATAGATTATGACTAAATTTTGCAAAATGACAACTGAATTGGAATCTAGTAATGCAAGATATAAAATTACAAAAAATCCCAATAATAAAAAGTAATATCTGGAGGGATGTCTCTGCATGGGGTACCTACAGTAAACTGTAGAGGGTGACTGAAAATAAAGTGGAACATTATTTAGATAGCCAGGCACTAAGTAGCCATATTTCTAGTATCTCTAAACCCCGAAACATGCTGCAGTCCATTTCTTGAATCAGAAAACATTTATACCTCCCCACTCAAATTCCCTTCTGTTTTTCTTTCTTCTGTTAATGTTTCCAGAGGAAGGCCTAATATCTCTTGTTTACTTGGTGAAACTGTAAGGGTAATCTCCTTGTTGTGTCTTCTGTATTTCTCCAAAGTCTTTTCCCAATCCATAAAGTAATCTACGGGACAGCCTACAACTGCCTCAGGGGATGCCGCCACAGCCAGTCACATTCTGTTTCAAGAGAAGGTGGTTGAGCTTCCCCTTGTGGGGAGGAGGAGAAGACCTGGGATGTATTCCTATGTAAAGATTTATGAGTAACGAGTTTGTTAGTGCTCATAACTAAGCTTTTCTTTTAAAAAATATGTCAGCTAACAAAAGTTGCAGACAAAAGTTTAAAGCAAGAAAGGCAACTGTTCTTCATTCAACTAACAAACAGCTTGCCCTAAGCAGGGGAGAAAATTTTGTAGCCTGTCCTTTTGGCCTCATTAGAAAACTATTTTTTGGGAGCTTCCTGAAGGGAATTTGTTGTATATTTTGAGTATGTAAAGAAGTTTGCTAGCTTAGTAGGAATGAGGCTGCTTTACTTGTCTAATAAGGATTAACTTCTGATTCAGCCGCAGCGGTCTCTGTTAGTGCTCTCTGCTGTAAGGAGGTCTCTGTTTCTGCAGACCAAAAAGATAGAAAAAATATGCCATTGCCTATAGCATGTTACTTGCTTGTGATTTTTGCCTGCAGGCCAGTGAAGTGCTCAGTCAGGGAGCTGGTGGTATCTAAAAAAAGGCAGAAGTAGAAGCTAAGGGAATGGAGTATTAATTTCTCATGTGCATGAAATCCCCCCACTGTATGATATTTGAGACACAGGACATGGTCTTCTCAAGCTAGACTGTTCCCTCAGCAAAGAACAAGGTATAGGGAAGATAAGTCTTTTACATGCAAAAAGATGTGAACTTCTCTTTAGGCTAACACAATTTTATTTGCTAAATTGTCACGTTTTGTCTGAAGGAAGGCATAGCCCTGAGATGGAGTGACTAGAGACTTTGTATATGTTTAATTAGCCCTCTAAGCATAAAAAATATTAAGCACACCTGAATACTGATAACTTCAAATAAATAATTTGATCAATGAAAATGTCTAAAGGAGACTTGTTTCCTGCAAGATAAACAGCTTCATCAGAATTCTCATATTTTTATACCGCCCACTAGGAGATACTGATACTCCTACTTACCTTTTTGTGGGATTTTTTTAGTAATAATTTTCTTTCTGTTTGGGTGGCGATTTTTCTCTACTCTTGTATTTTTAGAATGTATTTTAGAATTTGTGTCTTAATTAAACCTTAGAATTTTTGTGCCTTAAAACAGCTGGGGGACAAAACTTGCCCCTGTATTTTAAGATCAGGCTCAGTGGGTACCCTTAAGTCTCCCAGTATGCGTACTGCAGGACTCACTTCTGGTATGAATCCTTGGAAATGAAGTGCATGGCAGTAAATGATTTGAAGGCAATAAAAGGCTTATCCCATACTTGAGTAGGAAGGATAATTACAGTCATTTTAAGAAATGCCTGAATGTTTCAGGGTGGTGACTCATCCCTAGGTTTTCTCTGCACAGCCAGTATATCTTTCTATCACAGCTATCTTGCAACCAGGACATTATAATTCTGCTTATGTTTGTGCGTGTCTATCCCCTGTATGGCTTAGCCTGCCTTAACAGTGTGTAAATACTGCTGAGTAAATAACAAATGAAAGGTGAGCCTGGAAAGACACTGTTCTATTAGTCATTAAAAAGCCCAGACGTCTGGGGTAGAATTTTCATGAATCTCTTTTCCAAGAGACTTTCAGTGAAGGGTGAATGTCAGTCACCCAGCATGCTGATTTGATATTAGTTTGGATGCATTTCAGATACTTGTCTGTAAATTAGACTGGAAATGTTGAATTTGGAAGGAAGGGGAAATGGATTATTTCAGGATGTTTGAGTACCTCTAGTTATATTCTGTTTTAATGCTAATGAAAATCGGTCTTTTCTTGTGGCAATTTGATGACTCCCCTCCCCCCCAATATACTGGAGGTGGCAAGAAAAGGGAATCCACTGAATATTTTCATACTTCTGAAATAGATTTTGTTGCTTTTTTAAAAAAGATTTTGTTGCCAGAAGAAAGGTGCAAGCACGTATATGTGTCTATTTCCCTCCACCCATGTACTTGCTTTGTTATTGATTCCGGCTCACCATGAACTGGCTTTGCAGTCATGTGCATCTATTGCTGGTCACACCTGCCCAGCACCTCCTTAAACTGCTTGTCTACTGTTTCTCCAGCATGTTTTTTTAGGCAGCATTCTCTGAGCAGGACAACTCTGTTGCTGCATTTTTACAGCCATTTCTTTAATCAAAAAGATGGACCAGCCCCTTCATTTTCCTGAACAAAACTCTAGCTACAGATGCTCCTAGATTTTGTCAGTGTTGAAACATAGATTTGATTATTATTATTATTTGATGCAAACATTGCAGCTTTGTTTAGTATCCAGTTACAAACTCAGGAACTGATTAAAGGTAGTAGAAGTCCCTTGATGTAGCTGCAGTGTAATTTAAGAATAGTTGAATCTGTTTATATTTTCGTATTGTGGATTTTTCTTCCTGGTTTTGGAGCAAAATTGAAACTCCATAGCAAAGTGGTCTGGGAAGAGTGGCTTGCTGCTCCCACTGAAATAATTTGATAAATAGGGTGATAGAGGGCTTCAGGGAAGTGCTCTGTCTCTTTCAAGAGGAATAAAGTGTGTTTAATTAAAGTAATCTCTGTTTAGATTAAAATAAATCATTTCAATGCCAAGGGTGGTTTTTTTTAATGACTATGGGATGCCATTCAAAGGAGAGGCAGGAAGATGATATAGTACTTAGAAGTCTATTTCCCAGACTCTTATGGTCGATCACTGAGGAGATGTGCTCTGCCAGGAAAATGATGTTTATTAAACAGTATTCCACAGGACACCAGTAATTAATAGGACATGTGGCACTGGGGGAAAGAGCAACAATTCTGGACCAGAAAAGTTCAAAGACACAGAAACTTTCCAATGCATCAGAGGACAGACTTTAAAAAAGTGACTATGCAGGGACTGTAGGTTGCCAAGGCAAGTCAGCACTGTAGTAGTTGCCAAGAAAAGTGTCCTGCAGTTGGACAGCCTCAGAATATTAGGTCTACAGATAACATTTAGGAGTGTGAGTGCTCATAATGATCTTGGAAAAGATTCATGATTCTGCTTCCAGTTGTGAGGGAAGTTTTACTGGTGTTTCAGTCTCACTTTTAATTTCCTTTCTTCTCTGCATATTTTTTTTATTTTTTTTTTAACCAGTAGCTTGGCTTCAACGCGTTCTGATATCCCCCATTTATTTCTATGCCTTATCTTGCATGGGATAACCTACAGTGGTGGGATCACCTATGGTCTCAGAGCCTTCTCCCATATACAGCTGAATGTTTCTTGCACTGAAATGCAGTGGGAAAACAGCTGAACATCTCCACAGAGCTAATGAGGTGATGTATGCTGTTGGGGGTGGGATTTTTGTAGCAAAATTTTTAGCAGAAATGAGCCCTGAAGGACTGATTTCTCCTGGAAAGGGTGTGGGTTCATGCCATCGTGCCATGTAATGAGGAGCTGAAACTCCTTATTAGGAGGAGTGTTAGGTGTCTTGCCTTCCCATCTTCCCATATTAAAGGAATATAGGCAACAAAAGAAAAGGAGACTGGCATCTGATGATAATACTTATTATGACTTGCCAGGAAGCTTTCATGATTGGAGGTCTATGTTTGTTTTTTGGTTTTTTTTTTTGTTTTGTTTTGTTTTGGTTTTTTTTTTGTTTTTTTTTCCTGCCTATGGGCCTGGGTCCTGCACAGTTCTGCACTGGCACTGTGAAATAAACACAGAGTTGCTGGTATACGCTATAAAGTACTATAAAGAACTTCTAGGACAGGTACCATTTTGTAAAGGTTTGGCAACTTTCCTTAGCTTCATTCAGCACTAAAGAGGTCATTTTCCTCTTGGCATGCAGCATTCCCTAGCAAAATGTTACAATGAACAAAGCTGAACCCCTGGGACAAATGTCTTCCACTCTGAGGTGCGTGTTCTGCTAATTTTCAATCCCTGATTTGGAGACACAACACCAAGCTGAGTCTGGCTGGATTCCTAGTGTCTCCAAGGAGATATGTATTGATATTTGGCAGGTTTTGTAGAACCACAAATTAAGAGAAGTCTTTGTATTACCTCTTGCTTAAGAGTACTGTGTGGATGGATCCTTCCTCTTCAAATGAAGAGCTGTGAGGTTTAGTGATCTCCATATTAATTCTGATAATACTAATCAGCTGCATATTTCACCACTTCTCACTTTCTCAGACAGAAATAGCTCTCTTGCACATTTACAGTGAAGTCATTCTTTGTAGAGATATTGTAAGAATAGCTTATCTCCTCTAGGATAAGAAAAGAGTGTTTTTCCTTTTTTTAAACTGTATTTAGTGAAAAATACTTGCAGTTCTGATATTCCAGTGTTAAAGCCAAAATGGCAAATATGATGTTGACTGCTTTCATCTGAAGCTCTCTCTGCCTTTGACAATCAAGCCCTCCAAGATGATCAATTCAGAGTAATTTTTTTTCTAAAGATTGGTCCACTCTTCTCCAAAGCTTATAGCCAGTTTCATAGTTTTCCGGTTAAAAAGAATGTATGCTGGACATTTCTATATTGCTGCCCTCAGGGATTCCTTGGTAGTGGGAAACAAGCGTCATGGCAACTGAAAGAAAACCCTCTCTTGAAGCTTTCAGCCCAGCATGCTTGTCCATGCATGGCTCTCACCATTCTGAACTACCATTAAGAAAAGCTTTCTTCAATTCCTGTTACTCAATCACTCTCAAATTGCAAAAATCCTGAAGTTAAAAAATGGAGGTGAAATGAGAGATGCAAGCAAATCTTAAAAGTTATGGTTCAGGCCTGGTAGAAAAAAAAGAAACCAGCATTTTATGGAAATCAGTGGGAAATACTGTTTTACTTCTCAATTAGACAAAAATATTAGGAATTTATTCAATCTAAAACTTCTTTATTTACAAATGAACACTTCCTATTTTGCACAGGCAGAAGTTGAACCAGTATGAATTCTCTCCGTTTCTTAAAACTTGTCTTTAATGTGAGTTGCTATATGTTTGAGTCCCAATCCGTTTATTTTTTTAACTATTTTGCAAAAAAACGCTCAAAACCAGAGTTGAAAGCAAGACTCTGTAGAGCAAGTCAGCATAGACAATCTTAACTAGTGCTTGCAACAGTGCAGAAAAAATGGAATAATACCAAGCTAGCATGATAGTAATGCCTTATGTAGCTCTTTGGGTCAATTGAGATGTTTGAGTTGCCTGTTAAACAACTGAAGTCCAGAGCAGAAGTGGTTTTGTTTGTGCTTTTTGCATCTGGTAAATATATCTTGAAAAAGCATCGCCTTCAAAGCAACCTTGCTGATGTGCTCATGGCTCATAGAGCTAAGAGGCAGGCATATCTGAAAAATTCCTAATGTTAAACTAAGTGCAATGAATTCTGAGTCGAATAAACAATCAAGCAGGCTAGAAGCACAATGAAAGGTTGTTGCTTGATCATGCAGTTTTGCTGAGTTTAAAACCATGTTAGTGCTGTTTACAGTCACAGGAGACTGACAGAAAATTTGTTTTGTTCAGCATGGTTGGAAGCAGCTGTGAACACTTCACAGAATTGACTGCTGAGTTGGAGGGCCTTCATCTTGTCTGCAAAATTTGTGGATGCTTCTACAACTTCAAGATCTGCCTGCTGCAAGAAGCAGCAAATCGGCTCACTTTTGGTCAAATGCTTTTGTAATGGTGAGCAGGATTACGATGAAATGAGTTTCTGTTTTGATATTCAGCAACTGGGTGCCTGCAGACTATTCCCTGTCTACCCATCTTGTCATTCTTCCCAGGGAGAACTACAAAATCACTGAGGTGGGAAGGCAATTCTGAAAATCATCTGGTGCGTAGTCTGCTCCCCACCCCGACTGGCTCAGGTGGTGGTTAATTGCAGGAGGTTGCTCAGGGCTGTGTCCAGTCTGGGTTTGGATATCTCCAAGGATGGACATCCCACAGCCTTTTTTCCATAACTAGTTCCAGTGTTTGATTACCCTCAGAGTAAAAAAGTATTTCCTTAGATTTAAACAGGGTTTCCTGTATTTCAGTTTATGCCCATTGCCTCTTCTCATATCACTGGAACTACCGAGAAGAGTCTTGGTCTATCTTCTTACTCCCAGCCAGGTATTTATTACACATTGATCAGATCCCCCCAAGCCTTCCCCTGCCTCAAGCCACTGATCTTGTTGTAGGTCATCAGGTTGGTTAAGCATGATTTTTCGCTTTTTAAATCTTTGCTGACTACTTCTCATCACTTTTATGTGTTTAGAAATGGTTTCCAGGAGGATTTGCTCCATCGCCTTTCCAGGACCGAGGTGAAGCTGACTGGCCTGTAGTTCCCTTCTTGTCCATAAGAGTGACACTTGCTTTCCTCCAGTCCTTGGGAACCTTCCCCATTTCCCATGATCTTTCAAAGATAATTGGGGGTAGTCTCACAATGATGTTGGCCAGGTCCCTCAGCACTTATGGGTACATCTTGTCAAGTCCCTTGGACTTGTGCATGTCCAACTTGTTTAAACATTCCCAATATTGATTCTCATCCACCAAGGTTAAGTCTTCAGTGGCCTCATAAATTTGTTGGTAAAACTGGCATTTCAGAGGAATTGGCTTCTCGTTGATATCCAGTATTCAGGTTTGATGTCCATTAAACTGAAAAGACCCTTTCCATTTGGATCAAGCAGCATTCAGCTGGATGCTCTGAGATTTCAGAAATACATTTTGATGAAAGAAATAACGAATACACTCCCACTTCTTTCTTACCTGACTCTGAAGAAAGCTCTCCAGAGCAATGATTTTTAAGTCCACTCAATTTAATTAGGTTTTTTGGGCAGGTGTGGTGGTGATCAGAAGTTGAATTGAAGGCTCAGGGATTCTAAATAAACCTAAGAAAAGGCAGTAGAAGAATGGAATTTGGAGAAAAAACAAAATTAAATGGAGGGGGGAGGGGAATATTTGAAATATAAATATTACTCTGCTCTGACATATATATAATGTATATTGCGCTCTGACATAAAGAATCTGTAGAAAGAGAAATGAAAATGCATTGTTATCAGCCTCAAGATGGACAGGAGGGTCATCTACTTAAAAGAATCTACTTAAAAGATTTGGGAGGGGGTTGTATGGTTTTGGTTTTTTTGTTTTGTTTTGTTTTTTGTTTTTTTGCTTTCTATTACTGCCTAGTTGGGGAGCAGGGAGTTAAAAGCTGGAAAGTCCTATTAAAGCTCTGTCTACAGAATTAACAAAGTGTAATACTGTTAAATCTGCAGTTTACTGTGAAAAGTGGCACTTCTACATGCTAAACTCTAAATCCAGATTAGAAGCTGCTCATGAATAGTGAACAAATCCTGCTAGAACCATCCTACCCTGTTTTACTTGTCTGGAATTACGTGGGTAAATTAATCTTAAAATCTTACATAATTTCTGCTTCTGTGAATAAAGTGCAGCCTTGTACCATGGTAAACCATTGCCATTGCATTTTAATTTTTTTTTTAACATGTTATTTTGGTAGTGATTGCATACCTCTGTCATCTACTATGATCATGAGTTTGCTGTCAGTGTTTATTCTTGGTTCTTTGTATAGGAGTAGGTCTCTATAAGTGTTTTTTTGTGAACCAAGGCTTATCAAAACTGCATCAGAATAGCATGGTGGTGATGTTTTTGGGCTATGGGTTATTTAGGCTTTTTGATGTAGTAGTAATAATAATACTACTAATATATTTCCTACTAATGATATTAGTAAATTGTATCTACCAGATGGTCTATCTGACTACACTTGTCTCCTTTTTAGTTGTTCAATCTGCCATGTTTTGTCTGGAGCTGGCAATCCTTTTTAAACTGCTGTTAAATTATTGAAACTGGCCGTAATGCAGCAGCAATAACAAGTTCTACAGTAATTCAAGAAGTGACAAGCTCTCTGTCCACATCTCCTATGTCTAGTTAGTTTTTTCCCTCATTTTTACTTTCTTTGGTCCAATTGTCCATGTGAGGAAAAGTTTAGACTGGTGGTTGGAGCACGAATATGGGAGAACAGGATACAGACTCCTGACACTGCTGTAATTTTCTTGGTATGGCCTTGAGTCTTTCACTTTGACTCTAATTTTCCACTTGAAAAATAATAATAATTTTAAAAAAGTAATACAGATGTTTACTTAGCATATGATAAATACTGTGTGTCATGTTCAGCTTGTATTACAGTCATGCTATTCTTTAAAAACCCACACTAAAACCTTTTGGGGGCAAAATTCAGTTAGGATGAAGGGAGGTTAGTAGTCTATTCTTTAGGTAGACTTGCGTGGAGATACGCTTCCCTTTCCCTCCTTCAGACACGCAGTGAGGTGCGACTGCCTGTATGTTGGTCAGCGAAAGGCTGCTGTGATGTAGTCTGTCAGTCACGGAGCTGCACGTGAGGCACTGAGCGCCCATTGGGACCCCCAGACAGATGAGTGTTTTTTTCTGTTTCTGTAATATGCTCCTGAACTCATCTTCCTCTCCACTGAGTTAGCTGCTGCTTTTTTCCTTCTCCCCTGTTGCTTCCAAAGTCCTTCCCAGGCTCTGTTTAACAGTGTGTTTTTAACCAGTTCAAGGGCGTTGCTCTTACCCTGACATAGTTTTCAATCTAAAATCATCTTCTTCGAAAAAAACAAGAGTAAGAGCACTTTGATTTATTATTTACAGGAAGTGTGTATTTGTAGCTGTGCTGATGAAAAGCCCTTTTGAGATGATAGAAAAGTGTTAACTTCTAAACTGAGTGCTGCCTTTGCTAACATAACTACAAATACACACATGGCTTCAGAAGTTATACTTTTATATTGTTTCATTAATTAAATGTGAATTTTTTTTTTTTTTTTTAAATTATCTTGGGGTAGAGCCAGATAGGAGAGTTGATTCACTTAGTGGACATCTAAATTATTCTTAGGTACCAAGGTCATCCTAAATTTTACTTCATTTCTTAGATATGACTTTATAATAATTACAGTAGCTGACAGTATGGTAAATTCTGCATGTATTGTAAAACACATAGCATAAAAAAAATAACAAAATCTCCTCAAAGTTACAATATCCCCTTCTCATGAGCCACATGAAATTCTGTATTCAGCTGCAGTATTCCTCCATCTCAAAGTCTGTGTGGGGAAATAGACACATAATAATTATTCAGAAATGCTTAAAGTTTCGGTTGAGATAAATTGAATGTAGACATATGGTGATGGGGCAAGGCACACAGCCATGATGAAGGAAGGACAAAATCTGTTCCTCCATCATCTGACTCAAATGAGGGCTACTTCTGCTGGTGCCAATTATGGGTGCTGACACCTTCCTAGTTCTTTCCACTCTACCCTTTTTCTTCTACTAATCTGCAATGATGCAGCCTGCTGGGCTGGGCCAAAACGGTAGTCTCAAGTTTCTGTCCCTCGGTTTTGTGCCTTAATGGTATGGTCCTCTTTCCTTGGCTGACAATAGAAATATGCAGTGGTTAATGTGTGTGGCTTTGCTTTGTGACTGGATGTCTTTCTTTCCCTGTCAAGTAGTTGTTATTTGTAGCAGAGTTGAAGTCAAAATAAAGTGCTACGCATCATGAACAATTAAAACCATGTTATTTTTGAGCAACAAATCCTGACTGTGAAATTGTCCATGACATGTTGCAATGGGCATACCTCTTGTGCAGTGACTAATTAGGTCTACTTTCTCTCTCTCTTTTTATTTTTTTTTTTTAATAGTGATTGGAATGGGATTCTCTGAAAGTCAGAGATGCTGCTGTGCAGTGCTTCACTTTACTCTCATAATCCACATCATCCTCTAATAAGGTAGCTTCACACCTAATGAGAGCCCTTGACTACAAGTATCATTAACCTGCTCTCTGCCTCAGGTGCCTATAAGCATTCTCCTCCTGTTTCTTTGCTTATTGAAATACAGAAGTTATGGAAGACATTGCAAGGGAGTGGAAGATGGTGTAGAAATGTTGTAGTGAGCTTTTTTTGAAAGATCCTGACTGAGGGGGGGGGTGGCAGAAGGGGATTAACAGATGTCGTACCTCATTGCATCTTTTTAAACAGAGGTGGTGTCAGTGCCCTGATTTATTTTAAAAGGGAGGAAATTACCTGAACTACAGAAATGGGCTGCTGACACAAGTTACCCTCAGAATAGACTAGCATGGATAGGTTAATAAAAATAATGTTATTGGACAACTTACAGTACAGCCACTGACCTGAGAAATAAAATTAGGCAAGGAAGAACACGTGCAGGATGGAAGGGGAAGACAAGTGACTTTGTGGCCAGAGAAAAGAACAACCTCAAACATAATGTCCCATGGTGAGGGAGTGGTGGTGGTGGTGGTGGTAAAACAGAGCAGAACTAAAAGCTCTTGATCCCTGGGAAGGCTGGATATCATTATTATTCATGCTTGATGTGTATCAGTATCTGCCATGCTTGTAGTCTTACTTTGCATCTTTACCAAGATACTGTGCAGTGATAATGGGTCACTCGGGGCTCATACATTAAATTTCTGCTCTACAAAAGGGTGAGTTGGGATGCTAAGTGATACTACAAGCCTTTGAGCCCTGGATTTTCATATTCTATGGAGTGTTTAATCTGTTTTCCTCGGCTACCAAGGGCATTAGCCATTGTTCGCTACATACATCTCTTTGGTTGTCTACCAAGGGCTCTCTACATTAGCCAAATCAATTTTCCATATTGTTTGGCAGAAAATCAAGGTGGAACTCTGCCAAATCTGTGTGAGACAAATATTTGAACTCAGAGGATGAAAAGCAAAATCCCTGTAGAAACAGACGTAAATTGTTCCCTGCATTGGACAGTATAATGTCAGCCTTCCTGTTTAATATTAATCCTTTTTGGGTTTTACCCCTTCTTATTGTCATCTCTGTTTTCTTGTATTATTGATATGTCTGTTGGGGTCTATGCTGTATCTTGTCTGGCCTGTGAGGAGACAGACTGGTCCAGTGTTTAGTCTCTTGAGCAGAGAATCTCAAGGAAGTGGATCTGTTCTGAGATGCAGTGCAGATGTATCACACATATAATCACGTACAAAGTCTTAACCTGTCTGTGTTTGCCCACCTGAAATGGGCACAATATTGCTTGACAAGAACCTTTGAAAGTAAATGACAACCTTGTAGCATACTAATAAGAGGAGACAAATGGCGAGCCCTGCGTGATATTATGGCAGTACTTAAAAATATTTTCTTACCTTTGCAGCTATCCTTAACTGTTGCACAAGTTTTCCTTGATCAGCTTCTATGTTTTTTGGATTACGTCCTTCTTCATTTATTTAGAAGCATTTCTTTATAATCAACACCATTAATTAAATAGCAACTGTTTGTAGCCAAGAATCAATTTATCCAGCAGCAATTTATCCTGACTAAAGCAGAAGAAAAATTTAGGAGTGGAAGTTGTATTTTTAAGCACTGAATGATTTAGTTTCAAAGGTCTTGATCAAATTAAATGGAGGATCAAATTAAGTGCCAACTGGTGACTAAATTACACTGAAGACACTGTACTTACAACAACTAGTTTCCTGCATGCAAATGCTTATGAGGTAAAAATGGGTAGTTACTCACAGCTGTAGCATCTGTGTCCCATATTTTTGACTTTCTTTCTTTCATTTGTCTCTCAGTCACATTAGAGGAAATATTGCTTCAAACTGCATGTTCCGCTAGTGCAGCACTTAGGTGTTCTTCCAAGAAATGCCATACGAGTAATGCAGTCACTGTGATTCCTAACCATGAGGCAGTAACTTAAAGAAAACAAGCACAGCAGAACCGCCTGTGAATGGGGACAGGAGCTATACAACTGGCAGGATACAAAACACATACGATGCTTCTGCTTAGCAGAATGCTTAGCAGAAGCATTGTATAGGTCTTCCTATGAAATACCGCAAGAATCTCCTGTTCACATTCTTAATATACATGGTTTTATAGCAATGCATTTTTTTTGTCAAATAGCTCAACATTCTTCATTCAAAAATGTAAATGAGTTAAGTACCGTGTAGACTTTGCTAAGAGAGGAAATAAGCAGGAGCAAATGAAGTGTGGTCTCACAATGTGAGATATTAAAGCCAAAACTGCAAATGGAGAATAAAACATTTTCTTGAGAAGGACATTAATGTTCACACTATAGCTTTTTTGCCCTAGTTGCACATGAAGCACCTCAGGCCAATTGCCATCCTTGATGCACCTACATTTCCTTTACGTAGCCATATGGGGTCAGGCATAGCTAGGAATCAACACCAACGTTGGTAGGATGAAGTCTAATCAGTTAGTCCTGACGGCCATTTTACACCAATCACTTTAGACATTTCTAATTTATGATTCTAGTGACAGATTTGGAACTCCAAAGACGTGAGGAGTGTGAAAACTCCCTTCTAGTCTCCCATGCCTCTTCATTTGTCTGTGCAAACAGCAGTCTTTTGATTAATCCTGTGAATCAGCTGGGTCAGTGTTTTCAGTCTCCAAAGCTATCTCTTGTGCTTTGATCTGCTGATTACTCAGGGAAGATTATCTTGTTTGTAAAATGGCTGGGATGGAAATTCTTTTGTGGTGTTGGTGTGCCCCTTGCTTTTAAGTGTCTCTTGGAAAGCCAAAAATATCACAGTTATCAAGGAGAGAGATATGATGCTGGACTGAGATTGACCCAGAAGTTTTCCTACAAGATGAGAGTCTAATGGCCAGTGGACTCAACCTGGCAAACCTGTGGGATTTGAAAGTTGGGTCTGGCATGGTCAGAGTCCACACAGGGATTTCATCCAGTGATCATGAAGTTTTCTTCCCCTTGACCCACACTTTCTTGGTTGTCCTGGCGTGCATATAGTGCTATTAGAAGAAGCAACCAGCAGGCACTAAGTTGTCTGTATTTGATCAAGGAGGTTTCAGATAGGAGCCACTGTTTTCTTTTGACATAATATGTGTGCTATTTGAACCTTACACAAGGTATTTAACAAGAGCCCTGGTGAGAGTGGCTATTAGGGTAAAGAGAGAGCAAGGCTGAATCACTGCAGATTTGCAGCTGATGGTGTATTGATTTAAGGAAAAGAATGCTGAATTTATTGTAAGAGATGACAACATAAAAGCAGGACGGAAGATGAATGTTAGCAAAAGTAATGGGATGTGTAATGCCTTAGGAAAGAAAATGGAGAAGAAAAAGGTGATAATCTTTCAGGTATAATGTAACTTGGTTATGTTCTCCCTCAGTTTGCTGTGATAGTTAATCATAGTTTGGGATGTTCTTGGGCTATTTCTGATGGATCTTATAGTAATTGGTCATGAAAACTGTAAGATATAAAAGAGGTAACATTAAAACAAAATGATGGCAACTCTGCTATTTTTACTCTCTTGATTTTGGATTCAAGTCTTTGTCCCAGCTATTAAGAGAATATGTACTGTAGCCAGTAGACTTATTTAATTGAAAAGTTTTTCTTTATTAAGTTATTCTAATGCATTGCGTAGCTCTATAATGCAAGTTATAACGTAGTACTGATAACTACAGTGCGTTGCAGAAGTTTACTTTCTCAAGAGATAACAAGTGGATAATGCCTTTCACCTGTGCACAGCTGCTGTTTTGTAATAGCTTTCAGAGGTCTGTGTAGTACAGCTATGAAAAAGTTTAGGTCCTTTTTCTGGGGATAGAGATCAAATGCTTATGGGTTTTCCTCTCCCTCACCAAAATTTTCTGACTGCAGCCATGAAAGGACAATCAAGTTTCATTCTTGTGCTGTGTTACTCCCTTACTGACTAAATGAATGCGGTCACTCTCTCCAGACACCTGGGATAGCCAAAGGGTTAAATCCTAGCAAAGGCATTTTTTTTTCCCATAATATCTTAGATTTTTGGCATTGCTTCTGAAATGTTGGCAATAGACAGCCTATGGTTTTTCAAATTGCCCACTCTCAGCAGAGATCCTGATTTAAGAAGGCCAGCTGTTCATCATTACTCAGGGCACTCATTAAAGACCAAATCTGCTGGACTCATCATTACACTCAAGTTATGGAGTGCAATGTAAATCAGAGTTAAAGCAAATGATTAAAATTTATTAAAGATCTTAGATTTTAATTTTATTATTTTTAATGGCTTAAAAAATGTGTTTCATAATATGTTAAGATTTAAACAAAGCAAAGATTTGTTACGATTTTCCTGAAGACTAACATCAAATTAACTCTCAGTTTACAGTCATAGTAGTTTTAACATAATTATTCAATTACAGTGACTTGAGAGATACTAGCAAAATTACTTTCTATCATATTGCCTATGTTATTATTGATTATAGATTTTTTTATAGTAAGAAATCAGCAAAATATTAACATATGGAATAATACCAATATATTAGCACATACGTTATGGAAGAGCTATTGTTATGTCTGTAATGTTAGTGGTGAAGCTAAAGGTTGTGATTATTTGTCGTGCAATTACCACCTTGCTAGGACTGCAGTAATGGGACAAGGCAGTCGGCAACATTTAAGCACTCCAGGGAGATCAGGGTATTTTGTTTAACGCTGGACTGCAGAGAGAACAGTGGTGTGAAATACTGCTGGAGGCGAGCAGGAGTAGGGAAGTCA
>VXAK01014009.1:0-23960 GCA_013399435.1 Arenaria interpres | reverse complement strand
AAGAAAAGAAAAGAAAAAAGAATTGGAAGAAAAATCTATTTGCACATGGTCATGTTAAAGGTGTCTTAAATCAACAACTGGTAACAAATCCTGGCAGATCATCCTCAGGTTATTTGGCTCATTTAATATAAGTAGTGAAAAATGGTAAAAGAAACCCAAAACAGTGTTTTCCATTCATGCCAGCAAAACATTTAGTCAGGAATGTGTCCCAGTAGGACTATTCAAAGACCTGCAGCTATGCATTCATTGCTATGTTTGATTGAGTTAAGGTATCAGAGTACCAGAGCAGATTTCCTTTGCTTTGCATGTAAAGGCATAGATTCTGTCCAAAGATCTGATTTCAATTTGTTCTCTCCCTTTCAGTGGCTAATTTCAAGAACAGAATAAAGTTTTTACTTCTCACGTTGGGCTTTTGAGATGTTTGGTATGCAATTTTAACCTGGTCTAAAAATTACAAATTGAATTTCTCAGAGTTTGACAGGATTGGGGGGTGTGTGTATGTGTTTGGGGATTGTTTGGTTGGCTTGGTTTTGGGGGTTTTGGGTTTTTTTCCTGATGTAGGAAACTGTAGGATGACAGTGAATACTCTTTTTTTTTTTTCTCAGTGCATTAAAAAAATCAGTCAGCATTTAAACCTATAGATCTTTGTTAATGGTGAATCACACACAACAATTGTTCATTACAAATATTGAAGAAGGCCTTAGTTGATACATAAAAATGTTGTAAACCTGTTTGTGTATCTTATGAACATGACCTCAGTGATTCTAGAAATGTCCTGACTAGCATTCACAGAGCTACTTAAAGGGAGAGAGTCACAGACTTCACAGTCTAAATAAATAAGTATACTTATAAATGAAATTAATATCTAATGTTATTGAACTGTACAAATAACTTATGGGCATGCTATCATCTAGTACGCAGCTACATGTTTTCCCCTAAACACACAGGGAAATCACCTAATTAGAGTATTTCTCCATAAGGTGTCTGAAAGTACTTTAAAGGTGCTGTATTTGCATTGCAATAGTGTCCTGGTCTTTCAAATTGGATTAAGAGCACATTTACAAAAGTTATAGACACTGCAGATGTCAAGAAGTTTGGTCTCCATAGAAATGGATGGGGACGCACAGAACTGCAACCAAACTCTTAAACATATTCATGCATATTCTGCTCAATGATTGATTTGGCAAGATCTGCAGATGGGAGGAAATTAATTGCTCTCTATCAATGGAAGGCTCCAGGGTTTTTATTGTGCTGGGGAGAGGTAGTAGGGTGAGCTCGTTGCAAAAAAAAAATTAAGCTGCTTAAAGAGATTCAGTCTGTAAGCCAACAGATTCTGTTACTTGAAGCTTGAAAGAGGTGAGAAATAAGCCACAGTAGAAACCACTTCATTCTTGCCAATACCCCATTAGACCTTTGGAATAACTTGTTCTCAGCTTGGCTTCTGGTCACTTATAGAGGATGTACCTTGGGTAGTTTTTGTTTCTTTACAATTGCCTTTTGTAGATGTTTGTTTTGTTTTTCTCCCACAGAATTTCATGTGGTGAGGGAAGAAGTTATTAGCTCGCCTTTCTAAAACGATTGTCTGTTTAAAGCCATTTAGAAGCTATAGACATTTTGTTTCA
This sequence comes from Arenaria interpres, assembly GCA_013399435.1. Classification (NCBI taxonomy): domain Eukaryota; kingdom Metazoa; phylum Chordata; class Aves; order Charadriiformes; family Scolopacidae; genus Arenaria; species Arenaria interpres. The sequence continues at coordinate 22,338 of VXAK01014009.1, read as the reverse complement.
ATTCTGTGCAGTATATTCAGCCTTTAGCAAGAAACTGTGAGGGTTATCATTATTACCTATGTACTATACATTGGTTTGCCTGGCTTAATTATAACATTTGTTCCTTTAAGACTTTCTCTATAATTGAGAATAAAAATCTCTCTTGTTCATATGTGTTTGAGGTAGTAATGATAAGGCTTATACGCCAAGCTAAGTGAACTCTGGCAAACCTAAAGAAAGATTTGGGAACTAGGAAAAGGCAGGGGGCCAGTACATTAAAGAAAAAAAAAAATAAAAGAAAAAGAGAAGTCCCTTGTGGTTTCTCTGCACTAATTTAATTGTTATTTAAAATGTCCTCTGGAAGCATTTGTAATATTATTTTTGTATAATGATTTTCTTGTATTTTAACTACAGTAATTAAAATGTGCAGAGACTATTTCTTACTCCTGCTGCAATATAATGTTTTCACTTGACTGAAGCTGAACTGCAATTTGGCCTTTATGTTGGAAGGAAAAAAAAAAACAGGACTGCTGGGAGCAAATGGATCAATTAAACAATGTTCTTTTCTAATGAGGGTTATATCATTCTGCCAAAGATAAAAATCTGTAGCTGAATGTGTCACTGATGATATATGCCATCTTCTTAGCCCCGTGATGGTAACCTGTCAGGAGGCAACTATCAGGCTTAGCTTTCTATTGATCCTTGCATGTTCTGTTTTAGAAGTCAGTAAAAAGCGCAGATCAGCTAATTATAAAACACTAACTTTACGATCAGAGGCTACTGGGGGCTGAAAACAGCAATACGAATACTGGGCTGAAAATGTCAGTTGTGAATACTTCTCTAATCTTTTTAGAGGTTAGAGGAGCACAGGTGTTGTGTTCACCAACACAACCACTTAAAGACTGGGACCTTGAAGGCATCCAAGGAACAATGGTAAGTGTAGGAACCTAATCACAGTGAGAAACGAGCACACTGAGTTGTCTGCTTCGTAGGACCACCCAAGGAAGACGATCAGGCTTTCGTTCCTGGATTTGGAACCCACTCAGAGGGGTCAGTAGGGAACCTCTCTCCCTGTAATGCCCTGCAGACTGAAGAGGCTCACGGCCTAAAGGACTGTAGAGATGCAGGTGGAAGAGCATTTTGGGACTTCATAAAGTGTATTATGGGGTACTATAGAAGGGGACTGTGGCAATGTGTGAGACTTGGTGTAAACTGTTTAGGGAAAGGACCACAGGGAGGCTTAAGGGTGAATCAAGGCCGAAAAAGCATAAATCGAAAAGGGGACAAGAGTCAGTCTGGTCACATGGAGACAGGAGTTGGTCAGTATACTTGTCTGAATCTGTGCCTTATCACTCCAGTCTATACTATGCTTTTATCAAATCATACTTCCAAATACAATCTCTGTGCGTGCGCTCTCAGTTCTGACTGTGTATGTGTGGGTCCCAGTGACCTTTGAGCTTGACTAACCTGCGAGCACAATAATAGGTCTGAGTGCCAGCAACTAGAGAGGGACCACACACCTCAGGGTCCTGTAGGTGCAAGTGCAGCAACAGGGAGTGACCAGTGTCAGCTACTGTGTAGGCTGAGTGTCTAAGACCAGGTACAGGAGAGACCCTTATGCTGCGAGTTCACATGATCCACTAGCAGACTTCAACCCTGATTAGCTGGAGGAGGCTGTCAGTGCTTCTCATGCTTCTGGGAGTGCTTTGTGTCTGTGTGGGTACTGGGAAGGGCACTGCTGTGTGGTCACTGGAATTTTAAGCTATATAGCAGTAGTAAGAGCACACACATGCACATGTGTATATATATATTTGAAAAGCCTTTATGCACACACACACTACACACACACAAATGCATTTCTATATACACAGATATATATTGCATTACATATATGTAATTATCATATAAAATTGTATAATAGTTATATGTATCTATAAAAATGCCTTTTTGACAATATATAGTTAACATTCTGTTGTGGGTTAACCCTAGTGGGCAGTTTAGTGCCCTACAGCCCACACTCTCCACTCCCACCGTGTGATGGGGCAGAGAATCAGAAGGGCAAAAGCAAGAAAACTCATGGATTGAGATAAAGACAGTTTAAAAGGTGAAGCAAAGCTGTAAAAGCAAAGAAAAGCAAAATAATAAATTCATTCACTACTTCTAATGTCGCAGCAGGCATGTACAACCAAATCCTGGAAAGCAGGTCCTCAGTACATGTGATGATTACTTGAGAAGACAAATGAATGTTTCCACCTCTTCCCCGACTCTTTCCCTGAGATTTTATTGCTGAGCATGGTGCTGTAAGGTATGGGATATCCCTTTGGTCAATGTGTTTCTGCTGTCCCAGCCTCTTCCCCACCCCTAACCTACCCACTGGTGGGATAGTATGAGAAACAGAGAAGGCCCTGATACTGTGTAATCACTGCTCAGCAATAGCTAAAACATTGGTGTGTTATTAGTACTGTTTTGGCCACAAATGCGAAACACAGCACCATCTGGGCTACTATGAAGGAAATAACTCCATCCTAGCCAGACCCAAGACACAACATCTGCCACACTGTGCCAGTACAAAAGGCTATTATAAAACTTGCTTATTTAAACACAATTAATTCTCTTCAGACCACAAAAGTGGGAATGAAAAAAAAGTAGAGAACAGCAGTGACAGACCATCTCTTGATGATATGAAGCCTCAGCATTTAAAATGGTCTTTAGAGCTGAATGGTATTTATATCAGGGGCCTTACAATTTCATGTATAAATAGTATAAGCGAAGGCTTAACACTCTGTTTTGTTCATGGTTGTATCACTAGATTCTCTTGTTATCAGAAAAGCCATATAGCCTACGCCAGAATTTATCCACAGGTAAAAGGAATGCAAAAATATCATCTGGGTGGTTTTACTTAACTAGAGCTAGAAAGTATTTTGAAGTGTGTAGATGAAAAAATCCTGCACATATCTGCTTATTATAACTGAAGCTGTGTCTAGCCCTTAGAAAAATACACCTCAAAAAGAAACTGGAAAATTAAAACTTGGGGACTTTTTCCATGGAAGTCTTTCATCTGTACCATCTCCACAAATGCATTTACATCCTCACTTACCCATGGGTTTGGCCTCCAGGATGATTTTGCTGAGTCCAAAAGTTGTATTCAGGATTCCAATATATTTGCTGAAGTGCAGTTATTGTGGATTTGGGAAAGTGACAGCACACCAACAAATGTGTTTGCTCAAGCAAACCAAAAAGGCAAATTTTCCTATTCCATACCCTCCCTAGAATACCCTGAAGGTTACCTCAAGGACAAATTTGATCCTTTAAAAATATTGGGAGGCTGACTCCTCCTATGCTTTCTATCCAAGTCTGTACAAGACAGGGAACCTCTGTTCACAGAGTTCTCAGAGATGGATGAATGTTAGACCTAATAGAGCTGCATGAAGATTAGGCAACCTTATCTCTGTGCAGGGAGATATGCCAATGGAGATGCCTCCTTCTTTCTGGGCAAATGCTTTCATAGTGAATACTGACAATGCGTAAGCATCCATTCCTGAGTATTTCTCTGCTCAGGTACAAATTATCCAAACATGCTGCAAACCAACAAAATAAAATTGGAGATACCATAGGCCTGTAACCACAATTCAATCTAGTTGCTATTTTCCTCACTTTAGTTCAGACAGGAAGCATGAGCTTAACCCACTCAAAAGCAGGAATTACTTCTCTAAATTAAGTTCCTCATTTGTTCTTTTTTTCACATGTTTTCCTACAAGCTCTTTAAGAAATATTACAGATAGTTAACCCTATATGTTAAGTTGAATGCAACCAATTTTGCATGTTATGTTCAAAGTTTGTTTACTGGGAGACAAAGTACATCATATATAAGTAAACCAAATAATTTATTGCTACTACAACCAATATCTTGAGTCCAAGCATTATTAGTCCAAATGTGTTTGCTATAGGAAAAGAAAGAATAATAATGTGATTTAATTCTGTTATATGCTGTGGTGGATTGACTGTGGCTGTTGTCAGGTGCCCACCAAAGCCGCTCTATCTCTCCCCTCCTCAGCTGGACAGGGGAGAGAAAATATAACGAAAGGCTTGCTGGTCAAGATAAATACAGAGAGAGACTTCTCAGCAATTACCATCACGAGCAAAACAGACTTGACTTGCAGAAATTAGTTTAATTTATTACCAATCAAAATCAGAGTAGGATAATGAGAAAATAAAAACACTTTCACCCCACTCCTCCCTTCTTCCTGGGCTTAACTTCAGGATTTCTCTCTGTCCGTCCCCTGAGAGGCACAGGGGGATGGGTAATGGGGGTTGCAGTCAGTTNGGTAATGGGGGTTGCAGTCAGTTCATCACATGTTTTTTCTGCTACTCCTTTCTCCTCACACCCTTCCCCTGCTCCAGCACAGGGTGTCTCCCATGGAAGACAGTCCTCCATGAATTTCTCCAACATGAGTCCTTCCCACAGGCTACAGTTCTTCATGAACTGCTCCAGTGTGGATCCCCTGGGGGGTCACAAGTCCTGACAGCAAACCTACTCTAGTGTGGGGTCCTCTATCCATAGGTCCACAGGTCCTGACAGGAACCTGCTCCAGTGCAGGCTTCCCATGGGGTAACTGCAGGTGCATATTTGTTCCAACCAGTAACCTCCATGGGCTGCAGGTATACAGCCTGCCTCACCATGGTCTTCACCACAGGCTTCAGGAGAATCCCTGCTCCAGTGCTTGGAGCACCTCCTCCCCCTTCTTCTTCACCAACGTTTGGTGTCTGCAGGACCATTTCTCTCACGTATGCTCACTCCTCTCTCCAACTGCAGTTGCTGTTGTGCAGCAGTTTTTTCCCTTTCTTAAATATGTTATCCCAGAGGCGTTGCTGATGGACTTAGCCTTTGCCAGTGGTGGATCTGTCTTTGAGCCAGCTGGAATTGACTCTATAGGACATGGGGAAAGCTTCTAGCAGCTTCTTACAGAAGCCACCCCTGTATCCTCCCCACTACCAAAACGTTGCCATGCAAACGCAATACATATGCACACTTCATTCCTACCCCATTTCTTGTACTAACGTTCAACCTTCCCCTGCTCTTCTGGGTCCTCAGCTCTGTGTCGTCAGGTCTGTGTCCTGAGGTGCTGGCTGTGAGCATCAAGGTTAGCAGTGAATTGTCAGTATCGGAGTTCTTTGCCAGGAGGAATATGATGTTCATGTTGATGGTTTCTTATTCCTCACTCTGAGAACCACCTTTTATATCTTTGTTAACATGCATTTACAGTTTTTTGTTTTTTTCATTGGTCTGTAGCTTCGCATTGCGTCCAACTTTACTATATATGGTCACCTTTACATATGTTACTTACTATTTCTTCATTCTCTTTGTTAACTCTAAAACCAGTTTTATCAAGCTCCAGATTTGCATGGCTTTGAGTGTTTGTCAGTTGTTTGCAGCTGGTAGGTTTCCAGTGCCAGAAACGCAAAGCTGCATACTTATTATAATTTATAATGGCACACAATAAATGGAGCACAATAGAATTGGTATTAAAAAATGGAGAAAGGCAAGAGAAAATTTAGTTCTTTGCTTATAATTTTACTTAACTAAATAAAAATTAAAGCGAGAGAAGAAGGAAGGAAGCAAGGAGGGAAGGAAGGAGGGAGGAAAGGAAGAAAGGCAGGAAAAAGAGATGGAAAGAAGAAAGTATGGTCAGGGGAAGGAGCATGGGGAGAGGGAGGAAGCAAAAGAAGTAGGGAAGATAGAAAGGAAGGAAGAAAGAAGAGAGGGAGGCAAGAAGTAAATAAGGAAGATGGAAAGGAAACCTACTGAAACTCATTTGTAAGGCTCAAGGAATGATTTTCCTGTTGACATTCCTTCAGATTTCTGTTTGTTAAGACCTACAGACACTATTGATGAAGAGATTTCTTTGAGAATGCCTGAAGAGCTGTCAGTACCATTGTTATTTTTTTTTAAGTTGGCTGGATAAGTCTAGAAAAGCACCGGTTAAATGTGAATCAAGCTTTTAAAATATTATGTTCTGTGATTTTTGTGTACATTTTGAAATATTAATCTTTATCTTTTCAGGAGGAATTCTTGCCCACAACAGAAGAAAAGGCCACAAAGCTTTTCTTTCCTCTTGTGGTTTTAATTAGAAAATATATTCAGGAAAATACAATGATACATATACAACATATGCATGTTAAAGTTGCCTCTGGGACTTGAAATCTTTAGCATTTCCATATTGTTATCATTACAAGGTGTTCAATCATAACAATGTATTAATGTAGGATTGTTTTCAAATATTTGCTCATTCTTCTCTGAATATTACTTGCTGAGATAAGCAACTAACTCTAACTGTTGAGAACTTATGAATTGAACAAGGCTGGACTGGATCCAATTTTGATCAGAAAATCACTGCAGTTTTCTGTGATGGGAAAAAAAACCCACACAACTGAACTGTTTTACAAAGTAGAATCATGACACAACAGTGATAGAAATTTAAATTACACATTTAAGAATATTATATAGCATTTATTTCCCTATGCAATATAGAATATTATAATGTTATTATTTAATTATTCTTATATTGAAATTATATCTATTAATGTAGAATTTATTAAAATATTTTGTATTTAATTTTTTATATTTGTAAGTATGATTGATTTGCTGCATGGCAGGCACATGAGTCTAAATTTCTCCCTTGCTTACTGACATGAAAAATCCACCCTTACAGCATTTTTTTTTGAATTATCTTTGCTTGAGGCGGTGCCTGCAACTTACAGAGGCTATCAAAGGAAAATGGTGACTGAGATTCAAACTGAACTGAGCTGGAGGGATACAGCATTCTTTTTAAAGTTTATTTTAGATCTTTAAGTCAAGAAGTTTTAAAAAAATCAGTCTCAGTCATCTCTAATACATGAAACAGCATTTGAGTTTTGCTGGTGAGTTTATTTTTAGCTTTCTACTAGAGATGGAAAGAGTCTGTAAAAGAGGAGAGCAAGAAAGAGCTTTTAAAGTCCAATATCAACCTGACATAATTTTAAAGCCAAAGAGGAATATAACATTTTTTTTCTTCTCTATTTTGTGAAGAGGTGATCTTTTGGGATACACAAAATATTTTGCTTGCTATATAGCTTCTCAGAGACACAATCGATAAAGTTTAACAAAGTATTAGTTTAGTCATTCTGAGGATTATTTGAAAGTTTAAAATATTAATTTATTCTATGATATGGGAGAGAAAAGATGGTGAGAACAGAATTTTGTAGCATTGGGTTATGGAATCAAGAAGTAGGGGCTTGGTATATTTACAGTTTTGGCTATGGAAAAATATTCTTCCTTCCATCATGCTTTAAGATTTGCATCTCCTCTGTTATATCACTGCCTGGTTTAGAGTGCAGGAACAACTAGTTGTTTCTATTTTGGGTATCTATCTCTTATCTACAACCAAAGATGGCAGAATTGCCCAGCTGTCTAACTGGTCTTATATTCTGGGTTAGCAGTATACGCTGCTGTAGGAAGAAGAACTTGACTCATATCTATGCATTCTTGCATAGGTTGCAACTCCTATACTGTCACCTCCAGAATCTCATTCAGCAGTCAGACTGCATCACATCTCCTTTCCTTTGCACACCCCTCTGAACCCACAAAAAGTTGGGACACCTCCTTGTCAACACCTTACCTGAAACGAAAGCTCCCGAAACCAGAAACAGTTTAGAGAGAAGATATTGCTTTGTTCGAGGTTGGGTGCTAGATGGAAATCCACATATCTAGCACAACTTACTGGGGACATTCAGCCGTTATTTATACAAAAAGGATTCTCATTATTCTGCTTACCTAATTTATAACTCCACCTAGGCTTAGATATTCATTAGGATGACTGAATAGCCCTTTTGCACATGTGTATTAAATTTCGCTGTGTCTGCAAAACACTTCTGCACAGGCGTGAGTTCCTCAGTTGTCATTTGGGTAAGGATACCCTTCCTTACATTATCCTTTTGAGGTATTGAGTCTCAGGACAGTAAAAAGGTTATTGTAAGTTTGCCAACTTCTTGACCTTTGAAGTTGCCACAGGTCTGTGTTAATTGGTATAGGAGTACATATTTTGACATATGAGAGAACCTTGATGTGATTAACTACTTCTTCTTATCCTGTCATTATCAACTTAGTGACCAACTATTTTCTCACACAGTAAGAAGCTCAGTAATTAACTCGTGTTAGTTAGCATACGATTATAAACAAAGCAGAGACATGACTTTGGTAACACCTCACTAACCATCTTTTTGATCAGGAAGAAAGAAGCCAGAGGAAGAACTCCAGGAATATGTAGTTGTGGTGACCTTTGTCCTACAGGCAAAAATGATATTTCTTTGTTCTTAGCTCACCTTCTGGTACTTATTTCTCTTCAGTGGTTTTTAAGTTTTTCCTTCTTTTTGCTCACTAGTTTGGATGCTTATGACTTACTTTCCCATCCAGGGGTATTTTTTATATTTGTTTGTTTTTCATACCCATTTGTTTGGTTGTTATGATCTTTTCTTAAATCAGAGAGAGTGAAGGAAATGTTTGTATGAGACAATTATAAAACAATCGTCTCCCCAAAACAGTTAGGTAAATTTCCATTGCATTGTACTACTTGCTTAGCCACTTAACACTTGATTCAAGGTGAAATTAGAGCATTTAGTCTCTGAAAAAAGTCCAAAAATCCAGCATACTGTTTTGAGTCATAGCAAAGAAGAGGACCAGACCCAGGCCTGATGTCTCAACCTTCTTTTACTTTCTATGTATGAAATCTTGTTACTGTGGAAGCTGAGAGGGACCTGATTTTGCTGCATTTCATCTCCTTACCAATATGTGGGTTACTCAAGCTAGATTGTTATGGGTTTGTTTCTATAGCTTTTTTGCACTGCTGATATAATATTGGGACTTAATTGGCTTTGTTTCTAAATTTCCTGGACAATCATCTGGACTAGCATGACTCTTCTTTGTTCAGTACTGTTATGTCTAATCCTTTGTCAACACCACCATGACCGTACCTGAAGCATTTGGATTATTGGTACTTCCCTTACAGGCTGTAAAGTTTTCTTTGTACCAACACTGCAGAGGTAAGCTCTGCCACTGCTTATGGACCTGACAACAGTGTTTTTTCTGTTCTGGCAGCTATGTACTACAGTCAATTTACTGGAATAGGGATCTAGATCAGTGGGAGAGAAAGAAACATCGTTCTAAAACCCACATGTAAGTGTGTATTTTTGCAAATTAGCAATATATGTTTAAAATATGTATTCAAGGATTATGAAAAGGAAGAAAAGAGGTATATCTTAAGGCGTTACAATAAAGTAGCTGGAAGAAATTAAAGAAGACAGCAACAAAATCTTGTCATTCAGATTATATCACACTATTCTACATAATATATACACTCCCTGAACATCTATAAACATGTCAGAATATGTATCTGAAATATGACGATATAGTGGTATTATATCATGCTATTGAATATGGTACGTATCACTTCATGTTTCAGAGAAAAAATTGCCATCTGCATGAAAAAGGGTTGTATTTTGAGCCTTTTCTAACTTTATTACCTTGTTAAAATTTGAATAGTGTGAGCAGTGGTTTGGTTTTCTATTTTTGTCTTGAAAAAGAATTTTGTGAAGCTGAGATTTCAGGTTTTGCTAGTACAAAAAGCCCTCTGAGAATTGATCTGTTGTGCTTTGCCTCAAAGGAATTTTTTATGGCACTCACAAGAAAGCTGACATACTTTCATCAATTTTTGTGTTATTTTTTAGAAACAGCTGTTTCTAAACACATCAGTAGAATTCACATTAAATACTTTGCTTCCTGGATCCAGCTAACACAAGAAAGAGTCATCCCTGCCAATCTACTAAGTTCTTGCCTGTGAGAATATGTATTTTCTAGAAAGAGCAGCTGTGCCACTATCTTATAGGAATACTAAAGTGATATGCCATGAAATGGAAAAGAACAAGAGCCTTTTCTTTCAAGAACTCTGCAAAGCAAAAGAATTCTCCAAAGTGAAACCCACATAGCTCATTGTGCATTTACTTCTTTCGTGGACCTGGTGTAAAAAAAAGAAGGAAAATTGCCAATTGTTGCAAGTAAAGGACACAGTTCTTCAAAGTGCTGAGTATCAGCTGAAAGTGGAGGCACTTAGTCCACTTGGGAAGTCAGCAAAGGTTTGAGCATGCTTAGCATTTATGAATGAAAATTAGTTATTCTTTTCTCCAGTAGCAGGCTAAGAAGATATCCCTTATTTCCACTCAAACATGTCACTCTGTAAACAAATGCAATTAAAAATCCAAGTTGAAGTCTTCTTCCCATGCATATTGAGAAAGTGAGTCAGAAAAGGTGGTGAAATGCTCTGTAAATTTTATTTTGAGGGTGGTCACAGGTTTTCATTGGTGATGATATCTTGCTGACTAAAGATTTTAATGTCTTTCCAGACATATTGTTGCATAACCCCTGGACAGTTCTTATGTCAGTGTCCTTGCCAGGGGTTGCACTTGACTGCTGTATACCTTAGAGATATAAAATGTTCTGCCCCCACAGTTCAGTTGATGGATTTCTACCCTAATATTAAATCCAGGCTGATGACTCAAACATTCTGCTGAGTTACTGCCTATATCCCCCTTAGGCCGCTTATTTTTTTATAAGCTTGAGTGGAGCTATCACAGCAAAGAATTCAGCCCATGCAATTCAAATGGGAGTCTACTAAGTGTAATGTTTGAAGTTCAGTGTGAGCAACATGTGGCATTAAAAAATATGCTAAATAAGGCATAGCCTGCTAACTTTCTATTCAGAACCATGGGCTCCCCCCTGTTTAGAGATATCCTACCTCCTGCAGGTCCACATTGCTCTCTAATTTAAATAATGTCAAAAAGATTAAGTGCTACCAAAGCCTATGAAGATAATTAATGCATAGTTGTTAGCATGTCTGACTAGACTAACTCCTGTGTCATTTTTAGCAAGTTTTATCAGTAATGGATTTAACTTTCATTTCTACTTCTCTCCATTTAAACTGTTAATAATTCCAAGCTGGCGGAGGAATAAATAAGCAACTGTAGAGCTATAAGCAATTACAAAAAATGCTTAACTAATGTAAATACAGTGTGAATTTCTTTGCCCATTTGTCACATTGTATTTGGGTTCAGCACAGCATAAATTCATTGAGAGATCCTTCAGATATTAACACAGGAGTTGCAGAGAAGCCGCTGGCTTCTGAAGGAGTCTAAGCTCTGTTGTGGGCTCTAGGAGGCAATTTCTAGGGTAACTTTGTTAACAATGGGGAAACAGCTTTTCCAAAAGAACTGAGTCACCCACTTCTCACCTGGGAAATGGACTGTGCAGGCTCTCTGGGGTTGTTGCTTTCTTCCAGGTTTCAGCTACTACAGGCAGCTCTGTCACAGGAACTATAATCTCAGGAACCTGTGACAATGGCGCAACACAGAGATTTAAGATCTGTGTAATCAGAAAGGCCTACGGGTCCATGAAATCCTTTAACTTTCTTTGATACTTGGGGAATATAATCCCTCAAATTGGCTAGGACGAAGCTGGTGAAAGCTCTGAGAATTTGTATTTCTCATTTCTTTGGGAGGTTGGTTGGTTGGTTTGGTTTGGTTTTCGGTTGTTTCTTTTTTTTTCTGCTGACCTGTATGACTGTTAAGTTAGAGCTTTCTGTTTGTTTGGGCTTTATTCTGTAGGAACTAAAGACTCAGCCTGCTGAAAGATACCCAGTTGGAAAAAATTTCCTATCTCTGACAGCAGCAGAATTTCGGAAATTTAGTTTAAATAAAAATAACTGTACAGCAAAACCAGAACCTCACTACTACGCTGGAAGATCTACTTTTCTTCATCTTCTTCTTTGTTGTTGTTGTTGTTTTGTTTGTTTGCTAGTACATCAAATAGTAGCACAAAGAAAAAAAGATCTATTCCCTATTATTTATTTTTGATGTTATACATATAATAAAGACTTTAGAAACTGAATGATATTTTGAATATGCAGAAACTTTCTGCATTTAATTTTCTTAATTTTGCCTCAGTCCTTATCAGAAACATGCACTGGGCTTTTAATAAGATTTTCTCTTTCCCATACCTGATGCAACCATATGCGCTTGCCTGCAGGCCTGTTAATTAACAGTGAAGCAACCTGCTAATGAAACAGCTTTCGACATTGTTTCTGTTTCCTTAATAATCCACCAGGGTATTGCTACTGTATTTGCCAAAAAAAGCTCCAAACCCTAGTACTAAACTTGCTGCAAGACAAGAACCCAGAATAAGGATTTGAAAACTTATATTCTCATGTATGTATTGTACCTCTTGAATACAAAGGTGCCTTAAGTTGATAGGTGGTAAAAATTAAAATTAAGACAAATATAATTTTTTTAATCTATTTCTTTAACGTTATTTCACTGTTTCATTTCATCCCTGTACTGCTTATCAACTTCTATTTTTTCTTTGTTGTCTTTACAGTGTTGCCCTATAAAATTTCACTTTTCCCCTTCATCTCCCTGATTTTTTCCACTTGTTTATGTTAGTGAAAACCTAACTTCAACAGATTTCCTTCAAGGTTACCCTGACATGAAGAAAAGTGGTCTCATTTTCCTTGCAGAAAGGCTAATTATTCAAAGCTTCAGAGATCTTGTTACCCTGCATATACAAATGTTGAACCCGTAGAAGATTCTTAATCCAAGAAGTGTGTTAGCAATTGCCACTTCTATTGTTCTTGCGACTGAGCTCATGGGAAGAAGTTACCTCCAATATAAATATGCATTTTTAATCATAATTACAAAAGGAGATCAGAGGAACAGAGAATAAGTCAAAAAATAGTAGGCTGTTACATTCTATTGCTTTGAATGGTACCATTATATTTTATTGTACTTGAGACATTTAATTTAAGGCAGTGATTACAGCGTGATCAGTAGTGTTTCAGATTACAGAAGTGTCTCCTCTTAATTAAGACTTCAGTAAGTGTTCCATTACTAGCCTGTTTTTTATCTTTTTTTTTTTTTAAAACCTCTGGGGATTTTTTTTGTCTTAATTATTTTTTCAGATGAACCTTGAAAGTGAATTAAAACGATTCTGAAAAAATGAAAATAATTGATCAAATTGTTCTCCAGAGAGTAATTTTGAATTTCTTTTTTTAAATCGATTCCAGCCAGGGTAATTCTTTTTCCCTGTTAGCACTACTGAAAATCAGTTTGGGGGGGAAGAAAAAAATGACAATTTATGTTTACCCTCAATGCCTCCAGAAATCTGTCCTTTGTTTAGTACATAGCCATACAAACAATTTGTTTTTCACATGGTTCAGTTCATGTGAAATGTGCTAGCTAAGGGCAGTAAGGGAGGAAGGAGAGAAGAGACATCCATAACGAGAGTTAAATTGATTATGTTTGTAGAAATAAAAGTGATTTATTTTTCCAAGATCCAAGATCCTTAATTCCTCTCCCACAAATGTTACAGAGGCTTCTCTTTTCCTGAGATGTAAACTCCTGCAATGTTAAATGCTTGAACTGATGACAATGTCTCAATAAACTCATCAGTTCCAGTTCTGATGAGAATTCAGAGGTTCGGACTGGTCTATGTTGACGACATCATGGACTAACATGGCTGAAACAAAGTGCAAAGGTGAATGCTGAGACCTATTGACAGGCCAGTGCTGATTAAGAAGAATGGCAATTGAGGACAGTATTTAGCCCACATTGTATCAAATAGCTCTCTCATTGCATGTTTTTAGCTCTTCAACTTGTTTATCCACTTCCTTTACTGCTTTCCTTCATTTCTGAACATGGTATTTTTCCTTAGAGGATAAAGAGGATAAAGAACACAGAATGAAAATGGTTAGAAGTTGATCTAGCTTTGTTTCCTGTTTGCAGTTGTAGGAACTGCATGGAAAAGAAAGAAATTGATTTGTAGTGCAACTTTTTAAACTTAATTGCTTAAACCTCAGCTTTCTTCCAAATAAACTGCTTTCAAAACGCCTTCTCTATTGCTGAGTGAATATGTTGCTAAATTCTTGACTTAGGAAAATGTGCCTATCATATTTATGTGCTTGAATATTCACATTTGTTTGGTCGTGGTAGTGGGGTTTTTGTTTTATAAATTGTTTTCGTTTTTTTTTTTTTTCCTGTCACATGAAATGATTGGAATCAAGCTAACTAGAGAAAACCACAGAAATTTCAGGGAGTTTGAGAATTATTCAAAGCTTTCACCGGGCTTTACAGCAGTTTTAGGAGAACCGGAAGATCTGAGGCCTTATTCAGAAACAGTATAATTGTATTAAAAATATCTACATTTAATAGTGTTTGCTTCTTCAAGTCTTGAAAGTTTTCAGCTTTATGGTCTTTTTTATGGCATTTGCATTACTGTCTTGCATTTGTTTACTTGACATTCTTGGGATTTTAAAGAGACCAGGATAACAAAGGATAAGTCATTGATTTCTCTAATCTGCTGGTCCTAAACTTCTTGCCATAAGGAGCATCGAGCTTCATGTATATTTAATTGTTGCGCTTGAGCAGCAGGACACTGCATGGGATGTGGGAGCTCTTATTTCACTCCCATGTTGGCAAGTGATCCCTTGTGCCAAGCTGATGGCTCAGAAAGAAGCCTATTCTCTTAAGTGCATAAACACGAAATAACTGTTTGGAAGGGGATATGCAAAACACTATTTGCTTTTTATTGACATTTCTCTTCCTGCAGCATCTTTCAAGAAAGGTCATTCCTTCTGTTCCTTCTGTTTCTTCTATCGATGATTCAAATTACACTTAGTGTTGTGAATAGAAATGCAATCCCATTAACACCCTATGGTGCTAACCTTTATTTTAATGAAATATTCATTCCTAAAGAAATAGGCAGCAAGCTGTTAAGAGGGTGGCTGATATGTATAAGTTAAGTTGGTTGAAGTTAGAGGGACAAGAATAGAGTGCTGAACATTGCAGCCTTTAATCATTTTTTCTTCTGGGTATTTAAGTGGATTTAAATATTGAGTGATTCTTAGGGAGCCTTTTGGCAGACAATTTAATCATTCTCTCTCACATTAATTGTCTTTAAATATTAAGTTTTCTTTGAGACTAAGCTCTTCAGGACAAGGACCTAGCCTTCATATATTCCCTTACAGAGGCCAGCAGAATCCAGAGTATTATTCAGCCTGAGCACTTCCATAAAGTGAACATTAATTAAAACATATTTAATCTTCCCTGATTCTTTCCAATAGTCTGGCAATTTGAGGTTTTAATGATCAAACCAGTATATTGCTAATTATTCTAACTGGGAAAAAACCCCAAATGTTATATCTTCTGCTGTTGCAGATGATATTGAATAACCTGTCACTATTATGTGCCAAAACTGTAATTAATGAATGTGCAATTGGATACAGGTGGGGAAATGGTAGGAAAGTAGGGATGTATTTGTGCGTGAAAGAGAAACAACACTCGTGAAGATAAGATGAAAGCAACTAAAAAGAGTAGTTTTGGGGAGACAAACTTGAGAGATTATTTGCAAAAATATAAACTGACTCTGCACAGGATGAATGTACAGGCTTGTTCATTCTGTATCCTTTTGAAAAATAAGGTCCTTCAGTGTATCACCCCACGTTTTGACACATTGGTGTTATTTTGTATTTGAACTATGGTAGAGGCAAGTATGTTGTGTGCTGTAGGTGTTGAAGAAAACTGCAGCCTAATACCTTCAAAAGAATATAAACACTGACAGCAAGAAATATAATTGCTTTTAGGACGGATCTTAAAGGAATTATGATTAAGATTATAAAATGTTATTGTCTATGATACAACATGACTCAATTCATTACTGACAAGGAAAATTGTTCCAAGGAAATGTCAAGTTTGCTGTAGCCTCTTGTATACATAAAGGATACCGGCAACTTTTCAAACCCCATATTCAGAATATGGCAGAACAGAGTTCAAAACTGCTTGGTTATACACACTGAAATTTTGTTCTTTAATGAAATTATTTGTCTAGTCCACACAAAAAGGATACTGTGCAATTAAGAGTATTTCAATTTGCTGAACAGAAACAATTAGAAAACAGAAAACAGAGACCTGCCACTTATTTTCTTTTTTTTTTTTTTTTCACAATGAATGCTTGGTTGCTATTTTTCTAGTTCAAAATAAAAAAAAAAAAAAATAGAAAAAAATCATAGACACGTTGAAGAATTTGTGAGCCACAATATAATGGAAATTGTATTCGGAATTGCCAGTATTTGGGAATAGGGTTTCCCATGCAGTCTAACTAGCATAGTTTTGCTTCAAAGAGAGTGCTGGATACTGGATTATTCTCTATGTTTAATGCCTATTGAAGTCAACTGTCACCTGACATTTAATCAGCAATAATATTTTGTGGAACACTGTCAGTGAAAATCATTTATGATTTGAAGATTTTATCAAATCCAGCTAATTCTTCTGGGTACAGTAGAGATTTAAGACTGCTTTCGTGTGTATAATAATACTGTGACCATAATAATACAGTTTTATAATAATACCATGATCATTGTTTTCAGTGGGAGGGTTATCAGTAGAAGTATTAGAAAACCTGTAGTGACTGTAATATAGCTACTTGGGTCAGTGAATATTGGCATCTGCCACACAATGCTGTAAAACTGAGATTAAACTCTTAAAAGCGCTCCTTGTTGTGCACTTATACTGGACCTGTAGATAGACCACCATGTTCCTTGCTGTATGCAACTCCAAATAATAGTGGCTGACTATTGTGGAGGATTGAAGTTTCTGCATTAGATATTGAACAAGTACGAGTTTTCCTCAGTTTTCACAAAACTTAATACCTTTAGGTGAGCTAGAGAGTCAAATAGAACATTTCCATTTACCTATTATTAGCATCAAACTATTTTCATGCATTCAGAATTTCTAGAATCAGGTACAGGTAGGTCTGTATGGAGTCTGAAATTATTTGTAAGCAGCAAATTAGATATGTTGGGAAAACAGTGTAAAAGTACATTTATATCACACTGTTCATCTAAGAATATTAAATCAGTTATAAACCAATAGTTTGCACTGTGGCATCTCTTTGACATCTTTAAATTTTAAGATCTTATCATTGAGTTATGTTTTTTTTTTTCCCAGGGGTAAAAAAAATATCAGAAATGGACATGGTATCTCCCTAAAATGATTTATTATATAATATGCATATATTTAGATTGTAGGTTGATAAAAAATCATTAATTTTTCATATCTGCAATATGATCAAATATAGCATAAAAATTCTTCTATATGTCTTTCCCATATTATTTCAATAATTTTTTTTTAATGTGACAGAACTGCATGCAAGTGATGAATAATTTCAGTATACTGGAGACAGCTAATTTATTATAAAAGGTAGAATTATTTCACAGAATCTAACCCATACTATTTTCAGATCCAAACTGATGCAGCTTGAAATCTCACCTGTTTCGTTAAAATTACAGTGTTGTTCAAATAGCTTTTCTCCCTGAGGGTAAGTTTAATTGAATATTACACTTTCACTGTGCAGCAAATTATTTAACTCTCTGCAAATAAAAAATACCAAGATACATTCTTAGTGCAGATTATACCAAGTCAGGTGTTGGGTTTGGTTTAGGGTGTTTTGGTTTCTTTGGTAGTTTGACTTGCAATAGGAACACACTAAAAATGGGCATAATTCATATAGTTCCCAAGATACTGCCTGTAGCCAACCTCAGATTTCACAAAATTACAGAATTCCTTAAGATGGATTAGACTTCTTCAGACCATCTAGTTCAACCCCCTTGCTCAGGCAGGGTGAACTGGTGCAGGCTGTCCAGACGCAAGCCCAGTCAGGCTTTGAATAGCTCCACAAATAGGGACTCTACAACCTCCCTGGATAACCCATTCCAGTATTTGACCACCCTAACAGTAAAAAGGTGGTTTCTTGTGTTCAAATGGAATCTCATGTGTTTGATTTTTGCTCATTGACTCTTGTCCTTTCACTGACAGCTGCTGAGAAGAGTCTGGCTCCCTCATCTATATTCTCTCCTCTCAGATGTTTATATAAACTAATGAGATCTCCCCTTAACCTCTCCAGATTGAACAGTCCCAGCTCTCTCAGCCCCTTCTCACATGAAAGATGCTCCCTTAGCCATCACTGTGGCCCTCTGATGGACTCATTCCAGTAAGTCTATATCTTTCATGCACTGGGGAGCCCAGAACTGAACACAGCACTCCAGGTGTGGCCTCACCACTGCTAAGAAAAGGGGAAGGATCAACTCCCTTGACCTGCTGGCAATACTGTTCCTCATGCAGCCCAGGGTACTGTTGGCCACCTTTGCCATGAGGGTGCTTTTCTGGCTTGTGATCACTTTGTTGTCCACCAGGACGCCAAGGGAGTGTCCACCAGGACCCCTTCACAGGGGTGTTTTCCAGCTGGTTTCCCCTAATGTGTATTTGTGCCTGGGGTTATTTCTCCCCAGATGCAGTACTTAGTAGTTCACTTCTTGAACTTCATAAGTTTCCTGGCAGTGCAATTCTCCAGCCTGTCTAGGTCCTCCTGGATGGCAGCATAACCCTCTGGTGTATCAATGACTCCTCACAGTTTTGTATCACCTTTGAAATTGCTGAGGGTGCACTCTGTCCTCAGGTCATCAGTGAATATATTAAACATATCAACCCCCAGTATCAACCCCTGGAGTACATCACTGTGTCTGACCTCTAGCCAGGCTTTTTGCTTCTGTAACAGCTACTTTTAGGAGGCTGTCAGGTTAGTTAAGCATGATTTCACCTCATAAATCCATGCTGACCGATCACCTTCTTGTCTTATATGTGCTTGGACATGGTTTTCAGGAGGATTCTCTCTGTCACCTTCCCAGAGACTGAGGTGAGACTAATCAGCCTATAGTTTCCCAGAATTTTCTTTTTTCCTTTTTTGAAGATCAAGGTGGCGTTTGCTTTCCTTCAGTCCTCAGGAACTTCTTCCAGTTGCCATTACCTTCCAGAAATAATCTAGAGTGACCTTGCAATAACATCAGCTAGCTAGCTCCCTCAGCACTCATGGGTCCAGCATATGTGCAGTGCTCCTTAACCTGGTGGTTCCTAAACAAGGGTAAGTTTTCCTTGCTCTAGACTTTCCCTCTGGTCTCAGATGCCTAAGAGTCTTGAAAATTGGTCTTACTGCTAATGACAAAGCAGACATTGAGTATCTCATCGTTTTCCCTGTCGTTTCTCACCTGGTCCCCTATCCCATTCAGCAGCAGGACTGCATTTTAGGGAAAATAGTAGTCTTTTTCTTGCTTATGTATGGTAGAATCATTTTTTATTGCTGTTCATATCTCTTCCCAGATTCAACTCCATGCCAGCCTTCACTTTCCTAACCCCATTCCTGCACAATCAGACAACAGCTCTATAGTCCCTGGGTCATCTGCTCCTGCTTCCACTTCTTGTTCACTTCCATTTTATGTCTGATTTCAGTTTGGAGCTCCTTGTTCATACATCCTCCTGCTTTTTAGCTTGATTTTCTATTTGTTGGGACAAGTCTTTCTTGTACTTGGAGGAGGTGATCTGTGAATATCAGCAAGCTTTTCTGGACCTGTCTTCCCTCTAGGGATGTATCTCATGGGATTCTTTCAAGTAGATATCTAAAGAGGGTCAAGTCTGCTCTCCTGAAATCCAGTGTTATGTCCTGCTTTTTGCCATGGTCCCTTCTCTCTGGACCCTGAAATCCACCTTCTCATCGTCACTGCAGCCAAGCCTGTCCCCAGTTTCTGCATCCCCAACCAGTTCTTCCTTTTTTGTAAGCATGAGTTTCTTGTTGGCTCCTTGATCACCTATGCCTGAAAGTTGCTAACAATGCACTCTAGACTTCACTGCCACTGAACACTAGTTTGTTTCTATGTCTTACTCTTATATTAGTGTATGCAAACATCTGATAAAATATCTCATACAAAAATAATACTGATAAATATAGTTGCCAGATATTTTTTTTTGCTACATTCAAGTAATTTAAATATATTCAGTTTTCAGTAAGCTGTTAGTGATCTATTTATTTTACTTATTTAAAAGCTCAACAATAATAGCAGAAAATTATTCTGTATTAGAAACCATAGTTTCTTCAAGTTATAAGTGTTTATATAGAAACAGTAAGTGAGACAATTGAGTCAACATGATTGATTCCAGAAAATCAGTACTATCAACTTTTTGGCCTTCCATATGTAAGCTGTACACGATAACAGTCAACGGCATACTGTGATGAAGGCAGAGATATTGTTTTGGGTTTGTCAAAGACTGTGTTAGTACTTCTGATATTTTTCACATCTTTGATAAGCATTTATTGTGCCCAAACTTGTGAGAGTGTTGCCTTTCTGTCTGGTGAGCAGGAATCAGTACAAATTATTACCAGCAGTGTTTTTGCTGCAGACCCACCTTAGCTGGGGAAAATGTCTACAGAAGATACAGAGCAAAAGAAAAGCTATACTTCTATTAATGGATACCAGAGCAGAGAGATTTCATCTTCAGGATCAGCTTCTCACTTTAAGGTTCCAACTATACTGGTTTTCAGGACGACCACATAAAAGGATGGTTTAGAACTTTTCTAACTAAAGGGCTTCTAGGCATGTTGCTCGCAGGTCACCGGAGTTTCAACAGCTATGTGTCTTTCTACTCCTCCTCAATTCGTAAGAGGAAACATCATAAGGAAACTTCAGCCCTCTCAGTCTGTATGATTTTGTTCTCCCACACAGATTCAAAGTTGTTGTGTAGGGTCTCTGACATAAATTGTCATGGGTCTTTAAACTTCACCCATGTTTAGATTTCCTGCACACATCTGGTGATGAATGATATTTGCTTCCCTGAAGAGACTTCAAGTAAAGTGTTTTTTCTTTCATATTCAAGCTCTCTTCTAATATTTTGTTTCTTTTACAGACAAATAAAATTGAAGGTTACCATATTTTGAATACCAGCAATGAAAGTCCACATATTTTCCTTGAACAGTAAAAGAATTTCAGCATGCTTTTCTCTTTGGAATGAAAAAAAAAAACCTGCAAATATTTTCCAAAGGCTATTCTTTTCTATGTTCGTTTTTTAAACTGCTAATTTCATTTAAAAAAATGCTTTTCCATTGAGAAAATTAATTGTTACATTAAAAAAGAAAATGAAATAGTTTTATTAATAGTCCTATTAAATTCTGTTTAATATTACTGAGATAGCAATAGTGCAATATATGAACCTAAATGTTTATTAAGGCCCAATTTCAGGAAAAAAAAGTGCAAAACCATACCCTAGCCCTTTGGTTCATATATATTTTTATGTTATTTTTCACCTAAAACAAACAAAAATATTACATCTGGTTGGAGATGAGAAATTTACACACAAGAATCACATCCGATTGTTGAAACACATCTATTCCTGTGGGTTAAGACCAGTATTTCACCTTCTGTAAGAGAAAGGAAGATGACAATAAATATATTGTGTTTGTGGCTAAAGTTTTTAATATCAAAAAGATTACTTGGAAATGTTATCTACAAAGTGCAATGTCCTAGTCACTGTTTATGAGACATTCCTCAGTAAGCAAAGGTTTCATGTGGTGACATCTGATGTTAGAAGTAGCTTTTTCTTTACTGGAAACTAGCAGTCAGTATTTTAGCTTTCTTAGTAGTTATTAGAATATTTTACATGTTAGCCTGCATTTAATTTCTTATCAAAGATTTACCTTCCTGAAGATGAGATGTCATTAGTTGAAATTAAGTGTACTAGAAGCATGAGGATTTCTAGCTTATGTATTTTTAATGATTTTTCTTTGTTTTATGTACTTCTTCACTTCCTCCCATCATCTCCACCACAAAAAAATATAGCTATAAATGCATTAGTAGAATGCCACTGAATTTAAAGGTTAAATTAATAATTAATGTGTTAGAAATATTTTGAAAGAATTATTAACTGTACAGGTTGCATTTGTGATATAAGAAATTGCTGCATATATCCTGAGAGTTCTGGATGGAAATCCTAAAAATGTAAATACAAGTCACTGTCTCGGTATCACCTCAAAGCTGAAATAAGCATACTACAGGGTACATAAATACAGTGTGTAATTCCACTGGATGAGAAAAGTAAGGGTCTTGCATATAGATATCTTTTTAAGTCACTTTTAGCTAAAATACAAACGTATTAACTGGTTTCTAGGTTAAATGTTGATGAACTTCTTTTGAGAGAGGATTCAGTTAGTTTCTACAAAGATATATTACTCTCTTATCTCACTTTTTGATCCATAAAAACTAGGATATGGAAAGTCCTGGTAGTTAATGAAAAAAGATAATATCTTTGGAAGGATATTTGCTTTAAAGCTTATAATGCCAAATACTAGTAAGGAATAAAATGTGAACTTGAACTCTACTTTTTCAAGCTCAGCTGAAGATAAACATT
>VXAK01014007.1:70267-81703 GCA_013399435.1 Arenaria interpres | reverse complement strand
GAAAGTACATGCACTGTTATCCAGCTTATGTCTGACAACTCATTCATCAACTTTTACCTGTCACAATCTTTTATACATAATGGTCCAAGTGAACGTTTTTTTTTTTCTTAGAGTTTCTTTTTTTTTTCTTTTCTATTTCCAGAAGTAAATAAATATATTTTTTTGGTCTGAAGTAAGGTCTGGCATATGGGGTACAATGCCAGAAACAGTCCCTGCAATCAGACAGTGTTGCAGAATGCAACAGAAGAAACCCATCTGTAGTAAATGAGCCAGACAAAAGATACTGTCCTTGCTTCATAAGCACCCAAGGAGGTATTAGAGAGAGAAGAATCTTTGCTAATTAGAAAGCTACTTATGTCTGTCACAGGAATCCTTTTAAAAAACACATTTCATTTTCCCTTGTCTCTGTAATGGAGAGGGAAGGGCAAAACCAGACATGACAAGTGATTTCGGAAGCCCAGTTCAGCCTGGCATTACAGGAGCTTTGTAATGTCAAGAGCGTCAACACTTCTGTTTGTTTCAGTGGATTTATTCACGTGCTGTGCATGGTGCACACACTGAAATGCCCTGGGGAGCTGGAACCATGATTTGCAGGTTATCAGGCTGAGTTTTAGAAAACAGCTAAACAACACGCAAATCTGAGGCATGTCTCTGAATTGCAGGACCGCTGAATGAACATGTCTTGGAGACTTGACTTTAAGTACAAAATACAGAGCAGCGTGCACATGGATGTCCCTGGTCTTGTAGTAGCGGCTACATATTTTAACCCTTCTCTGATGTCTTGCTTCTGATGCAGTTTGGTAATAAAATACAGATTTTCAATCCAGTGTGTCTGGTTGATATTTTTATCAGAGTAAGAAACTTACAGTTATGTACTATGCCTTTTTACCCTATGGTTGTGAAAGGGAAGAATAGGGTTGAAAGGGAAAAATGTTGTTACTTGCATTTGAAAAGATGTAAGAAATATGCAAAGAATTAGAGTTGTTGTATATCACGAATGATGAGGATCATCATCAAACCCATACAATGCATATCTATGTTCATTAATAGATTCAGAATGGTGATTAATACTTGTTCGGTGTTGTTGGGTTCTTCCTTTAAAGAAAGAAAGTTTTTAAAACATCTAGGATGAACATAGCATTATTAGAACTATGCAAGATTCCCAGAAATCCAGTGGTGAAAGTGATAACATTGCATTAATGCTGATTAGCAGCTGAATTTTGTAGAAAGGAGACTCTTTAAGACTGAATTAATTGAAATGGAAATTGCAGACACAACTAGATTACAAAAGACAATGAGCTAGAAACTCAGCTGGTACAAATCACTACAGCATCATTGAAATCAAAACCTAGCTCAGTGGTTGCTGGAGGGCTTCCATATCCTGATTCCAAAGTGTCTTATAGAATTTGTGCTGTGCCATTTTAATTGTGCCAATGAAAATTATAGTGTTCCTGTAATCAAATTATTAATGACTACACAACATAATTAACAGATTTTGTGCAAACTATAAAGCTTTTTGTTTTCCTTTTCATCACAATATTTCTGTTTAGCTCAGCTAAAAATAAAAAAATTTAAAAGGACATGTTGTTTTGTAAAATGTACATTTTAAATACTGGGTTTATAATTACTTTTGACTAATATAAGTCTAAGCTTCCTGCTCAGAACAAGAACACTCAATTTGAAAATAGTGGCATGGGGTTTTGTGACCAATACACAAAAAAAGAATTACATTTTGAAGTGGTGAAGCTAAATTGAGAACTTTTCTTGGTGTGAAATGTTTAGGTCATGGTCTTTTCTGTCAACCAAACAGATCCTTCCCTTGCCCCAACAATGATATTATTCTATCAGTTTTCACTTACATTTATAGCATTTATTGAAGAGTTTGACTTTTAGGGTCTTATTTAAACAGATATGTAAAAGTTGTGCATAGAGATTTCTGTATTTCATGACACAGCAACCAAATGCTCTGGTTTTGATTCAGTAATGTCAACATTCATGAGGTTGGTCTTCAGCACTGACCTTAATCAGTATAATTTGTACAGAGATTAAAATGATATCGCCTCTTTTTCTTGTATATAAACTGTCATGGAAGGGTTTATATTTGTAATATCGTAAAGGTGGTTCCCTTTCAGGATCTAAAAGCATGAATGGCTCTAAGGCGTAAAACATCCCTTGGAAAGCTCTGCTATAGCTGCTAGTTGGGGTATGAAATTATGCACTAGGTCAGGTAGATGAGCATCTTTTGGGTCAAGCTCCAAAGACTTGGTCCCCTAAATGACTACTTATCTATATCTTCATTTCATTTCTCAAAAATCTGTGAAGAGAGGTGTAAAAATTCTTTACTTCTCAAGCAGGGAAGATTTCTTCATCTTTATGTAGATAGAGAACAGATAATCTTTTTTTGTGTGTGTGTGTGATTGTTTTTATTTTTAAAAAGAACAAAATCCCTGGCATTTTGGCAAGAAAAAAATTAAGTTGAGAATACAGAAGACATACAGTTTAAACTGCCTTTCTCTTTGAGTAGTTTGTATAATGCTAATGTAAACTATGTTCAGATTTAAGCATTGATGAAGAAAGGTAATTAGTTTATCAGCACATTGTCCAAATATAACAGTAGAATTACATTCTTAGACTGTGATACAATTAAAGAAAGTGATGGAAGTCTTCTAGCATTATGTAATTTATAGAGCAGATCCCTTTCCCGCTTGGTCAGCTCAGTCAAGAGGACACTTATTCTACTTTTGATAAAGGGAAACTGATATCACATGTCCTGTAATCAGTTTCTTTTTTAGGGAGAAGAAAAACCAGATGATTTACGAACAAGTCAAAGAGTCTGAATGGTCTCTGAACAATGGAGAGTAGAGTTACTACAATAGATTAATTTCATGTTGCAGAAGTGCTGCTACTACATCTGTGACGCCAGCTGTGACAGTGCTTCACTGTCAGAAACTTTGTCAGTAGACTTCTAAAAAGTATCACGATGGATCGTAACCGTGGTCCCTTTCCTTTTTCTTCTTCATTTTCTTTTTATTATTCTTTCTCTTTCTTTTATTTATGTTTCCTTTTCCTTTTTCTGTTTCCTTTTCCATTTCTGTTTTTGTTTCCTCCAAATATCTCCATGAACTGCATGTTCCAGTGACAGCCAGGGTCACATTAAATGAGCATAAATAAGTGCTTCCACTGAAAGTGGATGGGTGGTTCTCCCTGCAGTGATTTATTCTGCCTGGAGAAGAGAAGAGTCAAGGGGGACGTCATGAAAATATTCCAGCATGTACAGGGTAGCTGCAAAGAGGATGGAAGATCTCTCCTCGTGAGGAGACACATGGAGAAGATGAGGGATAACAGGTCCAAGTTGCACTGAGATGGGTATTGTCTCAACATAAGACAGAATTTTCTTACAGTAATAACAAGCATTCACCAGAGCAACTTCCCCAGGTATGTTGTAGAGTCTCCACTGGGTTTTCAAGATGCAATTGGTCAGTGTGCTAGATATTCTAATCTGGGCTCCCTTTCCCACAAAGTTGGACCAGATGATCTTTTGAGATCCCTTCCAACCTGGTGTGGTCTATGATACGATGATTAAAGACAATTCCATTTCTATTCAATTTTTCCAGGCTATTTTTCAGTTAAATCAGTTCCTTGCCTTGCTCTGCTAGCACACAGCTGTGTCAATTATAGTGCAGATGCAATGCAGAGAAGGGATGAGGAGGAGTACCTGAACACAGAAAAAAAAATAAGTAGTAGAACCTCCTCTTTCGTTAAGCCTGTGGATGTAACCACAATCTCATCAGTGCTCATCTTTCAGAATGGACTTGTTCTTCCATGTACTGTGAGTCAGGTTTGAGAAAATTTCAGGGAATTTCAGGGAAATTTCACCTTGGCTTCTTCTGCTGATTTATGATATACATGCTCTTCCGCAGGTTTTTGGTGCCTGTTAGTCAAGCTGTAGCTACATTCAGAATCACTGTCAATTCCCCAAATACCACCATTTGGGAATTGCCAATATTTAGTAGTTCAGAAGAAGTTTTGCTGACATTGTTTTACATTGGTATATTTGGTTGAGAAACAAGGAAACTTTTTTTGAACAGTCAGACTTCTAGAAAATAAGTTGTGAAGATACAGAGAGTAGAATATTGGTCATCAGTGCCACCTTTTTAATGATGAATGGAAGCTTTAATATTTGTCAGCACTCGATATGCTGTACACAGACTGAGACATCAATTTTTCTTTATAACATAGTGTTCTCCTTTGTCTGCCAGAGAGAATTCAGAGCACTGTGAAAGCAAGGTAGCTCTCCAAATTATCTGTATTCGTGTGTAGATGGTATGATTACAAAAGCTTCTGGGGCTTAAATCGACATTCTGTTTATTGTAGGAGCAAATTATATAAATATAGCTCAGTCTCTATTATTATTTCCTGTTACAGCAGAATCAGGGCTTGTTTATAGAAGGCATTTACCATAAATATTGGTATCCTTGACAACACCAGAATCCAATAAAGTGCTTTGTAATGAGCTACTCTTAAAAAATGTATTCCTTGTATGCTTAACTTGTATGTTTATATGATAATAATATAGTACTGGGGCCATTTTTTGAAAATATTTTGGGTGTTACTTTATGTCAAATTTGTGCTGTCACTGTAAAATATAATACTGCATGACATATTAAAATGTCTCAACTTGCTACCAGGCATGCAGCATGAAATAGCTAAACCCGTGTAAAATCTCCTTTGTTTTTTTCTGTATTTGGTTATCTTTTCTGTAATACAGTCAAAAATGCTGTCTTAACATTCCTAACATTAGTTAGAGCAATGGACATTAACATAACATGTATCCACACTATGTCCAGCTTTTCCAAGTGTATTTCTTCCATGCAGACATATCTCCATTTAGGTAACACGAAAGCAGAGCTACTCAATCAGTATTGACACATTAAATATACGTAAATACAACCTCTGAGATATGATGAAATTGATACTTTATTACTTTAATTTTCTTCAGTGTCAGCACTTCCAGACTCAACAAGTAAATAACACAGAATAACAGAAGGTAATCTTGATTTCTTGATTTTTCTCTCCAAATGCCCGTGGAAGGGAAGTTGATGTAAGCATCCCAGGTTCAGTGCACTGATGACAGCCCCAGTTGAAGTTGCAGCCACTGGCTACTCTGTTCCTGTGCCTGTATTTATCTGGAGGGTGGAACAAAGGGTCAGTGGTCATAATTTTTCAGTTTGAGAGTATTGTGAGGGTTACCTTCCAAGCATTTTGAGCTTCTGTCTAATGAAAAGCTGGCTGTCACGTGGCAACCTTGGATTTGCTCCGTAAAAACAGCGCACCACAGAATGCTGAGGTGCTTTCTGAGAACATATCCAGTGCCATATTCAGCTCTCCATGAAAAGTGCCAGGAATAAACAAGTGCAAGTTTCAAGTTAAAAGAACAGCCAACCTGCCCCTCTGAAAACAACCAATGTCAAGAAACTGAAGGTATAGAATAAGAGCCACAAGTAAATGGATATGTGCTGGTATGCAGATGACAAAGAAATGAGAGTGGCCACTAACAAGGAAGAAAAAAATGCCTAGCTTCTTATAAAATGGCAATAATATTCCCATTAAAAAAAATAAAGGAAAATCTGGCCAATTTGTTCTTCAAATTTGGAGACAGTCCCGTGATGGATTCATGTTGGTTTTGTAGTTAGTATGAAAGGGATGCACACTCAGCTGTGCTGTAAACAGTAGCAAAAGGCTTCTTGTCCATAGATTTGGGGGAACATATATATATATAGGGCTGGGACCAGCCCTTTGCAGGTATTTCTAGTGCTTCTGTCATCTGAACATCCAGTGTGATACACTGCACATCCTACACCATTTCTAGTTCCTGTAGGACACGATTTTTCTGCTCAGAACAATGATGAGGATGCCTTTTTAGTAATTATACATTTTATGTTGGTTTTAACAGTTCCTGGATCAATGGGAACTGAATTAATGTTGTTGCTCAGCTGATGGGACAAAAAAATGTTAAGCTTGAGTTTAAGATTGTCATTAACCATTGGCAATGATGTATACATGCTTTACAATCCTCCTAGCAGTCCAGAAGCCGATGAATGATTCATAACTGCACTAAATAACATTTACACGATGCTTTTGAATAGACCACAGTGCAGTCAGAAAATGATAAATGGATATGAGATGTCTTTTACTTAAAATTTAGATCTCACATTGTTTAAAATACAAAATACAGTAAAACACAAATAAGCCTTTTTGTTTGTTTGTTTGTGCAGAAGGAATACATATTTTGGTCTCAAAGAGCAGATAGTTTGAATTAAAATGAAAACATTGTTGATAATAGTTAAGGTGCTTTGGAAATTCTCTTTTTTGGAATAAATGCAAGGCAAGTAAAAATTAACTTCAGACAACTGAAGTAGAAAACAATAGCTATTAATTGACTTCATTTGGGAACCTATTATATAATTATCATATTGATTCAAGGTTTATTGCCTACTTCTTACTTCAATATGCTTATTAGAAAGTGACTAAATCAAATAAATCACTGTTAAACCCCTCAACTTCATTAATATCAAAAAGAAAAAGGAAGTGTCTGAGAAAATGTGTGCATGTGCAGAATCTGTAATAACAGACAATGATAGTGTTATATCTGGAGCTCACTTGTGCCAGTCAAAATACCCACGGCATGAATAAATACTGAAAAGCCTCAATNACGGCATGAATAAATACTGAAAAGCCTCAATAATGCAGATAGCATGGAATACAGGAACCCTTCACAGTATCTCTGTTGCTGTGCTTGCCTTTCAAATGCTTCCCCAGGTCCTAGGGTTCACAGCTGCAATCTGGAGTCGAGGGTCAGTACAGGGAGTCATTAGTGTCCTGGGTTTCTTGTTGGGAGAGGTGTGATGGTAATGACAGGGAACTTTGGGGACCCGAAAGAAAAGGATGCTCCTTTATATTATGGATGACACAAACAGAAGGCAGGATGGTGCCCTTGAGCCTATGTCTGTAACTTTTGGCTGAAGAATGCCTTTTGAAGCAGTACCCTACGACCTTGGTGCAGGAAGCTAGACAGGTCTTTACAACTGAATCTTCGATCATTTTTGCCTAATAGTTTTATGCATTCTTTGAACTATATATTTAAAAAGGAAAAAAATTATAAAGGAGACATATTGTGCTGTGTATATAGATATGTCATACCTTGAACATAGCCACATTATAATAATACACTCTCCAAACATCCATTTTTTTTTTAATGAAAGTTATCCATAAAGAAATTGCATGTAAATTTTTAATTCTTTGTTAGTAAGTATCTCACCTACTGACAATAATTAGTATTGCTTACAGGGCCTCAGTTGCAAATGTAAAGCATTCAAAAGTCAAGCTATTTGGTTATATTAGAAAACACACTTTGTTTTTCTCGGGAGGCTGACTGTGCTTTTTATGAGTTATTCATGAAAATATCCTGGGGCTCTATGCATCAAGCACTGGGATTTTGCTAGCAGTAAAAGATGGAGAGCACAGCATGTGTGGCAAAGTAATTCTCTTGCAAAGTACATACTTTGAAGCTACTTGGGTCAAAGGAAAAACTTTTTTGCCGTGGGCAGAGGAACCATCATCTTCTTTGTCAGGAAAAGAGGATCTTGCCTTTGTCCCCCTTTAGACCTACAAATGCCTGAAGGTGAACAAATGCCCTCCCCCAAAAAAGCAGAGAGTCTTTTGAGGAACGTAGAGAGAAACCTGTTTGCAGGACAGCAGTCAAGGGAAGGGTGTTGCTGCCCAGAGTCCAAGCCCAAGGTGTCCCTGAAGGTTTGACACACCTTCTCCCTTCTCTGGTAGTGCTGCCCAGTGACCCTGAGCACAGTAGAAGGGATTCACGAGCATGGGGAGGTAAAGCCTGTGCTCCTACTGATATTTCCACTTTAAGAGCAGCATCGCAGGACAGCACACAAATTCTGGAGCTCTGGCTTCACAGATGATATCCACAGTGCTGTGACAGCCTCTGTCACCAAGCAATAGCATCCTGCGAGGGCAGGGTGGTGTGAAGATGCCTCTCAGAGAACAGAAAGAACACCTTCAAATGCAATCTTAGAGAATTAATGAAGGTGCTTTAAATTACTTTGAAGACGACAGGCAATAAAAACTTTTGTATATAAAAGTAAGAAACGATATGAGTTGAAAGGGAAGGGGAAGGGGAAAGAAAAGATGAAAGCAAAAGGGAAAGGGAGAGAGAAAAAGAAAGGGAAATCCTAATGATCGGATTAATATCTGGGCAGAAAAATGGGGAAGCTTTTGAGTTGCCATAGCAATAAAAATAATGGGACCTCTTCTAAATGTTTGAGTAACCAGTATAGTAACTCCAGAAATATAAGAATCAAGCAGAAAAAAAGGAACAGTTAGGGTAAGAATCGTCTGTGTATCACTTGTCAGAAGGAAGCCATGCACAGGCTTCTTTCTTATACCTTCAAATACATGTTATATTTATTTGCTTGACAGAAGTGGTAGGTGATGAAGGAATGAATATTCTCGGATACCGGAAAAACAAGATTGAAGGACATGGAGCATTCATAGAATTCATGGAGTGGACTTGGCTCATTGCTTTTGTCTTGCATGACTGAAACTACAGAAGACAGGCTATTTCATATCTGACAGCAACCAGTGCGATGGAATTGGCAGAGAATTTTAAAGTGGAGGACAGAATCCTTGGAAATTCTGTTTTTATCTGAAGAAAATTTCCTGACAATATATTTGTTTGCTACCATAAATACTCCTGTTCCCTTTCCTATATTCCTTAGCTTTCTAGCTCTTGATATCAACCAACAACAGTGAGTTTTAAAAGAGAAAAAAAAGTGTTCTTTCAAGACCAAATATCTACCAAACAGTGAGTACGATGGTTAATGATTTTTGAATGTTTGTGCACAGGAGTTACTAAAGCATTTAAGTAATTAAACAGAGTTCTTAGAACCCGCCTAACTCGCATTGTTAAGGAGCCTAAATAACAATATTTAGTCAGAGGTTCAGAATGTAGGGTGGGTTTTCATATAGTCTTGATAACAAAGCCTTAATAACAGTACTTCATGCATACTTAATAACATAGAAAATGACAGACCAAACCTTTTTGTCTCAATAAGTATTTGCTGCTGCAGCAGCTAGAATTTTTGTAAGTACAGCTTTATTCAAAGGCTTTTTTTTCCTCTTTTCTGTTAAATACTCTTTCCTGACAAAGAAAGGATTAGTTCCATATCTAGCTTTTTCTTCTTTTCAAGGAACAAAATGCACTCCAAGCAAATGCAAAAGAATATAAGATTTTAGAAGTCTGGAAGACACAATGTTTATAATTCTGACTTGACTTAAGTATTGACTTCCAAAGAATTTAAAATTTTGCTGGGAATAAAACTACCTAACCCTTCCTTAATGACACGGGAAAGGCCAGAGCAAGGAAAGAGGATCTGACTTATTCTGCTGGTGTTTGTATAAATCAACATCTACTGGACTTCTTTAGGGAAATAAATAACAGATTAAATTATGTGAAGGTCTCTTGCCTTGGTGAATTGTTAGCCTTCCGTGACACACTCATCTTAATATACAGATCAGGTGGTTTGTTGCTTTTTTCTTCTTCCAAAACACTGATGGAACAAACTAATTATTATTAACAAAACAGGACTCCTACTTTCAATCAAAGCCAAAGGAAAGCTCTGCAGGTGCACTTCCTATATATAGTGAAAATAAATTCTGTGGTGATCTTATCACACCCTGTTCTCAAACTTCTGGCACCAGATTCAGCTCTGGAATGCGAGATCTTCTTTGTAATTTGAAAGAGGGAATAAATCAAGCTTCAACATCTGGTCCTGCCATTAAGGCCAGTGTTCCTCCCATCAGAAACCTCTTTTCCTGTGATTTGCAGTCCTCACTCTTTATTACAATAGACTATTAATTCCTAATTAGTTTTACATCAGTTCTATATGCTTTATGAGCTTTGATATATTCTTTACTATATAAACATAATAAAATAATCTCTTTATTGCAACTTTCCAGAAACTCCTTTCTCCTTTTTGCTCTGCATTCCTGCAGAAGGTCATGTCACTGCCAGAAGCCTCTGGATTTCAGAGCACTAAAAATCTGGATTGTTCAGATCCTAATCATGATGGCCAAACACAACTTCTCAGCATGTCTGCAGTTGCTGACACACAGATTCCAGACAAAATGCTTTATTGTCACTGGAAACAAAAGGAAAGAAGAAGTTTCTACCTATCAGAAAGTCTCCTTTATTTGCCCTGAACAACTGTCTCTTCATTTCTCAACAGCAGCTCAGCAGCAACAGCAAAAGGCAAAGGATAAAGGAGGTTGGTTGACGGATTTGTCTCACTGACATTTTAACAACAGTTGTAAACAAGATCTCTGTATGTTAATAACGTCTTTGCAATGGCAAGTCCTTGCTGAGGATGAAGAACTGTGTCACTTATGTTTAGTTTACGTCAAATTAATGGCACAGTAGGTTTTCATCCTGCAGATGTGACCTCTGTGACGACAGTCTGTTCATCGTCCAAGGGAGTTTTGTACTCACAAGGACAGCATCCCTCTTGTCAGCAGAACAGTTTGTTCTCATGTTAAAAAACTTCAAACGAGNCAATGATTTGACTGTAATGGTTAATATGAACAAATTTGCTTCTCCTTTATCTATCAGGGCAAGTGTAGATGCTAGCACATCCCGGTAGCAAGGCATTAATTTCTCTTCTGCTGAGAAAGTGTCTCTCAGCTTTGGTAATGCAGAGGGAGTTGAAGTAGCAGGTAAAGTAAATTTCATGCTGCAACACCGTAAAGTAGTGTCAGTGTAAATCAGTGTGAAGCTTGGAGGATTTTGTAGAAGTTTGCACCCAGGCTGGTGTTACAGAAGCACATAAGGTTCAGTGAGGACCTAAGTGTTTGCACAGTAGACCTTAGGCTAGCAGCTAAGGGAGCATAAATGAAATAGCCCTTCCATACCCAAAAGGTTGCTGAGAAATGTTGGTATTTCTGCTCTCCGTCATTGCTTACAGTATAGCAAAATATTTATGAGGTTTTAGAATTGCCGCTCAAAATCACAGGCCAGATTAAGGCACACAAGTCCTTGTGACGCATGCATAATTATAGAGATCAATATCGGTGTGGCTGCTTTTGCAGTTGCTTCTGATAATACAAAGACCTCTTTCAAGATATTTCTTAAGAGAATTTTTTTTTCCTTTTACATTCTTAACTGCAAAGCCTCTTCAAGGATGTACAGGAAACAGGTCATTCAAATCGTCTTTTCACGTACCAGAAAACTCCTCCTTTAATCAGCCTGAATTACAAAATTCTCATCTGTATTAAGGAATTTCATTTAGTCTCTCCTGTAGATAAATGATTTCTATGCAACAGAGTTGATAAAGGACAAACTGCAAATGGAAAGAGTAGAATTTA
>VXAK01014007.1:249-60879 GCA_013399435.1 Arenaria interpres | reverse complement strand
ACTAGAAAATCTTAAACTTTACTTTGCCTCGTAGTGTAAAATGAGCCCTGACAAACACAGTGTACTTAAGAAACTTCTTATCATTAGACATAATGCAGTCAACAAACGCTGCACTCCACCTCATCATGGAAGAAATTATATGGTAATTTTGTCAACAGCAGAGAAATTTGCTAAGATTATTTGCCTGTGGAGTGACCTTAAGTGTTGTTAAGTCTATGTGTATACTACAAACACAACATGTTCAGCTGCAGGCACAATATTGGCAAAAGGCAGATACGGTTAATGAGTTGCTGGAGTTATACACGTATTAGATAGCGAGTTCCTCTCAGGATTTCAATGTTTCCCATCCTTTCAAATGACTTATTTTCCTGTGTGCACAAGAGAGTTATCATTTCTGCCGACCACAGCAGACTGTTTTATGTGCAAAAGTACAAGAGCAGGAGGAAAATAATTAAATAAAAATTACACCTGGAAACAAATCTTCTTCAAAAGTTGAACATGCAAGCAGATAGCTGTGGTTTTTGCAGCCTTACAGCAACTGCAAAAATAAAGTTTAAGTGTTAGATTCCTTGCTTACTGAAGCCAGGAGGGACACATTTTTCATTTCAGTGGATTTTTAAATCAGAGTCTAAACCAGAAAAATTCTGCTGCCCCAAGCATTCTCTTTTCGACAGACAAACAAGTGCAAATTCGTTACCACCACAGAAGCAGGCAAGCACAATTTGTGGAATGGCTAAATGGACGTACAGACCAAATTCTTGCAGATCTGGTCAACAACATCAGAAACTGTTGCAAATAAGTTTATCGTCAGTCTGGAAAAGTTTTCTTGCAAAATAATCTCTTTTCCATTTCAGTCTTCATCTCACCTGCCCCCAAAAGGTGCATTTCTGTGTAGTATCTGTACAGGTACTGTGAATAAGAGCAGCTTTCTCACCTGGCCCTGGTGTTAGCCTGGCTGGTTTCT
The DNA here is from genome assembly GCA_013399435.1 of Arenaria interpres. Taxonomy (NCBI): domain Eukaryota; kingdom Metazoa; phylum Chordata; class Aves; order Charadriiformes; family Scolopacidae; genus Arenaria; species Arenaria interpres. The sequence continues at coordinate 59,915 of VXAK01014007.1, read as the reverse complement.
GTTTCATACATCTGTTCAATAATAATAGCAGAAGAAGAAACAGTATCAGTAGTAATAGAAATAATGATGATAATATAAAATAGAGTAATAGANGTTTATTTAGCCAGTTTGTTCCTGATAATCACTTAATCCTTTAAAAATACAACATACAAAAGAATCTGACAGGATGGTAAATTTAATTAAAAAATCAGGCATCTCATCATGCGCATTTGTAACGGTCCAAGTACGATGAGGCTGTGATTCATATTAGTCATATTATCCATTGCAATGATAATTACCTTGACATGTTTTAAAGATTATGGTAGGACACATACTGCTGTAGACTTGCTATTTTGGCTGTCTGCCACATAATGTAGCCTCCTGCTTAATAATAATTTGCTAAATTATGCAGCTTCTTGTTTCTCTAATTCATTTCAACTGCAATTCAGCTACTCCTGGGGGTAGTGGTAGTGAGCCTATATGCTGTTTACTTAGGTAGAAAGGGACAGAATAAAGTTTGCTCTCTTCATGTCCCCTGGCGTAGATATTAAAACCATTTGTGAAAAGGTTTTACCATTGGTTGAAAAAAAAATAATTTTAAAAAATTATCATATCACCTACTGGAATTGTTGAAATCTTCCCAAGTGGGCTCAAAACTATAGTTTATTTGTATGGTAGCAGCAATTCCGAGCTCTAGAAATTGGGCTAGACCTGTTGCAAAAAATACAGTATGAACTTCAAGCATGTCCATGACTTTCATTGGACCAAATCATCCCACGAGACATTAAAGATGGTTAATTCAGGAGCAATAAAACACAGTCTTTCATTATTCCATGACTGTGTTTCCACTCTATGAATTTTGATAAAGTGCCTGCCTTTACCTTGTGCCTTTGTTTCTGTCCTGTGAGACTGCAGTGTACTACCCTGGGAAATGTGGTGTTCCGCTCCAGAGGGACAAGCAATGGTGTGAATCCTCTCAGCCTCCCCACACGTATTCTCTGTCCTTATGGAGAGGCAGGTTGGATGTTGATGCTCAGATCAGAGTCCTCTGTGGTAAATAACTGTTTTTAACACTTAAGGCAAAAAATTCTAGCATCTCATTTTCGTCTTCTCCTCTTCAACACTACGTCCTTCTTCTGATGGACATTTTTACAGTGACAAGAAATCATGCTCTTCTCTGAGGCCATGGTTGTGGAGTGAGAGGTGATCTCTTAGAGTAGCTGTGGGTAGTATTTCAGAGGGCTCTGGATATTGCCAACAAAACCTTGACCCTGTCCTCCATAGAAGTGGCAGAGACAGAGTGCAGATGACTGGATTGATGTATACATCGTGACTCCCGTTGCTGGGCAGAGGACGTTGTGCTCCAAACCAGATGGAGAGTTTCAGCCTGCCAGGCTTCATTCCTCCATCCAAGGAGCTGCTGCCGTCAAGTCTGGAGGTGAAATAAATACCCTGCAATCCATCAGGATGAAAAAGGGTCATACAAATGCGATATGCCATAGACCATTATCCTGATATGCACAGGTCTAAACATTTATCTTACCGGTGTTGCAAAAATGGCTCCACATGGAAAAACAGCAGCAAAACTGTCCTTTGTTAGCTTTGCCCTCTGTCCTTCACCCTCTTTACCAGGGTAAGCTACTCCTTTTCCTGGGCTACTGAGAGAAGAGCCTTCATTTTCTTTTGGAGTTTTATGGCTCAAAACATCCCTTCTTGTATCTGGCCAGGTTTTTGCATTTTGCAAAGAAAAGAGTGGTTATATGCATAATGAGTCCACAAGACCTTCTAATGTTTCATGAGTTGGGGGGATATATGAGACTGTTTTCAGTTCCAGCTGTTTCAGACATCAACATCTTCTAGGTATGCTCCTGGTTCAGTCACACCCTCACACTGGGGAAATTCTTAGATGCTCTGTGAGGATGATTTTATCTGTACTTTTTCATGGACAGAACAAGTTCAATTGCAAAAGTTCATGTACGATTGATCTGAAATACACTATTATTAAAGCATTCAGGGAAGTGTAATTATTATTCTAAGAAGAAAAAAAAAATTAAAAGGAGCTACAGTAAAAAAAGAAGTCACAAACAATAGCAACAAAAATGCAGAAAAGATGTGAATATGTTTTCTCTTTTTCTTTTTTCTTTTTTTAAGTCCACAGAGTAAGAGGTATATTGGATCTATAGTAAAAAGGCAAAGTAAAATACTTTTGACAGAAATTAGTAGCTTGATAAAATAAAAAATTTCTATTAAAAATCATCAGTCACCCATGGGATACCTCCGACAACAATTTCCTCTGGCTCAGTACTTTCCTGAAATAAGCAGGTACAAGTTTTGGTAGAGTTTAGCTATTTTTGCAGGGTAAGCTTTGAACTAAAGATCTTCTTGGGATATTTTTTATTATAAATGAGAAATTGCTTTATTTCATTCACATGAACTAAGTCTTGAGGGTGAGTGGGTTTCGCTGTGGATGCCAGATTCCTCATGTCCTCAGAGGAGTCAGGAAGACACTCCATAAGACAGCACTTTTTCTTCACATACAGCTTACCTTTCTATTTTCTATTTCCATGCAGAAACCAAAAAGGTGTGACTTCACCCTTAAACATATTCAGAGAAAATATTTTCCCAGGGTGAAAGAATGATTTGCTTGCAAATAACATTTTCAGAGTAACCTCCTTTCATTGTGTGGTTTTGGGTTTTTTTGTGTGTTAAGCTTCTTTTCTTATTCCATAGTGCTGTTTAGGTGAAAGCATATAATAAAACGCCATAATTTTTTTTTTAGCCACACAGTGCACTTGGCTGGGCTATCTTTCCGAAAATGAAGGGAAAGATAGGGACATTTATCAATACCTTACATAGTAATGGATTCTTGGCAAACACAAGCAGGGAATGAAAGCTTTAGGCAAACTTCCTATTTTCTTTATGCCTAAGGTTCTCTCCTCTCTTCCATTCCCCTCGTGTGTCCCCCCCGGCCCCAGCTTTCTTTTTTTCTGATTCCTCTGCTGGATCTATTCCAGAGAAATACGAAAGGTGAACTTTTCCCCTTTCTGTTGCCCAGTCTTATCTGCTAAACGAAGACTGTTTTTTTTTTTTTTAATGTGCCAATAGAATCTACATTGGGATTTATGCTTCTGGCCATGCCCGACCCTTGTCTCCACAGGAACAGAGTTTAGTTATACACCTGAATGCCAAGCACTCGGGACCGGGGCTGTTGACCGCAGCAGCTCACAGCAGAATGCAGAACAAGTGGCAGGAAAAACATGCACACCTTTTGCACCGAAACTACTCTTTGTGTGCCGGTGATATTACAGCATGACCAACCTGCTGTTGGTCTTCCTGGACCTGTGGTGGGGGTCTGGCAGAACGTGTGTTACCCAGACCAGAAGGGGGTAAATTCTGTTTATCTCCATTTTCTCCTGACTATGTCACTGATTCATCACGCTGTAGAAGAACAGAAAAAGATCATCTAAGATCTGACCCAAAGTCTGCTGAAGCTGCTGAAGCATCTCCATTCATTTCACCGGAATTGGGTCGGATCTTCAACACACTACAGTGTCCTAAGGTAGGCAGGAAGGTATGAAGATCTAGACTCACCTTGCCAGGCTGTTCCTGTTCACTGCACTCTGAGAAGCAAGAATTAAGCACATGCTTTATATGTCCCTTGGCAAGGATTAATTAATGTAACTCCCCTTATTCCACCTTAACCCTTATATGATATAGTTTACCCCACTCATTTTTAAAAAGCACATTTAATTCTTGCCATAGAAAGGGGGCAGGCCATATAATGTGAAAACTGGTGCAAAGCCATATTTGTATCAGCAAACACGCATAACAGGACAAAGACTATTTACTTCCCAGCATTCCTTGGGTACAAAATTTAAGTGTCATAGGAGACGCATATTTTACCTTTCTCACTTCATTATTTTCCTAGCATCATACAAAGTGTACACTTTTACAAGTAAAAAAAATAGTTACTTTTTGTTGGTCTCGTTGTCAGCTCCCAAGACTCTCTCGTAAGGCTCACCCCAGTGTTGTCTGCCTCCTGCTCCTGACACAAGTTTTGCAAGGCAAATGATGATCTCAATGGCATCTGAAGTACCCTTTGCCTTTACTTGCCCTGTGAAGGCATCACTGATAAGAAATGGAGGAAGAAAATTATCTTGACAAGGTGGCAGAAAACACAGGAGTTTATATGTTTTGTTTCAGCTGTGTGCAACTTTGCAAGAGTAATGTAAGTAAAAAGCTGCCTTAAATCCTTGTCACTCATGGTGTCCCTGTCATTTATTGAAGTAGGGTCTCCTGTAGGGTGCTGAGAAAGGCTAATTTTTCAAGCAGAACTATGCATGAGGTCCATAAAAACTGGAGTGTGGGTGGCAAACCCGCCTCTGTGGGGCAAACAGACATAGGAACGCGTCTGTGAGACCAGACTTCCAAGAGGTATGGATGTATTGTGTCTTCAAAGGGGCACACAGAAAGAAGGCAATGATTAAAGCAGTACATGCAGACAACTCACACGGGCATGCAATCCGGTTGTGAAGGCTGGAGAGGAATGTGCAGACCTCAGGACGTGGTCCCCTTTTTTCGTGACCTACTGTCACAAGTTTCCCTGTGGGGAGCTCCCCAGCAGGCAAGACTCCCAGTCCAATGCAGCAGTCCTTCCGCTTATTTTCAAGTGTCTGCTCCTAAGAACTGGAGGAAAAACTGCTGCTGTGTCAGCAGCAAGATGAGAGCAGTGCATGGGGATAAGTGCAGGATGCTGGAGAAGACAGGATGACTTCTTTCACTTGCAGAGCTGGCGGCTGCTGCTGAGAAGCGTTCACTGAGTTGTGAAGCTATGAGATTGGTTCAGACAGAAAATTCTTGTTTTCACAAAGCCCAAGTCATATGGAGAGCTTGTGCGAGATCCTGTGGTGGCCTTCCACAAGCCACAGCAAAAAAATATCAGCAGAAGCTTCTCTGCACAAAGTTAGAGACTGAGGATGTGACACTTGACTCCTGAAATCTCCTGGGGAAAAGTTATGTTCTTGTCATGTGGGCAAAGGGTGGTAACACTGGAATGTAAACTTCCAAATATTTGACCAAATCTACTGGGGCAAAAAAACCTTTGAACTAACCAAAGGGAAAATAAAAGAGGATAAAAAAAAATAGAAGGATATTGTTAAAATAAAACAGTGGTATCACTTGGAAAACTGAAAAAATACATAAACGTTTAGATTGAATTTTTATGTCTGTCTTTTGACATTTTTGGCCTTTCTCCTAAATGAATTAGAAGGTCAGGCTTCACTTTCTTAAAAGGTTTTGGCTGAGAATATTGCCTGCTTCTAGTAACATGGCCGTTTGATGCTGTATCAATTCTAACCAAACTGACTCATGTGTCCTTCCACCTCAACCCTGAGGATGAGGGGGAGGAGGTTACACACTTCCTTTAATGTCTGAGCCTCAGTCTGTCTCCTTGGTGCGATGTTTTCTGCAAACTGCTTGGCATGTTTCGGTGCAGGGTTGGTCCCTCTGCCCAGTTCCTCTCCCAGCCGACAGTTCCTGTGTCACGGGACACAGTGATGATCTACGTGAGTACTGTGTCCAGCTCTGGAGTCCTCAACATAGACAGGACAGTGACCTGTTGGAATGGGTCCAGCGGAGGGCCACGGAGTTGATCAGGGGGATGGAGCACCTCCCCTACGAAGACAGGCTGAGAGAGCTGGGGTTGTTCAGCCTGGAGAAGAGAAGGCTCCAGGGAGACCTCATAGCAGCCTTCCAATATCTGAAGGGAGCCTACAGGAGAGCTGGAGAGGGACTCTTTGTCAGGAAGTCTAGTGAGAGGGCAAGGGGTAATGGTTTTAAATTGGAAGAGGGGAGATTTAGCATAGATACCAGAAAAAAATTCTTTACAGTGAGGGTGGTGAGACACTGGGACAGGTTGCCCAGAAAAGCTGTGGATGCCCCATCCCTGGAGGGGTTCAAGGCCAGGCTAGATGGGGGCAACTTGGTCTAGTGGGAGGTGTCCCTGCCCATGGCAGGGGGGTTGGAACTCGATGATCTTTACGGTCCCTTCCAACTCTAACCATTCTATGATTCTATGATTCTATGATCAAACAGTGTCCATGATTCATCAGGTGGGATGAACAGGAGATTTTGTTGCTTTTCAGGGCTTACCGTTGCAGCAACTAAGAATCACAAATCTTTCCTCTATAGACACAGGGCTACGGCAGTGGTTGTTGAGCTCAAGTCCATATGACTTAGAAGAATAAATTATTTCAGGCTGAGCATGGATTTTAGCTGTGAAAAAATCTGAATGGCACGCACAGAGAATATTTGACAATGACTTGCTGAAACTCAGGAGGAAATTCAAGTGGGAAATGTACAGCTTTGACTACTGAAAAATAGAATGGAAATAATAAATGACTCCTGTCATGTTTATTAAAAAAATCTCAGAAAAGATGTTGTGTTTTCTTTACTCTCTTTTTGATTAAAATGTAACAACTTTGAATTCTGCTCTTTGTTCTGGGTTAGCACTCCACTAGGATTATTGTCTGGCTAACAGCTCTACCAGTCATTAAATTTACACGTTAGTTTTTATTATAAGAAATAATTTTTAGTTGCTTAAAAATGTGGAACTTTTTGTTCTGGGAAGTTCTTTGCTGTCTGGTCTTGGGCTGGGTACTCAGGCTTGGGATTCCCAACGTTCTCCAGTCTTGCAGTCAAAAGTATCTGTAAAACCCACAGGTAAGATGCCCCTTCCCACTCCAGTTCTGCTTCAGGAAGGCATGACAATGGCCTGCTGCCATCAGCTCTCTATCCAGTTCTGGCAATGGTGACTGTGAGATGTTTTCATTGTCATGATTTCTTAAGGTTAGCAGTTAGATGGATTTTTTTCAGTCTTTTAACAGCCAGTGTTACAATCAGTGAAAAATGCATTTGTGTAGAGGAAAACAATTGCTTTCTAAATTTAATGAACTGTATTTTTCTTGACATTTTATTACTCTCTCAAACATGGCCATTGATTCTCTGAAGGGAAAAAAAAGATCTTGTGGAAAACATACGTAGTGATCAGGTAATTATCAAATCTTAAGTCACAATCTGCAAATTTCTGTAGGCCTTCAAATTCTCAGGGCCTGACCTTGCAAGCTGTGCTGACATTATTTTAGTCTAGGGGCTGCACATGATCAAATGTGTACAGTAAAACAGATAGGATGTGCTATGCAGCTTATGTTACGAGTTGCCTCATATTTCAACCTTAAACTTTACTTGCTGTTTTACTTTACTGCTTTATCCCCTTACAAAGCCATTTATTGAGAAGTATGGTTAAAAAAGACTTTCTACTTTCTTAGTTGTGAGTGTATATTCATTCACTATTTATGCTGATCACAAGGCTGATAAATAAACGGAAGAACAGATTTATAGATAGCAAGGGACAATAATTAACTAAAGTACAGAAAGACATCACAGGTGCAAATACAGAAAATTCACATAAAGTGAAAACACCAACAGAAACAAACCTTAAGCAACCAAATGGCTGATACTAATGAATGCAGCAGAAAGAGCGATTAACAAAACTATTTGAAATATTGATCAAAATGTTAAATGCTATTGATTTAAAGCTAATGAACTTTTGAAATTCCAAGTGCATTCTATAGAAACCAAACTGCTGATTCATTGTGATTTCTACATTTCAGGAAAAAAATGACATCAGTGTGGTTATGCTTTGTTTATTTCAGAGCAGGACAATCAGATCTGGTGGAAAGGCTACATTGCTTTTGTTGGCAGTAACACTATGACATACTTATATTCCTTCCATCAGCTGGATTCCAGGGTGCTTTTATGAATGTCACTTACACATTGCAGTCAAAACACTAGAGGCAGTCCAACAATTTGAGGATTTTGTAAGAGTGGTATTTTATAAATTAATTATAGGCGGTTTATAGGCTGAAGGTGAGTATTAACCTTTTTGAGTCTTGCAGCATTTCGGCCACTGACTTCAAGCAGAGGCAAAATGTCACTGAGACCATTTGAACCCTGTTCTCTGCTGTAACCCTGACCATGACAAATGGACCTGCAGCAGACAGCTAGTCCTGTCAGGGACAGACTGTCCCCTAAGTCAGAACATATACCACCTTCTTTGCTGGCAGTTAAGGATGCTCCTTGATGTTTCTGTCATCCCTGCTAGTGCTTTTTTTAAATCAAACAGCCTTGGCTGTTATGGGCATCAAGGTTGGAGGTTCACATGTTACTTCCTCATAGTGTGGGTGTGCAAATGTGTCCCTGCTTTTTCCTTTGCAAGGCTGCAAAGCTCCTTTCAACCTCCCTTGTCTTTCTGCCTCAGTGCTCATTCAACTTCCACTTCTTTTCCAGAGAGAAGATATGACCATAAATCACCTTGGCCACCCGAAATTTCCTGCATGGAGATTATTAAAATGTTAAGTCTTTATCCTCCTACATTTCAATTCTTGGACCTAGAAAGTGGAAAACCTGGAACAGAGTAGATTGTAGTTTGGGCGTTAGAAATGTCTTAATTCAAACGCAGAATACAGAATAAAATGAAGATTAGTTTCCAGAGCAACACTATGACTGCTCCATCCATAAACAAAATAATTACCTGAGGGTTTTATGTCTTGGCTTCTGTAAACTCAGAACACCTGGTAACTGCTTTCTGGCCATCTCAACTGTTCATGGTGAGCCTTTGAATATGTACAGACATGTTTGCTTCTTTTAAATCTCTCACTAGTCTTTTCCATTTTAGAACCAGATTTTTAGCTGATATAACGAAATAAATGAAGCTGTGCCAGTTAATGGCATCAAAGAACAATCCCTTTCTTTTAAAATACAGAAAAATGCCTCTTATAGTTTTTCTTTCCCTCTGTATTTCGGCAGGGGTGTCTTCAGATGATATATTAAGCTTTTACAGGACTCAAGTGTGCTGGAAAAATGCTGTTAGGGATGGAGAAAACATTCTATCCATTCAATCACCCATTCATCTATTCATCCACCCATCCATCCTTCCATCCATCCAGTCATTCACCCAGTAGCTTATTTTCAGGTCTCCAGTTACGAGTTTGAGGGCACGCCGTTACTCGGAAGTGGCTTACCTTTAAAAAGCTGAAAGTCAAAAAAACCTTGGATTTTGTACTGAATGAGCCATTGTGCTTCTGCTTCTCAGTGTTTTCACAGACCAGTAGAAAACATGACTTGTTTGCCACGCAAATGTCATACCTGTGACATAGTGACACCATAAGCACATTGGAATACGTATTGTGAGAGGTACCACATGAGGTCTGCTTACATGGAATGTAATCGCCCCTAAGTAGCCTCATCTCTCAGATGAGGATCACAGATCAATGTGAACATGTCCTCTGCTCGCTCTACAGTGTCACAGAGACTTGTGTGAATGGGAGCCAGGAATATCACTGTGTTGGCAGTGACATCTGCCTCAGGAGGACAGGCATGGCTTCTAGAACTCGGCCACGCTCTTCCCTCATTTTCCACCACTATATTTACTACCGTCGTGGCTGCTGTCACATCCCCATGTTTCTGCACCCTGTGTAGCCAGAATTACTTAGGGCTAAGCTGATTGCTACGGCTCTAAGTGGCACCCTGCAGGGTGGGTTTCCAGGCTTCGTTAATGAGATTACATTTAAAACTGTCTGGTAAACACTGGCAGTTTTTCTTGTAAACACACTTTATCTCTGAAGCTGTACTTGCCAGTTGCTGTTCTATTTGCAGCATGTAGTAAGATGGTACAGATTTGGTGGGACAGTAGCTTGCAGCATTTGTCTTCTTTTTGAGTTTGCCCTTAGATATTTCTCTTCCATGTGCTTTCTAAATGCTCAGGTGACAAAGAAATCCTCCCATTCCCCCTCTCTCTGCCTTAGAAAATAAGTCAGCATTAAGTACAATTAAGGTGTGAGTGACTCCTCCAAAAGAGAAGTGCATCTTTAAGAATGGGGCTAAAACACTACATCAGATGCATGGACCTATGTCTGGTCCACGATAATTACATTAATTCATCTTCCTCACACAGAGGTTTACCATGGCCACCCCAGGTACAAGGTAGAAAGACAGTATTGGCTACAAGGCTTTCATTTATGTCCACTATGAGAGTATCCAGAAAAAAAAAATATGTCAGTGACCTACAGTTGAATAACCGTGTGTTGCAACAAGTGGACATCTAAATCTGCATTTAAAGGACCTTGCATGGGTGGTTCTTGGCTCTGGATCAGGGAAGCTGAGCCCAGAAATTACCATTATGATCATCTTGTCTGAACCCCAGGACAATACAAGTCATAGAGCCTTTTCTAATAACACCTGCCCTGAACACATAAGTTGTGTATAAGCCACTCTATTTTTTCTTTCTGAGTATGGCAGAGTGACTGTGAGATCTGGAGGATCCATGGCATCCCTAAGTAACATCAGGACTTAGTGATTTGCAATGGTAAACCCATTGAAGGACATCACATGTCTGAGTCAGGTACCTGTTTGGGTATTGTATTTAGGTCTTTAACAAGAGCCTTACAGGTTTTGGCGGCGGGGGGGAGGGGTATGTCTGATTTCACCTAGTTTCATTTGTTCATCACTGTCATGATATTGCCTTAGAGGAGAGAGATGACAACATACATTCAGGACTTTGTGTTGAAACTGTCTACCCACGTGGAGCAGAGAGCAACGAGGCAATGTTGGCTGCCGTCAGTCCATATTTCAGAAAAACAGCTCCCTCAATGATGTTGAGCCTTTTGCACAAGGCTTATAAAATCGGTTTTGGCTTTCTGAGTTCGTTCCCATTCCAAGCCGTAAAACCCACAAGATTAGGAAAAGCTGTCTTGTCTGTTTCCTGCTGTTGTGCCAGTGCAGGGACTCCTTCACGAATGTCACGTCAGTCTCTTCTGGGCTTCACGGCTGGCATCCTGCCCCTCCTCAGCCAGCCAAATGCTGGGTGAAGTAATGCTGTTATCATCTGTCATGTCCTGCGCTGGAGAACTTTTCTTTGGATGAAAGCTGAAAAAATGTCATTCAAAAACCTATGTCAGGCCACATGTTAACACGTCTTAGCTTTATCAGAAAACCAATACAGCCAAGAGCTATGAAACATGAATGATGTGAAAAAGGTTCGGAAGCTAATTCCAGGTTTCAGACCATTAGTTCCCAATCCCAGCAACTTGAAAATATTTACTAGTGTAATATTATTTGGTCCTGCTTGGGCAAATAGAGAAGGCTCTCTACTGGTGTGGATTTTTTTTTTTTACTGAACTCTGTTGCCAAACCTTTGAAAACTGGTTTTGGTGCTCACAAAAGGAAAAAAATAACCCATTATGTTCCTAGAATTCAGCTGCCGGTTTGGAAATTTAGAACCTACACTTCTAAATAATATAGATAATAATAATATAAGTAACTACCTTGTAAGGCTATCATTTTGATAGTTCATATGTTGGACTATGTATCTGTTGATCCAGGTGTTTCAAAAGCTTGAGGAGATGAAATTTCCCTCAGATATTTTCTGGAGTAACACTTGCTCCTATCTTGTGTGTCCTGTGTTTTATTACCTCAACACGACATGTATGCCTTCTTTTTCTCTGCTATCAATCTCTATTTGAGATTCTCTGACGCTGTCATCTTTTCTTTTCAAATCTCTGGTGATTTTCAAACCTCTTTCCTATTTCTCTGTGTTCTAGCCTGCAGTGGGCTGGGGTATTGGCAATGCACCTCTGCAGTCTGGACTTTTAAAGCTTTTTGCTCTATTTTCCCAGGATACTGAGAAACGTTGCCACAGACCAAGAAGAAGTTATGATTAGGAAGATGATGGCAGAATATTCACACTAGGGACCAAGGAGACCATGTTGTCTCCCAAGTACAAATTGATACACACTGAGTTACCTGAAAATTTTTATTGTTTCAAACCAATCAACTACTAGCAGTTCTAGGGAAGTAGACAGGAAGCAATCCATTTTGTGAAAAATATAACTACTTCTTGTTCAACTCTCCTGGGAATTCAAAGTGTTGACTGGGAATGAGGCTATGGAGAGAGGATTATTTAGTACACATTTGGACAAAGTCCCAGCCAGAGCTGTATTTTTGATGAAGGTCTTTTTTGTGATGCAGTCATGAGTGGCCTGAGATCATAAATCCTGTATAAATCATAATAACACTCTATAATCTTTTTTTGCTTCTTACAAAGCTCTATGGTAAAGCTTTATTCTTGCAGCACAGCACCGCTCAAGAGCAGAGACTTCATGGTCTGAATAAAATTTACTCATATTCTCTGAAGAAGGAGGTATTAACTCACCAATTATTATCTAATCTTCATTCTCAGCTTCAATCTGTATGTCTTGTTTCAAATTTTTTTTTGTTCTTTTCTCTTTATAGAAGTTGGTTAGAAATATCTGCTTCTATCTGTCCTCCCACTTTTGTTCTAAATGCATTGCAATAATTTTATCTGTGAATCTAATCCAAAACCTGCTGAAGTTAAAGATTTTTACTGTTTTCTCCACTGCTTCTGTAAACATCAGCAGTTTTGCTCTTTTCCATAATGCTATTCAAATTTTCTTATTCCTGAATGTTATGGTTTCATCCTTATTTTGGAAAAACAACCAAATGAAAAGAACCAGAGGGAGATAGCTATTGCGATATTATTTATGGGAAAAGGCAAGATTTTGAAGTTTACAAAGTATCTGTGGATATATTTTCAGTTCATATAAATAAGTGTTATTTTAACAATTTAAATTAAAGTTAAAATTTAAGTTAAAAAACTCATGTGTTGAATAATAGTTCTTAACATATTGCCTTATGCAACATTTTAATCAAGATATTTAATGTCATTTCCTTGCACTTTATTTCCTGAACTTGAGTTCTGTCTTTTCAAAATTAGTATCTTTCTAAAGTATATCTCAAAGTCCTCTTTTCTTCCTTCTATTTTACTCTATATTGTACACAGTCTCCCACAACTGAGAAAAAAAGATGCAAGTAGCTGGAACAATTGCAGAATTTGGCCTTTTCTTTCTTTTTTTTCCCCCAATCTGGGGAGAGTCACAATACAAAATCTCTCCTGCAGCAAAGTCTTTAAACTGTAGACTAATAAAGCAGATCTACCAATGATCTGTGCCTACTATAACATTTTATTCTCATTTTAAATTCCTTCTTGAACTGTAAACAATTTTCCATTCATAACAGGAAAAAATAGACCTATTTTTCCCCTCTTTTAAATTATGCCATTTTTTATAAGTCTTCACATCATTTTGAAGTCAGGGCTCATATAAGCATGTTATAAACTCATATGCATACCCACAAAGGAGCTCAGAGAGAAAATGTGAGGAGACAGGAATCCAAATAAAACCCAGTCCTGATCATAGGGACTGAATTGGCCAGAGAGCTGATGTGCTTCACCTTACAGGGCATTTCATGCAGGAGTTTTGAGCTGGGGAAAAAAAAAAAAAAAAAAAGCAAAAAAGCACCTGCACNAATAGCACATGCAGTAAAGATCATTGAAATGTAACTATAATGACAGAAGTGGTCACATTCATGGCTTAGTAATAGCTTCATCCCTCATGAGGAACGTGCCTGTTCCACATGTGCCTGTTCCACATCTAAGTTGCCATTACTTACCTTACAGTAACAGCAAGAGCCTCACATCTGTCATTAACCAGTTCCTTTCTCTGGTGTCCTTTCAGTATTTGCAGCCCCCATTCACTTTGAGCCACCCTGTTTCTGACATGCCCATCCTGGTAAAGGGTACCCAGATGCATGGCCTGGCCTTAGGCTTAGTTTGCCTTTGTTTTTAGGCAATTGACTCACAGGCTGCATACCCCAGCCCAGATGCACTTTTTATTTCTGTCGCCAGACAGTTCCATATGATCAACCAATTTAGTTTTACCGAAGAGCTGAATCATTAAGACCAAAGTGCTTTATTGCATACAGTTAAGACCGTTTGTGCCCACAGCTTAGTATATGGCTATTTCCCTGCTATCTATTTCACACTGCATGACTAAAGAAAAAAAATCCTCTTCCTTATTAAGTTTAAGCTAGAGCTCAGTGCAAATATTTGTCATAAGAGAATAAATATCATAATCCCCTTATATTTCTCAATCTATAGTGAATACCTTCCTGGAGGATACAGAACAATTCAGAAATACTGTGAGTGTGATAAAAAAAACATAATCCAAAATTTCCTCTTTTGGGAGAGGTTAGAAAACCTGTTGTAATGCTTGTTTTTGTTTCTCACTGCCCAATTTAACGGGCAATAAATTAAATTAGTTTTCCTTGTATTGAGTTTGTTCTGCAATCTCCCTGCCTTTACTTTCATCCGTGGGCTTTCCCATCCCATGTTCTCCACACTCCGTTGAGAAAGGAGAGTGAGCACATGATGGGCAGGTGTTTGGCCTGTCTCCAGGGTGATCCCACCATGAGCATGCAGGCTCTGAAATTTGTGGGTGACTTGCCCTCAGGTGCTAGATGTGTGGTTTGGATGGCCTGGGTCATTTTCCCTGAGGCTGTCTGTAAACCGGGGATATCATCGTGGCCCTATGTCAGAGGGTGTTGCCAGGACAAGTACCCTAAAGGTCGTGAAGCAGCAGCCTGTCATGATGCTAAATAAAGAGATGGCATCACCTATAATGTATGCTGGTCCACAGCATGCCATCACACAATAGAACAGACTGTGTTATCAGAGTTATTCTTTTATTTTCCCACTAGTAATGGGTCAAGTAATTTCAACCCTCCAGCTGGCAGTTTTTCTTGCACTGTATTAGTAGGCAATTAACTGCATTTAGGAACTGCCTAATAAAGCATTTCTTCTTGGTCAGTCTTTATTTGTTTAAGCTGCTGTGATCACTGTAAATTTTGAGAGCCTTTTACCAAAAAAACCCCTTGGCTAATTTATTGTCTCCTGCTGTGGATCCCCACAGACATGTACAGCTTAAATCAAACAATATATCTTGTCAAAGTTAAAAATGAGTTGACAAAGATTTCATAAATTGTGTACATAAACAACAATTTATAGATTTCTAAAACTGTAGACCCCACAGACCAGCCAAGCAGTCATAAATATGCTTGCATGCTTGCACAGCTGGAGGTAACTCTCTACAAGAATTATTCCCATCATAAGCCCACTGATCAGCTATGGTTTGTCATAGAAAACACCGAGATGCCGGTTAATACTCTAAACCCTTCCTCACCCACCCCAGCTCTCCCACATAATTCCATGTCTCAAAGACAAGAAAAGATTCATCAGTTCGGTCAAAAACCTCTATTACCCAAGTATTACTCAAACATTGATACCTATTCTTACAGCTACAAAGGTATGGACTGAAAGTGAACAAACATCCAGAGGAAAAATTAATCTTTGAGTTCTTTTCTTAGATACCTCAAGGACTGATAAGTTCTGAAGGTGAAGGCCACAATCTAATGCTTATAGAAACACTAAAGAGAGCAAAAGTCGTACAGGGTGACCATAGAATGAGCATCTTGATTATAGAAAACTTTAGAGAACTGCACAAAGCTGAAATGAGAAAAAAGTGGGAAAAAAAAAAAAAGAAAAAAAGTAAAAAAACCCAACAAACTCATTCTAAGGAAATGAGACTGGAGCTTCTAAGTCCTTTTGTGACTTACAAAAGGCACCTTGTTACAGCATCAGATGAAAGAAGAGGTAGATGAAAACAATTGGCTGAATGTGAACGCTCATGAATTCCTACAAGTGCACTCCAGAAGCTCATGGCTGAGTTATCAGAAATCAGGGAAAGTATTGAGTGTTGATCATTACCATCATTTCTCTTGGAGCAAGTCAGGGGAACAGCTTGCCAGCTAGCACTGCTGTGCATCTCAGCAAGGCACTGCTCACCAGCCATGTGCTGCTAGTGAGCGGATCCTAGGAGATGGACCACAACTCACATATAAATAATTTAAATGAATGTTTCACAGACAAGACAGAAACTGTTACCCACAGTCTGACAGACTTGTGAAAAATTAGGTGCAACAGCCTGTCACATACTAGTTAAAGCAGTATACAGTCACTAACAGAAAATCATAGAATTGAGGAATAATTCAGGTTGGAAGGCACTTCAGGAGGTCTCCCCTTCATCCTCCTGCTCAAAGCAGTCATACATGGGGTCAGACCAGGTTTCTTGGAGCTTTAGGCAGTTGAGTCTTGAAATCCTCCAAGGTGGCAAAACTACCCTGGGCCCCCATTCCACCACCCCCTGTCCCTGTGGGGAAAAAGCTTTTCCTTATCTCTGCCCCAAATGTCTCTAGTTATTCCACTCTCTCTTGTTGTCCTACCAGCCTTGCTCTTGCACGCTCCTACTGGTCCTCCAGTTTAGCATCGTCTGCGAAGTTCACGATGGCTCTCCTTCACTTTGCTGGTGCCATTAGTGAAAAAGTTAAACAGGACACGTCCCAGGACTGATCTCTGCTGTACCCTACTTGTCGCCAGCCCAGTAACTATTGCCCTGTAAGCCTCTCTCTTCCAATCAATTTTTTTGGCTGGTTGGTTGTCCATCTATCTATGAGCATATTGTCCTAGCCGGGAGCATGGAATATGAAGTGGCTGTGTATTGAATGTGATTAGGAGCTCTTTCCTTTGTGCCAATGCAGTCATTTAGCATGCACGCCAGTCATGTCTGTCTCTAGTAAATACAACAATTTTGTGTATTATTTTAGCATGTAAACATTTGAATGCACGCTCTGTTGATTTTCCTGCTGTAAGCTGCAACTTCTGTAGTACTTTTTGTAACTAAATGCGTTGGTAGATCGACATTTGATTTAACTGACTTCCTTGTGTTTGTACCACGAGGAACAGCCACAGCTGGAAGCAATGGTCCTGTGTCTGTCTTTCACACATTGCTACGTAAGAAAAAGTATCCACTGAGAGAGCGAGAGCTGTGTTACATGTGAAATTGCATGTGGCACAAATAATAGGGAGTTATTCACTAACTGACAAAGAGCACAGTAATATTTCACTAAGGACAGCTAGAACAGCATCAGAGGAAAGAACCAAGACACATTTGTTTCATTGAATTTTTTTCTGTAATACTCTATATCACTTTTACATAAAAAAGAGTTGTACTGGCAAGTAAAACTGGTAACAGAGAAAAATATCCCTTTTAACTTTTTATTTCAGGTAAACTAATTGTCAGCAGTTTTCCCAGGGAACATCCTGCAGGTATTCTGCAGTGCAACATACTGGATTACAGTTTGCTTCTAGGGAGTAAGGAAAACTAATCTGACAATCCTAGAAAGCGCTGGGTCAGACCTTTTTGTTTGGTATTGCTTACAGGTATTTTCTCCCCAACATTTTCCAACTTGCTTACACCCCCTTAGGTTACTAAAAAATAACATGACGAGGTTTAAATTTGGTCTTCCAGCAATTTCTGACAAAATATATATATACTTATAATATGAAAGCCTGGAGGACAGACTATGTATTTCATGCTAATCTGGTAGGGCAAGACTCTTCTGGTATCTCAATGTATTTGTATTAACCACTTCCAACATATGGGTTGCCAACAGCAGCAAGTCCATTTGTGTCAAGGTACAGATACTACAAGGCTTGAAGGGGAACTGCCAATGTCTTGTTAGAGGGACTGGAGACTCTGTCATCATTTACAATCATCCAAGGGGCAGATGCAAAAGTTTTCCCTCTCAATTTTGACTACTGCAATGCCAATGCCCATGTAAGTGGCAAGATAAAGGTCTTGCCTGTGTTTGCAGCACCTAATTCACAGAATCTTTGCAGTTATTTGCACAGTCCAATTGCACACTTGGACAATATTTCTGTGCACATGGGCGTATGTGTTGAAGAAATCCAAGAAAACAAGTACTCGGTGTCCACAGAGGGTGACCCATCGGAGAGTCCTACCATGCTCTGTCTGCCCCGTGGAACAAGTGTTGACAGACAGCTGCCCAACACCACGCTGTCTCTGGCCCATAGTGATCGCTCCAACCCTTAGCTTTGAGGAAAAGAGCGTAGCTGAGGACACATTGCCCTCCCACTTATTTTGAGCAAGGAAATTTTCCCATTCCTTGTATGCTCTTGCACAGCCATGAAATCCAAACTGTGTTTGAGCTCTTTTTGATTCCAATAGTCCATTTTATAGTCTGAACTTGCTAAATCATTGCTTCAATACACCTTCTCTGTCACATGCTATTGACTTTACTGCTACTATAGCTGCTCTCTCAAGTGATGAATCTCTTTTTTCACAGATCAGGAAGAAGAAAATCAATTCCAGAGCCCCAAACAGGGAATTAATTTGTCATGACTTCAGTAAGCACTGCTAGTTCCATATGACATTAGTTTTGTTCCCCAGATCAAAGCTGTGGTGCCTTAGAATGCTCTTAGGAAGGGCAAAGGGGAAATGCTGAGGAATATCTGTGATACACTGCATATATTTATCTTGGCTTAAATGCATCAGTAATGATGGTAAAGCAACTTTTTTTTGAATTTGTTCAAGGGTGTGTGCGGACAAGCTGTTGCTGCATTAAGCTTTCAACTACCTGCTTGATTTGACTTTTCAGATGTGAAACTTTCACACATAATGTCATGTTTTCATTCAAATGGTAACTTAGTTGAAGTATTTTACTTAGTTATGTTTCTTTAATTCACCTTTTCAGTAGAAAAAAATATCTTACCAATCAACTAGTACAGCTTGAGAAGCACATGAATTATTTGAAAAAGGAATCTTTGGTCAGTTAAAGAAAATCCATTTAAAAAGCAGATGGCTGAATAGACAAAAGAAAATCAGAAATAATTTTGAGTCATGTGCTCAGTTATTACTTAATGACAGGTTCTTCCCACACAGAGTTCCGTTGAACTCCATTGATTTCAGTGGTGTCAGAATAATGAATTTTGGGGAGGGGTGGTATGGACAGGAACGTATGAGTTGAGAAAACAAAGTAGATAAAGTATTTTAATAACACAGACCTCTACTAGCTGTAGTTTTCCTGCTGTGCATATATATAATAGCACAATTGTTTGTTTGCCCCAAATCTAATCACTACAACTTTCCTGAAATATTGTTTATTTCCTGAAGTCTGCTCATTTTGCTCCATGGTAATGTGCAATTAAGATGTTATTGAAAGATTCTTCTACTGCTTCCTTTTAGATATAGCCAGTGGATCTCTATCTTGATTATAT
This sequence comes from Arenaria interpres, assembly GCA_013399435.1. Taxonomy (NCBI): domain Eukaryota; kingdom Metazoa; phylum Chordata; class Aves; order Charadriiformes; family Scolopacidae; genus Arenaria; species Arenaria interpres. Next base: position 40,831 of record VXAK01014007.1, on the reverse strand, counting down.
ATACAACTAATATATGTATTTCTTTTATTTCAGTTTCTACTGGACAAGCTTCCTAGGGTTAATACAAGATTGATTAAATTTGTATGTAACATTTTTTGAGACATAAGGAACCACATCTTTTATATCTATCTGTCAATTTATCTGTCTATCCATCTATATATGTTTTTGAAACATTTTGTAGCAATTGTTCCCTTTTGCACTAATTATCAGACACAGAACACAGTATGCATTTACTGAAAAGTATCTGCCTACTATTTTTACTTCCCACCTGGCCCAACTGAATTGTGAGCTGAAGCAATTCCTGCAGGCAAAAACGGGAGCAGACTGAAGCGGACCAAGAGACTGAAGCGGACCAAGAGACTGCTTTTGTTGTGGTGTTTGGTTTACCAGAAAAGGCAAGCTCTATATTTGTTATTGTTATTGTTTTTCTAATTCTCTGTTTCTAAAGAAAGCGGAGGAAAAGGAAGTGGAATAAATACATCTGAAATCCCATCTTTCTAATGGGGAAACAAGTGTAGAAGGGTTTGGCAAAGGCCTCTGTGGATGGAGCCAGGCCGTGGGTCTGACTCTCCTGAACTCCACCTGAACATCTACTCCTCTAGTTCATTATTTTCCTGGAGTTTGACCCTTCCGTCTTAAAGGGACTCTGTTGCTCCCATTTTGTACATCTTTTAACTGCTTTTCCTGGGAATCCTAAATTTGGGTCAGGAATTTTTCAAATTGTATCCAAATGAACTCAGTGAAAGTTGCCCCACTCACGCTTGCCTTCTGGAGCTTCTGCCCTTTGGCAGCCTTTGTGGAGTATTTTAAGAGTTCACAGGAAGTAGAGGAGGAACTCAGTATGCAGCTGAAACAAACCAGTCGGGTTGGAAAGAAATAAAAATTTATGTCAATCTGCTGATGCCTTCTAGTGATTTCTGGGTGATATATGGTAGAAAGGTAAAAATGAAAAATTCTGATGCCTTAAATAGACTAAACAGCACTAGACAGAGCAGTGTGTCTAGGCTGAAACTCCATAGAAGCATTGGAAGGAATTTCAAAAACACCATTTCCATCTGTGTTTTTCCAGATCACAGCAGAAAGTCAGTTGAGCATATGCTGTATTTATTAGCTATAGTTCAAACCAGAGAGAAGAGCGCAACTTTGAAGTTGTACTATCAAAATCTGTGAACTGTTTTCTAAACTTGAAATGTGGAATATGTGATGGAGAGGCTACAAAAACAAGGTTGGAAGGACAGAATGGTTTGTAATTTATTTGATCTTGAAGAGCTGATTTTACACTTTTGCAAGGCTGGTAAGAGAACAGCTGTCATTTGAATCTGAGACAATAAGGGTGAAGTGAAAGACTCAGAACTGATCTTTGACAAGACATCTGAAATTTGGCAAAAAGGAGGCAGTTGTCAGGAGCATTGTATTGTAACATTGTAGTTATAACTGAGAAATCTATAAATTAAGAGGAGAGGAAACAACTAGGCAGAATTCAGAATCAACTCAAGCAAGCACAATATAAAGAAACACATTCACCATGACAACAACTGACAGTCAGCAGAAAGCCCTGCATTAAGGATGAATTTGTGTAGTATTTATGAGAACTGGGAATTAATGGAGGAAAGAGATTTCATCAGAAAGAGCTGATGAAGTCTTTAACAGAAATCATTCTTTCAGAAGGCTGCGTTTTATGAACAAGCTCATCCACTCTGTATCTTTGATTGTTGCAGTTAATTAAATGTTGTAGCACGGTGGGGATGTGGTGGACACTGGCTGGGTAGAAAGCATTGAGAAAAAATTAAAACGTGTTAGCGTAAGCAAGATTCTTTTTTTAAAAGAAGACATCAAAGTTTTTAATGAAGCGTCAGCAGCTTTTTATAATTTGACAGTAACATAGTTATATTCTGGTCTATCAACTTCTAGCTCACATTTTCTCATTTCACTAAGTCTTGGGTGTTACAGTTACCAGTTGGTCATAGATGCTGTACTGAGAATTAGATTTGGGTTCATTCTTTCAATTTCTGAATACCTGTAATACTAATAAGAATGTTCTCTAGTTGCCTAGAGGTTTTGTTTTCATTTGTTTTTCCTTTTCATGCAACCTGTCTATCTCTGAATTCAACATAAAAAATAAACAATTCAGCAAGAGGCATGAAGAATGGAAAACGTTCAGTGTACTGAATACAAATTTCAAATATTTCATCACTTTACAAATTGAACATGATGTTAATTGATTTGGGTTAGGGAAGTAGATAAATACAACAGGAAAGAAAGTAAGTCATTATGAATAAAAATAAATATGCATGAAAACTAATTAGAGAGGTCACTATTAATAAATTTCATGGACTAGAAAAAATATGAAACAGTGCTACTGACCCCTCTGAAATTATGAGCGTATAGCTGCAATGAGATTCAGGTAGAAAGACTGAATGGAATATCATTTGGAAAGTCCTTCAAGCAAAGGCAAGGAAAACAACAGAGAAAGAAAAAAAAAACCCACAAGAGTAAGGCTTATTAGTGTTTTTACCAGGGCCTGCAGTGACAGGGCAAGGGGCAACAGTTCTAAACTGAAAGCAGGTAGATTTAAAATGGGACCAGGGAAGAAATTTTTTAAGATGAGGGTGGTGAGACACTGGAATGGGTTGCTCAGAGAAGTTGTGAATGCCCCACCATTGGCAGTGTTCAAGGTCAGGTTGGACAGAATCAGCCTGGTCTAGTGAAATGTGCCCCTGCCCATGGCAGGGGAATTGGACTAGATGATCTTTAATGGTCCCCTCTACTTCTATGATTCTGTGTTTCTAAAGAGGTGGTGTGACCTGGAAAGTTGTATTCTGACACACAAGACTACTAAAATTGCTAGAGAAGGACTGAAGTGTTCGTTCTGGCTCTGCTTTCTTTGGGAGGCAATACACTGGCTAAAATCCAGTGGTTTGTATTTGCCACTATGAATTTCTTCTCTACGTGGGCCAGATGCTATCCTGCTGACGCTGTTGTTGTCAGGATGAATTATATGGAATTGGTACGTCTTGTATTTATTTCACTCTATGCTTCCTTTTATAAAACACACTTCTTTTCTTCCTCATAAAGAGTCTTGGTAGTAGTACACAGTTTAAGTAATGTTTATTTTTCTTTCATGAGAGAAAGTTTTACAAAAATCCATTTCCTCTCTCAATTAACAGAAAGGTTTTTACTTCTATTTTTATATTTGTTTTTATTTTATGTTTGTGTCATTATTATTACTGCTGCTACTATTACTGCTGTTACTACAAATAAAGAAAAGTGGAGTGGACAATGTGTCACCTGAGCTAAATGAATTTTTCCAAACTCTTGAACGGAAGTCTTTTCAATACAATATGTAGTGGAGTATGTGACTCCATGGCCATTTTCATGCTCTTGTATTTCTTCTGTGCCTAAAGATGGCTTAATATTTAGCTTCAGGATGCCTACATAACATGTAAATCTGGGATGTCAGTTGGTCACCAGGTGAATAGTTCAACTCTCCTTCTGCTAAGCATTAGCTGAGCCTCAATCTCTCTGTGACCTCAGTTCTTCCCTGGGGTCCAAATACTCAAACTCTTTGAGCCTTATATAAAGAAATCATTACATATTTAACTTCTGCTCCTCCACATCTCTTGCAGTGTGGAACAGGAGTTCCCCAGCTGGTGTGGTTAAACAGCAGGAGGATTTCTAAGAGGCGGGATGGCCAAACCTTGGGAGGGTTGTTCCAGGGTAAGTCAGGAGCCTATGATGTGTTGGGCACCAGCTGTGGGAGTGGACCATGGGTGAGACCTTGGTGCTCAGGGATTTTCCAGGGACACATCAACCTGGGGAACAATGTGCAGTCCTGGAGTGAGCGGGCAAAGTGCAGCAGCTAAACTGCATACCTCATGTAACTGGGTCCAGCTTTGGAATCCCCAACATAAGAAGGACATGGGCCTGTTGGAACTGGTCCAGAAAAGGGCCATGAAGATGATCAGAGGGATGGAGCACCTCTCCTGTGAAGATAGGCTGAGAGAGTTGGGGTTGTTCAGCCTGGAGAAGAGAAGGCTTCAGGGACACCTTATAGCAGCCTTCCAATACCTAAAAGGGGGTCTACAGGAGAGATGGGGAGAGACTCTTGGTCAGGGAGTGTAGTGACAGGATGAGGGGTAATGGTTTTAAACTGAAAGAGGGGAGACTGAGACTAGATATTAGGAAGAAATTCTTTACTGTGAGGGTGGTGAGACACTGGAACAGGTTGCCCAGAGAAGCTGTGGATGCCCCTTCCCTGGAACTGTTCAAGGCCAGGCTGGATGGGGCTTTAAGCAACCTGGTCTAGCGGGAGGTGTCCCTGGCCATGTCAGAGAGGTTGGAACTCAATGATCTTTAAGGTCCCTTCCAACCCAAACCATTCTATGATTCTGTGAAGGCTCTCTCTTGCTTTCACATCACCACTCAGGTGAGATCTCTCTCTCACATGTGCCTAGTGCCAGTGCTGATTCCTGATTAAACAGATTTGACCCAGCAAGCACATATCATTGCAATTCTTCACTTCTGTGTATATATATGTCTGTAATATTCTACATACTATGATCTCTGTATCCTGATTGTTTTTCCTGACCCGGTGACACTGGCCTAGACCAAAATCCCTTCCCTTGCAGTGGGCAGGGACTGCAGACACCCCTATTTCTATGAAGAAGGTTTGACAACTCACAAGGATAATACTAACAGTGATGTGAGTTCTGAGTAAGAGGCTTGTGAAGCAGCCTAGTGAGAGGTAGCAACTGCACCCCAGGAACAAAATGGATCCAAGATAATCTTTTTCATTCTGCAGAAATTCCTTTGTGTCATTCTGATCTGGACTGGCATTGAATTAAATTTAATGGCCTTGAATGAAATTAAATGGCATTAAATTAAATGGATTAAATTAAAATAAAATTAATTAAACACAGCTTTCAGACCTTTTCATAGAATAAAATATTGCAGGACTTCTTTCAAGTCAATTCAAAATCTAATTCCCCAAAAAAATCAAAGCTTTTTCTGACAGCTTCTGTTCCAAAAGTCATACAATATGTATTACTTCATCATTATTGTCACCAATAATTTGTCACCAATAAATTGTCATCGGGTAATATTCTGTTCAAGTCAAATAAATACCCAGTATTACAATACCTTTAAATTTTTTCTTAGCATTGAAATTCAGTCAAATGCTACATGTCCTCCTATTGTTTTATCTTTCCAAAATGGTGTTTTCTAAGCCAACAAAGATCAGATGGTAAAATTCAGCCAGTTATAGCCCAAAATTTTGTTGTGTTATTTTTTTTCCTTATTATTTTGCTATTTCCAATGAATATACAGATTTGTCTTCTGGAAAATGCAATGCTTACAGACAAAATACTGGGTTGCAAGAGCAGATGTTGGGAGCTTGCCAGAAAGTTCTCAGCAGAGATAATATTCTAATTTAATAAAAGTGAAAAAAGAAGAAAAGATTCCAAGTGTGCAGTCATAACAGATTAAGTAACATTCCAGGCATTCCAGAGAGCTTACATTTTAAATTGAGTTTGTTTATGAATGAGTACTCCAATGCACTTAAAAGAAAATAACTTTCTTTGTGCTCAAAATCCAGTATTACATGATAATTGTACAAATGTGCTGTTAATTAACATTTATTCTGGTGCTCCCTAAGAAATGATAGGTGTATCTAAAGATTTGCAGAGTGAATAAAATCTGCAGCAATCCTGTAGAAAGGAGAGTTTTTAAGTGACGCACACTGCACGCTTTTTCTTCACTTTTTTCCTAAGAGATGACAAAGGCGGGAAAGAGGCAGGACACTGACTGAAAAATGAAAGTGAACGGGATACTTCTACAGATAAAATTCTAGAAAAAGATACTTTCAGAAGAAAATCTTCATTATTGTTTTCTTAATTACCATATTTCAGAGTCTGAAATCTCACAGAGGAAGAGTCTCTGTAACGATACAAGTGTCTTCTACTTCCACTGAGGTTGCAGAACTCCAGAAAAAAACCATGGTTTCTTGGATGTTTCCTCTTCTTTTATGCTCCACAAATACAAGTAAGAGGATTATGAAATTAAGGCATCTGAACATTTACTGTTACCGAATTATGGTTTTATTCTGAGTTTATTTTCATAAGCTTTTTATTAACATCACGAATTCTATTTAAATGGCAGGGTTTTCACAGATTGAGGGGGTAGGTTCTATGAGAAGACACCAGGAGCTTCCCCCATGTTGGACAGAGCCAGTTCCAGTAGGCTCCAAGATGGACCCACCACTGGCCAAAGCTGAGCCCATCAGCAACAGTGGTAGCATATGTGTAAACATATTTAAGAAGGGGTAAAAAGCGCTGTGCAACAACTGTGAGAGAGGATTGAGAATATGTGATACAGCCCTGCAGACTCCCAGGTCAGTGAAGGAGGAGGAGGACATGCTCCAGGCACTGGAGTAGAGTTTCACCTGCACCCCATGCTGAAGACCACAGTGATGCAGGTTCTCCCCTTGTAGTCCATGGAGGTTCATGATGGAGTATATATCCACCCTGCAGTATGTGGAGGACTCTCCTGGAGGGGGTAGATGTGCCCCAAAGGAAGCTGCAGCCCATGGAGAGCCCATGCTGGAGCAGGCACCTCTCAGGTGCTGAGATCCATGGAGAGGAGTCCACGCAGGCGCAGGTTGGGCACTACATGTGATCCTATGGGGGACCCATGCTGGACCAGTTTGCAGAGGAACTGCAGCCCTTGGGAAGGACCCATATTGGAGAGTACATGAGCCACTGCATCCCATGGGTGGAACTCCACCCTGGCGCAGGGCAAATGTGTCAGGAGGAAAAAGCAGCACAGACAATGTGTAATGAACTCAACACAACCCCCATGCTCCATGCCCCTGTGTTGCTTGGTGGGGAGGAGGTAGAGAATTTGGGAGTGAAATTGAGCCTGGGAAAAAAGGAGAGGTGGGGAGAAGGTTAACTCAAAAGCAGTTCCCTCATCCCCAGAGAAAGCACTATCTTTCTGTAATGCAAGAAATTACAATATGTTTTCTATAGTATGATGTTCTGATTGTAGTTTCTACTCGTTCTGGAGATTGTTTCTGGAGAAAAGATATGACAGCCATTTTTTATGCCCATTTCTTCGTCAAGTGACATAGGAAAGATTTACGAAAGTATATGAAGTACTGTCTCATGAATAAGTAAGGAAGGAACAATGACCTGCATTAAAATTAAAATAAGGTGAAGAAAACTGGGAAATACCATGAGACAAAAAGCTCAGCATTCCTGAGCTGCAGGAAATACACACAGAGACACCTTGCAGGAAAGAAAGGCAGAGGCACCTAAAAGCCACCAAAGTGTCAACATTAAAGGCCTTTTAAGTTAGGATTCCTCATGGGCATTGCAATCTGCCAACCATTTTCCCAGCTGTTATGCATTTCTCTTCAGTTTAGGGTTGACAAGATACAATAATACAACATCTGGTTTCTGATGGATGAGAGAATTATTACAGGCATTCACCCGCAACTTGAGAGTCTGAAGTCTGACCCTTGAGCACTCTCCTTACAGAGCTCCCAAGCACCTGGGGAAGTCTGCCATGGGCCTGGGCCCTCCTGCATGAGCTGCCCTCCTCCAGGAGAGATGGTGACCTCAGCCTGGTCAACCTTTTTGTGCTCTGATGCCACCATTGGCCAGAGCCCTCTTTCTGCTCTCTCAGTGCTGGGGGAGCTCCTTTCCTGGAGGCCATGGACACACAGCACGTGCAGCATTTGTCTCCTCAGGCTTGGGCTGCTCTAGGCTCCTTATGCTTAGAAATGAACTCCAAATTCCTCACAAAGTACTGACAGTGGTCAATGGCCAGCCAGGTCATGTGGATAAGGTGAGTGCAAGTTAACTTTACGGCCAGAGACAGAAGCCCACTAGCATTTCTCTGCCTGTGGATAATATTCTGTCTGGAAAGACAACTATTTCTGATATTCGCTTTGTCTTCTCTGATCCAGACTGCTGGCATGTAACAAGAGTCAAAATATGACCAGATTTCTTCAAGCAATGGTTAGAGAAACAAGCATAGGGAGAGGCGAGATTAGGACCTTGCTATTTCTGAGCAAAGGGAATATTGAGGAGCTATTTAAAAACAAGGAGTCTATCATGTTTCTCCTATTCTCATTTAATTGAAATAGTGGGTCCAATTACTCAGTTTGGCGTTTATGGTGCTAACAGTGTATTGGGGCTGGCATAAACAGAATCTCGGCTTCAGGACAGAAGCCTAAAATGCATGCTTGCTCCTGGTTTCAGACTTGGAACGTCAAGTTATTCCATTTTTTCATTTTAGACAAAAAGCAGTTTGACGCTTGGTTCCAGCAGTGCATGGTATTGCCCCTATATATATCTTCAGATATTACAGTAGGAACCACTCCAGGGAACACATCTAGAGAGGCCAGATAACGTCCCAATTTGTCTACCAGGTAAACTTGCTCTAGTCTGTAGAATTTCAGTACTGCTTAATCAGGCAGCACCTGGATTAAATTATGTTTTGTAAGGAATGAAACATCAGTAAAGCTGGACATCGTGTCACTGCTTATTAGCAGAACTGAAAGCTCCTTCTTTTAACGTGTGCACTAGCTATCACTGACTAAAATTGTAAATCTGAATTGTTCTGAATTTTTAATATTGAGGCAACTACTGCTCAGCAACCGGAATTTTTCCTTTAGACGAAAAGAATTAGACAAATATGTAACTCACATCAAGATCAATTCAGTAAGGAAAGAGAAAACTTATTACTGGAGCAGACAAATGGTGATGCCTTTGAGAGAGGAGAAATGTGATTAGTTAAAGGAGTGTACATATACCACTAAAGACTGAAGACCAGAGCAAAGAAGCAAATCCACCAAACCAGAAGCACGTGAGGACATTGACAACGGCATGCATGGTTTAAGGTGCAACTTTGGTAAATAACTGTAAGGTAAATTACATGCAAGTGAACCAGCTTTGGAAACGGGGAGAGCTGAAGCAAAAAGCAATCATTAGGGCACATGCTGGGGACCATCTCCCCGAGACAGCCAAATACAGACTGAAGTCAGCGGGCAGCAGAGGGATGTGCACTGGATGAGGATAAACACACCAGAATACAGATTAATCACAACAGCCAGCCTAGCAGCAACAATCACACATTGCTGATGGAAGATAATGTAGGCAGAAGGTTGAAAGCTGATGTCCTCAGGGTGATGCTAGTGAGTCTAGGAAAAAAGCAAGAGAAGAAAAGAAAAGAACACCAATAAAAAGAGAGGGAACTTTAGTCAAACAAAATGCTTTTCTTCGGAAGTGAGTGTTTGCAGGCAGTCCTTGAAAAATGAGCTGAACCAAAGCCAGCATGGAAGTAACATAACTTTGCATAAGTAGTGCCTAGATGTTAATGTGCAGCCAATTGACTTTTTCCAAGTAGGCACATTCACATTTTGTGAAACAGAGGTGAATCACATACACTTTGTTTGGCCTGGACAAGTTCCTCTTAGATTTTCTGATGCTGTGGATTTCTTTTGCATGTTTTGTTTCGCTGTATGTAAACTGGTGAGCAGAATACTTCCTACATAAAGCAGGAGAAAAAACAATTGCAATTAGGGTCTGTTCCAAGGAGAACATTTTGTCTTCGTATCAGGGAGAAAATTAACTCCCAAATAATTGCTAGGTGAATCAAATAGTCAGTAAGTGTGTCTTCGTCTTTTCATCTGACCTAACTTTAGCCTTTAAATTCAGCTGATGAGCTCTTACTAACTCTTTTTATCCACTCACTATCATCAAAACAGATGGAAACAGAACAGCTTCTCCAAAGTGGCTCCACAAAATTGATAGTGTGATCAGCCCTTGTCAAGTCTCATAACCCTCAGGTTCATTTGAGAATGAAAATTCTACTTCTTCTGCCTTCCTTGCTGCTGCTGTTGCCTACTGAAAGATCTTGTCCCATTGCACCTCTTTGATTGCCCTTTCTGAAGAGGACACATTCTGGACTCTGCTCCCTTCTGTGGGGCTGGTTTGAGCTCTGTATTACACACAGGTTGAGTAATAGTAGCACTGCAGTAGCAGCAGAGCATTTGTGCAGCTCAAAACTCAATAAATTAAGATCTATGACCTGCTGTTGCCAAGGTGTGAGTAAAAAACTACCTAAAAATTTGGAGGCAATGGTAAGCTCACTTGTCTGGCTTAGTTACATATGCTATTGGTAGTGCTCTTTTACCCTTCCAGATCCTGGTTTTATCCTTTATGCTGCACTGTATCTTGCAAAAATGACTTCTTCCACTCTAAAGATGTTCTCTTTTTCCTATAATGAATAAAATTTCTACCCAGAAGGCCACTGGGTGGTTAACTCGGGGTTGGCCAACTAAAGAGCGTCTTCAATGAAGCATGTATCTCCATGTCAATGTAGCTCTGCAAGGAACATAGATTGATTCATAGATTCATAGATTGGTCCAGGCCGGAAGGGACCTCCAAAGGTCATCTAGTCCGACCTCCCCGCAGTCAGCAGGGACACCCCCAACTAGACCAGGTTGCCCAGGGCTTCGTCGAGCTTCACCTTGAATATCTCCAGGGAAGGGGCCTCAACCACCTCCCTGGGCAACCTGTTCCAGTGCTCCACCACCCTCATGGTAAAGAATTTTTTCCTAATATCCAATCTAACTCTCCCCTTCTCCAACTTAAAACCATTGCCCCTTGTCCTGTCGACATCAAGCACACTGTTTTATTTTTGCCTCTGTGGCTCTGTACTGAGAGACTGCTGTAACCAGCCATGGAGCTCTGATTATCCCTACAAGGTGGTTCTGGATGCAGAAAAGCTGCGGTCTGAAGAAGACCACGTCAGAAAGGTTCACTGGAGAGAGAGGACTGATGGATTTTGGAAGAAGACTGAGTTATCTACAGCTTTTGTACCCACCTGGAAAAACCTCAGCTTTTGTGAATGATGCTTGTAATGCAGAACTGCTAACAGATTTGCAGAGGTACCTTTAGCTAGGATCATTTATAACCATCTTCAGACTTTTACACTCACAAGGCTCATGCTAAGACTTCTGCTGCCTTATTCATATCACTGTAGATGCAGAGAAATAAGTTGTCTGCAGAAAGCATTAATAGGATTTAGGAGCAGAGACTGTATCCTTATGTACTGCAGATGTTGCAAGAAAGACTACATCTGCTTGCATTGCTTTTCTTGCCTGAGGAAGAAAGCATCTTTAACTGTTTTCTTCTTGTTTTCACAAAATTTGAGACAGCTAGGGAAGAACTTGGACATCATTCTTTCTTTTTAATTTTCTCAGACTGACACTTCAGTTTCTTCTAGTGAAGTGTGAGGGGATTAATAGTCACGGCTACAGCAGCAGGGTGGAGAGAGCCACTGGTAGAGGGACATCCCTCTCCCAGGTGGAATGGAAAGAAAATGAGTCACTTTGTGGATTTTCCTAGTGGAAAAGCAGATTTCCACCATTTAAGCAGATTTCCACCATTTACACTCTTCAGTGGTGACATCATGGTGCATCGTTGTCGCATGAGCTCTAAGTGCAGTGCCTCTGTTAACCTGCTGGGCAGCTTTGCTTCAGCGGCAGTATTTCATTAACCTTCCTGGTGTTATTCTTTCTGATCTCTCATTAAAGTGATCACTGTGCAGATTGTTAACATTCTGCCTTTGCAAGTAGAAAACATTATGTGAACTCCCTGGACTTGGTAATGGGAACAGCATGCTAATGTTAATTATAGCAAAGGCATTTGTGAAGCATGTAATGACAACCTTCTCTGTATGAGCTGGCTTCCCAGTCAATACCGAATTACAGATCTTTGCTAATATTATGACAAATTTGTTTTTAATATGGTGTCTTCGCTTGACATTAAAGGATGACATTCAGTTATTGCTAGCTAAAATGTGTGGTCAAATCATCATATAATTTACTCAATAAATTTTACAACATTTTCAGTTACATTACCTGAATAATTACTTTTATTTGGCCAGCATAGTTACACAGAATAAGCCACTGCTAGGGAAAGGGAGATTTGACAGTCAAGCTTTAAAAGCAGAAGATTAGTGCTTTAAATCATACTAATTTAAGAAAGATCTTGAATTTATTTTTTAAGAGGACTGCAGCTACAGCCTATGTACTTCATTGGGCTTAATTGTTCTTCACAGAAGAGCATGCAATCGCAGGCTCCCTCATGTCCCAGGCAAAAAAAGTGGTATGTGTAAGTTCCTTCCTTTGAACAGTTGACATTAATTTCTGTATCTGTCAGCTTGATTAAAAGGAAAATATTTGTTTACAAGCAGACACTGAAGGATTTTTGGGAATTGAAACTCAATAATTGCTGCAGGATAAAGTATGCGTGGAACAGTAGCCCACAGCTGTCAGCAGTGAGGGCGTGATCCAGGCCCCACCAGGGGTTATGGAAAAACTATATGCGTACCTCTATTTTGAAAGCTTTCTTCCCTTTTTAAACCATAGTGCTGGTTTAAAAGACTGACAAATCAAATTGCCTTTAGGCCCTAAAAGCCTTAAACCAAAACATTTGCGGGCTGATGTTTCATTAGCAACTTACTTTGTGGAAGTGGTTACTCCACGGTTCAGTGGTTTCTACTACTTTTAACTAGGCATGCGAATCAATAGTCTTTAACAATCATATCCTAAATTAGATGTAAGTGTGCAATAACAAGGAAGCTGATGCCACATTTTGTGATTCGTGGCTAAAGACGAGGCTGAGGTGATCACGCTTGAATGCTCCCCAACAAGAGATGTCAAAAATACAGCCTTTATACTACTTGCCCCGCTCCCAAAAGGGAATCATCTCCTCCTGATGGTACTTATCTTGCCCTCAGTTTGCCAGCCATCCTTCATGTGTGACACCACCCTTCATGACAGGCGTTATGAAGGCCTATTTTCAGTCCTTGCACTTGTCTTCTGTTCTTTATTTTACAAATTTTATAATGGAGTTCCTGTTTGCATATTTTCTCATGACATCTCAGTATTGGCTTAAGTACTGATTAAAGCCTTTAAAAAGCACTTATCTTTGTTTCCTCCTTTGATGATCACATCGCCTGCTTAAATAAAATGCTTATATGGCATTATGGTATTACAAAAGTCTTTATACTGTTGTTGCTTACACAGTTTTAGTCTTCTTTGGTTTGGTTTAGATTTGTTGTTCTTTCATTTTATGGGAAGCTAATATGGGTATAATATAGGTATAGGCTTAGGTTTAGATTTAGATAGAGGTATAGGGTTAGGTTTAGGTAAAGGTTTAGATATAGGCATAGGTATAGGTACAGGTACAGGTATAGGTATGGATTAATGCCCTTCCAATATACAGAGTGCCATAGGCCTCAAATATCACATCACACTCCTTTTGGAGACTGCTCTACACAAATAACAAGGACTGCTCTGAAATAGTTTAAGCAGAACTGAAAGTGATGAGAAATCAGCGTAGGAGAAAGGAGGAGTCAGCTCACCCTGACATGTTTTCTTGCAATCCTTTCATTTTTCAGTAATTTCAGTTTAAAATATTCGTTGTTTATTATCACAATCTACAAAATAATAAGATCAGGTGGAAAAAAAACCAAACAAACCAGATCTAAAACCTGAGGAGGTGGGGGAGGAGAGGAAGGTCTTTATCTCTTCATCCACCTTCTATGCTGTTTACATTTACATCGAATATCAAGCTTCCCTCTGTATATCCTAACACTGAACTTGCTTATTTATGACAATCAAAGCAGATTCTCCAGAGACTCATGACATCTGAAAGCCAGGATTTGAGGAAAACAGCAACATACTGTGAGACTGGTAATCAATGGTAAGCCTTACTTGTTCATTCAGTGTAATAATATGTCATAGGATGATAAACCATTGCAAAATGTAAATCTTCTGTTTCACTTAACCTCAGATCAGGGAACTTCAGTCCTGTTTTAATAAGATACTCCAGATAACTTTCATGTATCATGAGCATTTCTATACAACTAGCTAAAGTATGTTCCTAATGGGCATAAAGCTAATTCTGTGCAGCCTGGTGCTCAAACACTGCTCCACAGTGAGCGTAGGCTGCCACGAAATCAACTTTGCTTACAACCACCTGCCTCTCATTTTGCCCTCATGTGAGAAACAGTGTAAGCCAAAAACCACTCAAGTAATCAGATACATCCATACGCACACATATGTACACACATACACACAGTTATACTCATGCACACACTATATGCTATACAGTTGAACAGTAGTGGGCAGCAGCCCTTTCTGTCCTCATTTCCTTTTCATTTTGGTTTTCACTCTATGAGCTTTCTTCACAACGATGCATCTTTGCTAACTAAAAATGCATTTTTGTTGACTAACAATGGATCTGTTTCCAGTAGCAGCTATGGAAGCTTGAAGTTTGTTTCTATTTGCTGGCCTCCTGCTGCCTGGGGATGCTTTCTCCTGTGCCTGTGTTTACTGGTGTATTCCTGCTGCTGCTGGGACTACTGACACGATAGTGTCTGATCACTTTTCACAGAATCACTGAATGATAGGGGGTAGGAAGGGACCTCTGTAGATCATCTAGTCCAACCCTCCCGCCAGAGCGGGTCCACCTATAGCAGGTTGCACAGGAATATGTCCAAGAGGGTTTTGAATGTGTCCAGAGAAGGAGACTCCACCACCTCTCTGGACAGCCTCTTCCAGTGCTCTGCCACCCACAAAGTAAAGTTCCTCCTCATGTTTAGATAGAACTTCTTATATTCAAGTCTGTGCCCATTTCCTCTTGTCCTGTCACTGGGCACCACTGAAAAAAGACTGATCCCATCCTCTTGACACCCACCCTTTAAGTATTTATAAGCATTGATCAGATCCCCCCTCAGTCTTCTCTAGACTAAAAAGACCCACGTCCCTCAGCCTCTCCTTGTTAGAGAGGCTAATCATCTTTGTCACCCTTTGTTGTACCCTCTCCAGCAGTGTCCTGTCCTTCTTGAACTGGGGAGCCCAGAACTGGACACAGTGCTCCAGATGAGGCCTCAACAGGGCAGAGCAGAGGGGAAGGATGATCTCTCTCGACCTGCTGGTCACACTCTTCCTGATGCACCCCAGGATGCCATTCACCTTCTTGGCCGTAAGGGCACATTGGCACATTGCTGGCTCCTGGGCATCCTGTTGTTCACCAGAACTCCCAGGTCTTTCTCCTCAGAGCTGCTCTCCAGCAGGTCAGCCCCCAACTTGTATTGGTGCGCGGGGTTATTTCTCCCCAGGTGCAGCACCCTACACTTGCCTTTGTTGAAGTGCATCAGGTTCCCTCTGCCCGACTCACCAGCCTGTCCATGTCTCTCTGTATGGTGGCACAGCCTTCTGGTGTGTCAGCCAGAAGCATTATTAAGCCTATTACTGCTTCCTTCCACCATTATATTGTTCCCCCCAATGTTGTCCTTCATTTTCTTATGAGTTTGTGTTGCCTGGTGGAGATTCCTCCCTGAATTAATCTGATTCTGGATCCTTAGCTCACTCTGCTTCTCTGACCTGCAGGGTGGCATGACCATCTGAACAGGATCACCAGGCCAAACTGGTTTCGCAGAACAAAAGGTGAAATGCAGGGAGTTGTCATTCAACTCAGCTTCCTCTCGTGTCAGATCTTTATCTGCAGAGAGATGACACTGTATCACAATCAGAACCAAAGCCCAAAGGGAGCCTTGAATCATCCCTTAACAAACAAAATGCCCTGAGTCCCATCCCACCAATATTCAGTGACTTTGTGTACTAGACATCACAAAATTAGCCATACGAAGTGAGGGTACACCACACCACCAGAGATAAACATTCCAGATACTGTAATCCACTCAGGCATCATCCTGCGCATCCACTGAATCAGGAAATATAAACCGTAAGGTTTCGGGAGAAAAAGAGGGAGTTTTCCAGCAATACAGCTGGCCTGTAGGAGACTCTTGTTCAGGACGCTGTACAGGGTAACTTCCCAGGGATTAAGCAGCCTTACCTGAGAGAGAGGGCAAGTGATTAAGAAACATATGTATGGTATTTGGCATGTTTTAAAATCGTGATTAGTGTACTCTTTTAAGGTATTAATATCTAGCACACTTGTGGTTTGTGTTGGTACTTTTTTGGGATCACTTGTAGGTTGTAATAGTGTATTCTGTGAATTGCTTTTTAAATTGCAATAGCGCATTCTCCATTGTATCCAGGAAACCTGCAGTAGTGGCATATTGGTCCTGCGAGTGAAGTCCAAATTATTTGTTAATTTGAACCTCTCAATTAACTCTTTTTGTCTCGGCCACACTATCCCATAAGCACAGTGCTTGGGCTCAAAGTAGAGCTCTAAATATAGAAATAAATACACTCAACAGTGTATGCATTTTTATTCAAAATTATTGTTTTATATAACTTAATAATGTCCTCTCTGTCTGGTTCTCCAGATGTTCTTTAATGGTTCTATTTTCACCTCTTTCCCTTGATAAATTCATGTTACCATCCAAACCAATATTCCTTCACAAGTTATTACTCAATAACTCATCTACCTTTCCTTTTCTTAGGTCTGGAAAGGATATTAAATTGCTAATTACCTTCTATTGTAGTATTGGAAAATATTTTCTCACAAATATCAACAAAAATAATGGGAAGAGAGGAAGCTAATGACACAATTATAATCTCACCTTATTTTTTGATATCAAATAAGAATGATACCTATTTACTGCTTTCAGGCATCCCATTTGCTCTGAGAAAACTTCATCATGATACTTTATTGAACTGCCTCTACGCTTACGCTTGTGGCCCTCAAATCATTCAGTGTTTGTATTTCCAGCTGCTTGCATAGATGACAGGGAACGTTCTCTCACATTTCTGGGGTACAGAGTATAACTTCCACAGTTCAACTCATAGGGCTTGTTAATGTTCTTCACTTCCCATCCTCCTCCTCTTCTTCCACTTGGAAATATTTACAGGACTTCTTTTTTTTTTTTCTTTCCCCTTTGCTATGGTATAACACTGTGTAAGGCTGCATTGTAAATATATACTTCACAGGAAATTTTTCCCTCATTTTACTTACACTTCATTGCATCTCCCAAAATACGTAGCACAAGGTGATGGGGTTTGAACCCTGCTTGATACAAACCATGGGCAAAATGGAGTATGTAGCTTGTCAGGTCCGCCATCAACACAAAGAGCTCCTCTGTATATATAGATTCCCACAAATCAGGTACAAACCAGATCTTCAGGGCTACCATCACTGAAATGCAAACACCTACTGAAATGCAAATGAGCAGCGGCCCAAAGGCTGAGCAACCCTCCCCTGAATGTTGGGAATCTGTGTCTTATTCTAATTGCATGTAGGATGTGTGCGTTTTCCTAACCTTTCCTAAACAGCAAAGACACTTTTCATTTCAGTTCTGAATTTAATCTGTCAAATATGCTTCACCTAGCAAACAAAGTGGGATTTAAACATAATTGTGCACACTATAAAATGCCAGCCGGCATAGCAGGGTCATCTTGTTTAATTGAGGGCCTTTCTCACAGGGGCTCTATTAAGCGTGTTCTTGCCTCATTTGATGCATCATATGGCTACTTTACAGTGCCTTGGGCCTCAGAGCTCAGGAGGCTGGGCGATCCTTCACAGGCATCTGTAGTATTTTCGCTGCCCCAATTATTAGGTGGCGATCTTTATGCTTCCATAATTTATGAACTGCTTAATCTGTTCTGTATTTACATAAATGCTCATTAGGAATCTCTACAGGCTGTGCTAAAGATTAATAGTCACAATTGCTCTGGGAAGCCATGTGTCAGCAAATGCCCTAGGAAGTGACTTGCTTGAACTTCTAGTTTAACAGGAAGGAGAATGAGCAATAATACAATACGGGCAGCAGCTACAAGTTTGCACATCTTTCCTTGCCGTCGTATATGAGGTTCTGGGTCCTGTGTGGGTGTGTTTAGTCACATATGTTGATGAACATTTCTAAGGCGCATCCCAGTCATGAAGACCATGTTGTGCAGTTTGTTTGCTGTGGGTTTACGTGGGCTGAGGGATTTTTTACCGTTTGTACCACCACTACTGCATCGGGTTGGAGTTTAAAACAGTTCCTGCCATTGGTATGCAGAAAGCTAACTCCTGATTCAAATGAGTCTGCAGGCCATCAAATAGACTGTGTGAACAGAGACTGTAACTTCATCCCTGAACTCATGAAATAGCACAAACTTACTCTGAAGAAGCTCAGCAGTGACAAAAGCAGATGCATATTAGAGACAGAGAACAACAGAAAGTCCTCATTGCTTAAGGCTGTCTTTTTTCCCTCTCTTGCTATGTGCAGTTAATCCAAATTTACTTTCTTTTCTAGAGTTCCATCAAGAATACTGAAAACAGTGCAGATAGGCAATGTATATTCAAAACAAGTAAAAAATTAAAGTGCTACTGATTTTGTTTGCATGTATGAAATATCATCCATCAGTGATATTTGTGCACTAATGTTTCTCTTCCTCTTTCAATGTTGCACTGACCAAAAAGATATTTTTTTTTTTCTTATGTGGCCAGACCTTGGAATAGTTCACTGATTTAAGTTACACACTCATGGATGTAGTATTCCAGTCAAGTGGATGGCACATATAAAATAAAGATTTTGCTCCTTGCATAGCCACTGGACTTGTCACTAGATGTGTCCACACTCTCCTCTTTCCCCTCTCTAGCTCAGTTTCTCCATGAATAAAACAAAGTAGTTGTTGTTCTGTTCTAGAGTCCTTCCAAATCCATTGGAAAGGCACACCAATTTTATTATCAATATTACGTATTTGCATACTGCCCCAAAGATTCTGTTTTCTCCTTCTTTCTCTTTCCTTGCCCTCAGCTAGTTCAAGCTGACTTCATTATCTCTGGAAGTTACTATGGTCTTAAGAATCTTTCTAACAGTTTGGTCCAGTTATGAGAATCTTTTTTTAATAACTGTGACTGTTAATAACTATGCTTGTAATTCAGCTCTGCAATTATCTTAACTACAGGTGTTCTTAGAGTAACAAAGGTAAAATTTGGGTTCACATTCCTAATTTTCATACATTCATTGTCAGTTTCACTAACTCTGAAGATCATTGACTCTGCAGGCAGCAGAGGTGTGCACAGGATACATTATATTCCTATTTGTGGGTCTAAAATTCTCTGAGGCTTTTAGCTTTTTTAAAGCTTCAGACAATGCTCCAATGAATCTAAATGACCTTCAGAAATGAAAACTTTCTCCTTTAATTCTCAGTGTTGCCACTGGTATGCACAAAAGACCTTTAGTAAATGTATTCTACTACAATGCAACTCCTAGCTTAATCTCTCTAACCCTGTTTATAGTGATGTGTGTGTCTCTTCTGCACAGTGCAATTTCATAATCTTAGTTCCTTAGTATCTGCCTTTCTTCTTCTGTTTTAGCTCAGAAACACATGCACATACATCCGAAATGTCTTTCTTTCTCTACATTGCTTTCCTGCCTAGTCATTTCATTCTGTCGTATGGACTCTCCTGTTTCACTTCCAATGTCTTTCTAGTTTTGTGTATCTAATTCTAAGCGTTAATACTACTTTTTCTTAAGTATTTTTCTCAAATTTGTAAGTTTTATAATGCAGTGCTCTCATTCACCTTCTTTCATGAAACTCTTCATTAACATGAAGGGAGTCATAAGTAACTGGCTGGGTCCTTTCTGGTTTGTAGAAGATTCGGGAAACTTAAGTTCCATTCACTGCTCAGCTACACACCTCATTTACTGTGCTTGATAAGTCTCCTGAGATGCAGAGCTTACTTATAAAGCATCTAGAGTTACATATTGCTGTCAAATAAATTTGGAGAAGAAAAGATACACTGCAGATATTGAGGAATTCAGTGCAAAGACAATGTTCTTCCCAAGGTATCCAGACAGATGCACACCCACGACAAAGTTCCCTCTTTTCTGAAAAGGTTTTAATTTGCTTTGCCCATGCTTTGTATGGCAACAGTTCACATTTCCCTTGATTTAAGGAATTATCCTGGCAATTCTTCTTGAAGAAGTTGCCTTTCGAGGTAGAAAAGGAGTTTTACTGTCCCTGACAACTTTGTCACCTGCTCCTCCAGGTTTTCAGTGCTCAAATGACCTGACAGGAGGAGGTGTTGCCCTCACAGAGCAAGAGGCACATCACACAAAAACAGATATTGTGCTTCCAAATGGACAGTAATTTCGGTGGGATATACTGTAGAAATGAAGAAAAAAAAAATCTTTTGAGCAGTAAGGAGAAGGGCTAATGCAAAATTCTCTCAGGATCTGCACAGTTCCTGTTTTCATGTCTATGTTGTTAAGCAGGATGAATTACTTTTTTTTTTCTTTCTTGAATGAGAGGCACTGTAGAAAAGCAAGTTCACTGTCATTTCATGGCTCATGAAGAAGTAGAGAAAAGTAGAGAAACCATCTACCTTGTGATTCAAAGCAGAACGTGGCAAAGACTAGGTTACAAAGTGCCACTCTAACTTGTCTGTTAAGAATTTTTATTGAATCATGTAAAGTTTTTGCCTGTTTTTAGAGTTATTAATAGTTTAATAGCTACAGCATTTTACTTCAAATTTTAATTTCACAAACTTTCACTGTTAGGTAATACTTCATTAACTACATCAGAGATCCTTTCAGAGAGAGAAAAAAAGTAAGCATAGTAATATTTGGCTGAACATGCTCCTCCAAAAAAAAGCTCAGAGAGGCTAAGGTTATCAGGGTGAAAATAGAAAAATAGGATCAGTTTTGTTGTCTTATTAGGAATTAGTCAGTTTGCAGTCCTGTTTATATGTACAGATCTAAAAGGTTTTTATGCTTTCCTTCTCTCTGTATTTACAGACTTGATTAGCAAGGTCTTTCTTTTAATAATAATAACTACAATCTCACAAAGGAATAAATTGTTGGGTTTTTGTTCTCTAACAATCAAGAAAAACAAAACAAATCCACAGAAGTGCCCGATGTAGAAGACAAATAAAAATAAACTTAAACAAACTTAAGGGAGGTATCTGGAAAATTCTGCCAAAAAATCCTAGGAAATAAAATCACATCTGTAAAATATTAGTGATCATTCTATACAAGTCAGTAAGCAGAGAAAACGGAGTCCAGGAGACACCATTGTTATGACAGTGCTTCACAGAATTATAGACACAAGATTCCGACACTTCACTGGCAACATCATTCTTTGAACTGTAACATTTGATTCAGAAATATTTAAAAAACAAAAAGAAAAAAATTACAAATGAAACAACTTCAAAACTTATTTGGAGGAAAGGAATCAAAACGCTAAGTGATCTGGAAAACATGACCTATAAAGAGCAATGACATGAGCTGAATTTTTTCAGATTATAGAAGAAAAGCTAGAGGTTGGAAAAAAAGTGTCATAATAGCAGTCATGACATACTTAGAAGGCTATTTCGAAAAGGAAGGGAAGCAAGTCTATGTGGGAGATGGGAGAAGAAAGTTTAAATTACAATAAGGGATATTTAAACTAGACCTTAGGAAAAAAGGACCTCCATGGTAAAAAGTGATGAAATAATGGAACAAAAATGTGTATCATCTCCACCAGAGGAAACAGTCTCAGCACACACAGCCATCTCTCTGGAATGACTGGGATAAACATCATCTTGCCCAGGGGCATGTGCACTAGACTGGATAAAATGTAGGAGTCCTCTCTAGTCCTCTGGTCACTAACCAGAATTAGATCTGTATCCTCCCATCCAAGACTACTAACTGAGGATGTATAGCAACTATCTTCTCGCAGGCAAAGACTTCACAGGAACGATGCACTGTCGAGGGGAATAGGGAGATTTGTAATTCTCTGTTCTTCATCAACTGTGAAGCAGCCTCCATCAGTGCCATTCAAGAATGAGATTCATATTTCATCTTTCAAAATATGACATAGGTACCAAAACTTAAAGAACAAAAGCATCTTCATACTATGTTAGAGCCATAATCTACCTGTATTGTACGGGAAAATATTAACCTGTGTATTCAGAAGAAAAATACCAAACAGTTGTCCTGTCAATCCTTTGTGATGCTCACAAAAAACCTCAAATAAAACTTTCTGTACTATTACCTTGAGGCTTTTTAGTCATTCAAGAATATTGGGCAATAGATTTTGGAGAAAAGACCCATATCAGTATGAAAAGTGGCTGCACGCTATAGCTGCCCTCTGGTGATACCAATCTATAAGAAAATTTAAACTCAGAGCTTGGAGTTATAGCAGCTATGGGTGTAACACTATGTAATGTCTTCTAAAAGATACAACAAAATGAGACTGGTCAAGAAGCAGAACTTCCATTCTTTCAGAATTTTTGATATTTCAGCAAATTATGTTTTATACATATGATATTGAAGTGACTGATAGAATAATTAATAGAGTATAATTGACAATTAATAGGAAGTACTGAAAAGTAGCTCTGTGTCACTTCCATATAGAGCTGTGCCTACCAGGGCTTCTGTGAAATCTCATGACACCAAGACATGCAGATTCTGGTTACTTATTTTCCAACATCTCTTGAAAACTAAAATCCTCCTACTGTATCTTACCTGCTAGGAAACACAGAGATCTAAAAGCTCTGATATCTCATTGCAAGACTACCTTAGCATTACACAAGTGCCATTCCCACTCCCATCTAATTTCTGAGAGGACCATGTTCATAATCAATGAATTAATACTTAGGTTACTGTTGAAGTAACACAGAAACTTGAATTCTATATTTAGATTTGTGGGTTAGAGCACTTGATATATATCCTTCAGAGATACTGTATGCTGCAGATCAGACATGTTAAACCCTTCCAAATTTCCTCATTCAATTTGGTCACAAAGCTGTCTTGAAGGAAACATGATGCCCTGAAACACCCAAATCATATTACAGTAAAATTGACTGCTGACTTCATTGGGGTGCAGCATTGCTCCTTGGGAAAGTTCCAGTGATTATGTGATAATCTTTCTTTTTATTTTTTTTTCATGTAAGTTAAATAAATCACTGCTATTAGCACACAAGCAACTGAAAAACATTAAAAAATAAAGATGGGCTTCTGACAGGGTTTCAAATATATTCCTGTTGGTAGGGAGTAAAACCTTGTGAAAAGATGGTGTACTAATGGAAGGTGGAAGACAGAAGAGAATTTGAGTTCAAATGGAAAACATGCTATATTTAATCTACCTGAACATTTTATACGAGTTAGAATAAAACTCCTTACAGAGTGAAGTTTGAAGAGTGACTATAACTCCTTAGTAGTGAAATTTGAATATTGATCTTTCCGACCATTTTGTATTATGTTTTCATTGATGACCTAGTGACAACATGGAAGTATCAGGAAATTTCTAAAGGACTTAAAATTGGAAGATAGCATTGGCACGTAGGAATATCTCCATGCTCTACAGTTAGAAGTGCGTGGTGATAAAGTAACTGTGGTAAACTGAGTAAGAACAGGATGAAACTGTGCAGCTGAGGTCCAATGCAAAGAGACAATGTTCAGAGAATCTGGGTGTGAAAATAACAAGGAGGAAAGACATTGTGAGACATAGTCCCCAAGATCCCTTCTAATTCAACATTTACTGGGAGTCTCAGGAGGGTAGGTGTGTAGTGATGTACCCGTAGCTGAAGCTAAGCTGAAGCTCCCCCAAACAGAGGGTCTGGGGGAGTGTCTTTCTGAGGCTCTGTGCAGGAGTGGGAAAGTACTTTAACATATGCTGTAAACAGGCTAAGCAGTGCTGTAAAAGATTTAAGTGGCTAAGCTCAGGCATAGCACATGTGTAGTCTATAAAAATTGTCTGAGATTTTTTAGTTGAAGGGTAAGATGCTCCAGATTAATAAGCCTGTCTCCAGGAATTTTATAACACTCTGATTTTGTTCCTTTACTGCAGAAAGGCAAAAGTGATATCTGACAAGGCTTTTGTAACTGAGACCTTCACCCATTAAAAGCTCTATATCACCACTTTGCAAAACTCTCTGGAGGAAGTGTTTGTTTTCTTCAAAACTAAAGCTTCTTTGTCTAGGTAAAAGACTATTATAAAAATAATTTGAAAATAATGCGTACAATTGCTCCTTTTGGGAATGAACAGAAGCAGGTGTGGACATTTGGACACAATTCCTTGAAACAGGTGTTAACTTTTCTTCATAAAGTGATCATAAGCAAAAAAATTCACATCACTTACTTTTACTTGGAGGCAGTATGGAGAGAAGCAGCAGGTCTCTGTTCTGTAGAACGTAGAACTCCTGTTTCTTTGCAAGAGTTCATGCAGTCCTGCTTGTCTTAAGGAGAGACAGGTTTTTCATAGGCATAGCTTATACTTCTTCAGAAGAATTAGCCTGTAGCCCATAAATTCTGAGCTTGAGAATATTAATTTAAAAGGTGTAGGATTATATCAGCAAGCTTGTTTCAGTTTCATTAATGACAGTTTTCTTGAGACAGTTGTGTTTATTTGCCTTTTTCTATTGATAGTCTGATATGTTGTTCAGGTAGTAGCTTCCTAGCACATAGCTGTTGTGGTGCTTCTTCCACAGTAAAAAAAATTGCCATCATCTGTTGTGCTGTTGTTTTTTCAGCTGCTTTGTGTATGGCCAAGATATAGCTTAAATTACGAAGAAGTCAGAAGTAGCAAAGGTCTGTCCTTCTGTGGTTATAAATTGGTAGATTATGTGGTTATAAATTGGTAGATCAAATCAGCAAAACGATTGGTGCAGTATATAGATACTTCTTATGTGTTCTTCAGTTTCATAATTTTGTTGAAGTAGAATAATTATATCCTATGTCCTTGGTATTTAACTGGGCTTAGTCTGTGTGCAGTTACTGAACAGAGTAGCTTAGCAATTTCAGCTGCATAAAGCTCTTCTGGCAATCCTCACCCTGCAACAGAGAAAAATTTGCAAGCAGCTGCTGCCAAATGAAATATGTCCCTGTTAAAATGAAAATATACTGATGAATAAAAAGATACAATATGGTGAATAAAACATGTCACCGAATAAAATATCGTGGATAAAATACAAGTTCAAAACTCCCTTTCTTTTTATTGGAACCAAACAATCAGTCTTTGGCTTCTTTGTGTTACCCACTACTGTGTTTTTTATCTAGAATATTTGCTTGAAAATAGTGAGAATATTTTTTGTTCGATCCTGCTTTTGTTTTCTTTTTGTTCTTTCTTTTTTTTTTTTTTATATGCATCTTTTCTGTGTCCTTCCCAAATAAACCGCAATGGCCTTCAAGTATTAATCTTCAGACATTTAAATGAATGCCAAGAGCAGACTTTGAAGCAGGGAATTGAATGCATCTCAAATTGCAGTACATTGGAGACCTCAACTCCACTGACACCTGTGTGGTTTCGGTGTTGTGGTAGCTCCCAGTCAGTAACGTCGGGCAACTTTAACTGGAGTTTGAGGCCTGTCTCCACCCCAAGGTGGTACGTAGTGAGGGCTATAGACAGCTTTCTGGATAGAATGGACAAATGGACTTGGGCCCGCTCAAGTTTGAACTCAGTTAAGCTGTCAATGGTGATATTTCTGATGTTCCTGCTAGTTTTGTGTCTTTTAATGACAGGAATGAAACACCCTTTCCATGTGCTGGTAGATGTGTTAAAAAGCCTTTCAGGGAAGGTAAGCTAAAGAAGTGACAAAGCCTGTCCATATCCAGCTGGATTCTAAAAATAGTGATAATTGGCCTTGCTAAGACTATGACATTGATGCACAGAGAGTAGGGAACTTTTTCCCCCAGAATGGGTATATAACTCCTAAACCAAGATGTTAAGCATCCTAGTTTGTATTTAGGATTTTAACACTTTTGAAGATTTAACCTGAGGATCTCTCCATCTTTTTTTGGCTCTTGTTTCCACTAGGGTAAAACACAATCCCACTGGCACTTCCATTCATTTAAATTTGGTATATCCAAATTGGTGTTTTGAGATGAACAGTAGAAACCTGTGAGTACTCAGGGGAGCATTTCAGGATACCCAACATTCTGAGCAGAAGCAGCTGTACCTTCCAACCTGCAAGCTCTCCGTACTGTGACAGCTCTTTTTAGCGCATAAAGTCCCAGTGCAGCTCTAAGTCTTCACTATCCAAGACTTACCAACTCCAGTTATTGAATTTTGCCACAGCTCCCAAGGCGGGCAAACATCATCCATGACAGACAATGTGGACCAATATTCAAACTTCATTTAATAGGTATAGAAAATGAATTAAACAGGAAATCCTCAAGCCAGAGACATTGTGCTGAATTATGGCCTGTTTAATGAGAAATCATTACTGTGCAATTAGCAGTATTTTAAAAAGGCTGTCATCCTGGCAAAGTAAAACAGTCTGACACTACCATATTGTTTGATCTTTGGCTATCGGTAAATGCATTATTTTCTATTTTCCCGTCAGGGAATTGCCAGTAAAGAGACTGGAGACTCAGATTTTGTATTTGTAATTATCTTCTCATTACTTGACTTAGGTGTCATGGTTTGGGCAGGAATGGCCACTGAAACAAACGACAGATGCTCTCTCTCACCTCACAGGCATAAGCTGGCTCTAATTATATTATGTCAAGGAATAACAAGAAAATCTGTGGATATGTCTTTAGGGTTTTTTCCATGACTAGTTTTGTACATGAACTAAAAGCATATTTTTGGTTCAAATGTACCACTTCATCCATCTGAAAAAAAACCCATTCCTAGGCTAAAACTTAGAAATAGAGTTTAACTCTTCCTTGAACTGACAGATTATTAAGTGGAAACTTTATTTGGGTTTTTTTCAAGAAGAGCCCAATGACTTTATCTTTGTGTAAATGTTTTTTTGAGGCAAAGTTTACATTTCTTTATGCAAATATATTATTTGCTGGAATACACGTTCTCCACACAAATGAGAGAGTATTTTCTATTACTGTGTGAATTGCAATTAATGAAAAGACAGAAGAATAGTTAAGATGGAGGAAGACACAAGCACAATAGTGGAGGATGTTACCAGGACCCTCCTAGCCCTTGCAGCAGCCAGGGGATGCGGCAGCCTAGACGTGACGAGCAATATGGAACTGGCTTGGTGTGTGTCCAGCTCCTAACAGGAGTGGCAGACTTGATGGCTCAGCCTGTTCCTTGGGTGATGGCTGTACACCTGCAGCTAGGTCCCCTTTTTCACTCTAGTTTTAGGCTGCTACCTGCTTCCAACTTGTTAGACTACACACTCATGCCACCAACTTGAAGCACAGACATCTCATAATAAGGGTCCACCTGGAATACCTTTTTCAAAATGCAGCGAAAACAATCTATAGTACGCTAGTAGATGACAGTAAATTTTACAAGCTTTGTGAGAGAAGTTGGAAAGAAATCCAGAAATGTTAATTTTTATTTCCTCAGCCCTGCCTTTCACATTTCTCTGAGAAAAATGCTGCATTTTGTAAAAAACTTACAAAAGGATATAGATGCAAAGTAACTTCATGTTAAAGATATATGTTTCTTGTTTGAATGTGGGATATGTGGGACAGCAATATTTATTTTCCAGAAGAAATTGAATCACTCCCTGTTTGTTTAAACCTAACAGAATGTTTGGTTTATATAGAATATTTTTCTTTCTCAATTTGTGTTTCCAGATAACCATGGATACTTCTATAAGAGAAGCTCACTGTGCGAAAGGTTCTTCCCCTAAAATGTTCGAGGGTTTACCAGTAATAATGAAAGAAGTCCAGAGGACTTCTGTACTCACTGAATATGGAAAATTAAGACCCAAGTTATGCATTATTCTTTAACCCAGACAACCCTTCAGTTGCCACTACTCCGCTACCTTTTCTTCATTAGAATTTTGGCCAGGAAACATATTTCCGAAAGCAATGTATCAGTGAATGGGGTGGTTGTTGCCAAACATATGCCCATGCATTTTCAGCCAGCTCATCCTTTCTTTTCTTCACTTTCTTTTCCATAAACAAGAATATTATTACTGTTGTTCTTGCCGCTGTTGCTGATTTTTTGTTTTCAGGTGTCGTAACATGTGCCTGGGCACAACTGGCTAAAGGCTTCAACACCTGCCATTTTTCCATATATGTTGTTTCATCTTAACGATTCGTGCTGCTTGGAAATTTCCTATTACTTAACTGAATTCTGCTTTAATTGCCTTTGTAAGAATTTTGGAGGCTAAACCCCTGTAGCAAATAACTTCAGCTCCAAGTGTGTTATTGCAGTTTTAGCCACTTATGTGAGGCTCTGAAGGTGATGAAGAGTGAATGTAAATGCATGGCACAAGATTATCTCTGAATGCAGAAACTTAAGATGCCCTTGAACAATACCAAGTCAAATGTATTTTTCGTGCTGTTTTTCCTTCTGTGGAGTATCTTTGCCAACAGCCTGGCAAACTGAGTAGAGGAGAGCCTTAAACCAGAAACAATAGGAGAGGGAGTGCTTCCATAAAGAACACATAAGGAATTTGGGGATAGGATGGGTGAGCCAAACATCCAGAGTGATGGGAATAGAGAAGACATAGCAATCAAAAAAAGAGAGCTGAAGTGGAATCCCTTCAAGCACAGGCACTCAAACAAGGGGGTATCTGCAGAATAACTTATAGAGAAGGCCCTCAATCTTCTTCTGGGGAAGCAGCATGCTTGGGTGTTGGTCGGAAATGCTGAGGCATAGATGCACCAACCCCAGTGACTGAACAGAAGTGAGAAGTCTTTGTGAAGTTACAGGGTCTTGACTGCACTAGGACCACAGGGACGTGGGGTGAAAGCTCACATGACTGAAGTCCTGTGGTAGAGCGTTACAGGTTTCTTAGAAAGGACAATCTGGGAAGATGATGGAGGGAGTGACCCTCTATGCAGCTGAACTGCATAGAGCTCTGCCTTGGGATGGATCAGGAACCAGTTGAGAGCTTTTGGGTGAAGGTTATTGGGCTCGCCCACATGAATGCTGCTGTAGACCTCTTGATCAGGTAGAAGAAGTACATGGGGTCTTCTTCAAATAACTGCAAGAAGCCTCATGTTCACAGGCCCTGATCCTCATGGGGTTCTTTAACAACCCCTATTATGTCTGCTAGAAGGACAATACAGGAGGGCTTAAGCAAAAATATTGACATTTGAAGTCTAAATTATGTATTTGATGGAAAACAAATCTCAACAGGAATAAAATGGCTAAAAACTCTCTTAGAGTGTAGCCCTTGTCTCTGATCCTTTGTTTTCTCTTCAAATGCTCCCCAGGAGCACCATGGGTGCAATGTGAAGTAGGGGAGCTGTGAAGTGGGTGTTGTAGTAAGTTGTCAGTGTTCTAGGTTCTTCACTGTGATTTAATGTTGAGGACTTCTTTCTTCTCACTCTTGGGTCAACTAGGGTTTATTTTTATCAGTTTCTTAACAAAATCTGCTTGGACTTTTTTGTTTGTTTCTTTGTTTGGTTTGATTTGCATCTTTTTCTGTTGATTTCCAGTTGTTTGTCATCTACAAAACTGGCTTTACCTGAAAACATGAGGCTGCACACCTCTGGTGACCACTGTGATCTCTGCTCAAAGGCTGGGCCCTCTGGTCCTGTCTCTGCACTCTGTCATTTGATGTTTTAGTCTACGGTCATGAACAGTTCAGTCCACATAGAACAACTATTTGCTATCATTATAAACCAGGAAATAACTAAATCAAATCTAGTTCATAGTTACTTGACAGCTTGACAGCCGCTGTCTCAGCTAAAAAAACTAAAACACCTTAGGTCAAGACAAGGCCAGAGGTGTCCTGAGACCCTGCCCCAGCAGTACAAACTTTAGTAATGCCAAAATTCATGTTTACTGGGCTTCAATAAGAGAGGTGCTTTTGTCTCCAATTTTGCATGCACAACCAAATCGAGACATGGAAAATACTCAGTCTGAGTAGAAAGGCACGTCCTTCATCAGTCCTGAGTCAGGACTCATGACAAGGGAGAACAGAGTCTTGTTTTCTCAGATCTGCTTTTTTTACAAGAGGGAAAAACTAGCATCCTCCACATCCACAATAAATGTCATTTCCTATTACATTAATTATTATTGTACTTGCCTACTGTGAAGCCTAGGGAAATAACAGGGAAACAGTGCACAGTAACACTTGTTTATTTCTAAATACGGTGACAGCTCTGAAGACTGAAAGAAAATTATTGACTGAGAAACTTCTTTCAAGCTGTGGCAAATATCTGAATTCAAATCTAGCTTCTGCAAATTTAACCTGCCCAGCCTCTCACAGCCTTTTATATTGTTAATTACCTGCATTCATTTAAGCCGCTCCTTATCCAGAAGTCATGCCCTAGTCTTACCAAAAAGCAAGTTTACTATTACTGCCATTTTAGTAACATCAGCTGAGAGTAAGATGGAGACTTCATTCTCTTCATTGAAATCATGGAAGCTTATGTTCATGCCTCCATTCTCAGAAATTGCCCAAGAATCTGTGATTATATCTGAGTACTGATGAGAATTGAAATGGTAGGCTCTTGATTCGCAGATTTCCTAGACAGGATAAAAAATTAGCAGTTGTCTTACTCTTTTTTGGAGAAATTACTGAAATTACTGAATTGTTAAGTCTTTTCTGTGTCATGTTGATGTGCTGCTTACTCCATATAGTCATCGAATCACAGCATAATTCAGGTAAGAAGGGTTCTTGGGAAGCTCATCTTTTAACCACTTTCTCAAAGCAGAGTCAGATGCTGGCTCTATTCAAACCAGGTAGCTAAAGGTTTTGTCTAATCACCCCTTGAAAAACTGTCAGGTTGAGAAACTTGGCTGTCGTCATGGCAGAAAGGTTTGTCCTTATGTCCAGCCTGAGTGTCCCTAGTTTCAGCTGATGCTGCTGTCTCTTGCCCTCCTGTCAGGTACTGTTGTGAACAGCCCATCCCTGCCCCTCAGTCCCTGCCCTGTAGGTGGTGGGATGTTGTTAGGTGCCCCAAAGCCACCTCTGCTCCAGGCTGAACAGGGCCCACACGTGCAGCCCTATCCTTGCAGGGTGCTCCAGCCCTGCCATCACAGTAGCCTCTTCTGATCCACTCTGGTTGCTTGATGTCTCTTCTGTCCAGGACCCAAGATGGGATGTGGTTCCTGGATGAGGCCTGATGGGTGTTCAGCACAGGGCATCATCCTTGCCTGACCCTGCCTCCCTGCCCTGCTCACACTGCCCCAGACCCTGCTCTCGCAGTCATCAACTGGTCCCCCTGCTCTGTACCATCTGCAATGTCTACAAGCCTCTTCGCCCTTTACAGGTCGCTGGCAGAAACATTAAACAGGACAGGCCTCAGTTTAGAGCCTGGTGGCCTGTACTTGTTCCCAGGTAAATACAACCCATTAACTGCTACCCTGTAAGCCTCTTTCATCCATTAAGTTTTTCACCGGTATGATTGTCCACTTATGCAGACTGTAACACAGTCGAATTTAGATACAAGTCATTGTATTATTTGGCAGTGTTGACAGCCCTGCTAAATTCAGGGGCTGCTGAATAATAATACCCACTGCTCTCCCTCTATCACATTGCACAAGCATTATTTACCTTTGATAATCCATGCTGACTGTTCTCAATCTGCTTCTACTCCTCCATGTATCTAGAAATGTGCTTCAAGGGGACTCAGTCCACCATTTTACCAAGGATCAGTGTGGGGCCGGCTGGCCTGTAGTTCTTTGGATCATCTCTTTGGCCTTTTTTGAAGGTGAGTATGATTAACTGTACTTCTCTGGTCTTTGGAAGAGTCTCCAAACCTCCCATGATCTTTCAAAGATGATAAACAATGGCGTTGTGATCTCAGACCATTAGCCAGATCCCAGCACAGTGGGTTGGCCTATTGGGACACATGGACTTGTGTGGGTTGAGCTCTCATGAGTGATGCCTGACTTGACCCTCATCCACCTCTGATCCTTCTCCATCCTCTTGAACACTTTCACTCTGCACAGAGGTTGAGGTAGCTCAGCCCTATCTGTTTTGACTGTCACTAAGTCACCCACCCCTTTAAGCAAGGGGCCCACATTTTCCCTGTTCACCCTCTTATTACTAACATAGTAGTGAGCAGCAGATCTGGGGCTACATCACCCCAGGCTGGTCCATCCAGCATCTGTCTTATCCCTGACACCATTCATAAATCTCTTGAATGGCTCATGTCCTGTCACCTTTCCCTTGCAGCAAATGTCAGGGACATTGAAGATCCCCAGGAGAACCAGAGGCAGTAATCAGAGTCTTCATCACATTGGTTAAAGAACCTTCATCTGCTTCACTCCCACAGGGTGGTTGGTAACAACGCCTGGAGTGTCATCTAATTTCCTGCCCTCTTCCCTGTCGCTGACCCACCTGCTCTATTCCCACCCTATAGATGACCTCCACAGACCCTAGCTGCTCCTTAACATGATGGGTCACCTCCTCCTTGTTGTCACTGACTCCTTATTTGAAGGGCTTGTACACATCCATCACACCATTATGGTCATACAAGCTATCCTACCATGTTTCTGGGACCCTCATGATGCTGCAGATCTGTGAATGTACATCACACTCCCTTTTTCTCTGACCATGGGTGTTTGCATGCATACCATTCAGGTTTGGAGGCTTATTTATTGTTCTTGTTGAGGTCTTTTATGCATGTGCCCACCGGTGCTCTTTGCTACTCACCCAGATACACTAAAGACTAGACAGAGGCTCAGGCTCCGGGATTAGGTCCAGAAAACATGTTTATAATAGTGTGCTGACTCACTCATATTTGGTGTTAAAAACTGATGTGCTCATGTCTTTGTTTAGTTGGGGGGGTTGAGTTTTTGAGTTTTTGTTTGCTTGGTTGGTTGGTTGGTTTTTTTCGGGTTTTTGTTTTTTCATTTGTTTGGGGTTTTTTGCTCTTTTTTGGTGTTTTTTTTCTGTTTGTTTGTTTGTTTCTTGTTTTGGGTTTTTTTGTTTTTTTTTTCCCCTCGAACAAAAGATCAACAGGGAGCTGGTATTAAATTAGATCATTGGGTGAGTAGGAACAGCAGTTTTCTTGTATGGTAATTTATTCCAACCCAAGTATAAATCCTTTACATACTCTGAAAAAAAGGTGTATCATGTGGTCCTTTTAAATACGATGTTTTTCCTTTTGAATGATAAGGCAAAACTTCCCTCCGTTCTCTTGTGTATGAATAGACCAGACTGAACCAGCAGAGTAACTAACTGCAAGTAAGATTCTTAATCTGCCTCCTGTGAGGCAAAAACTTTGTAACAAAAACTTTTTCATGGCACATCACCCAGACCTAATCATGATCTCCATCAAAGTGAAGGGATCAGCTGACACATATAACTTTGAAAAATCACCATTTATGATTATTGAGAGGTCCTTAAGAAGTTTTTCCACCTAGGTGTGATGCTGCTTGTCTGTCTTTAAACACAGTGTAATATCCCTCCTAAAGAATCACACTCGCGATTTCATTAGAATAAACTCTCTCATGAATAGACAAAAATGAGAACACAGGCGTTCAGAAACGAAGTGGCATCTTCCTTCATGTTTCATATC
Source organism: Arenaria interpres (assembly GCA_013399435.1). NCBI lineage: Eukaryota > Metazoa > Chordata > Aves > Charadriiformes > Scolopacidae > Arenaria > Arenaria interpres. The sequence goes on along the minus strand of VXAK01014007.1, from coordinate 7,474 downwards.
TTTTCTTTCCCACATGTATATATGATACTTTATCCATAAAATCTTCTTTTTAAGCATGACCTTGTTTCTAAGCTCTGTGAGTTATGAGCTTTCTTTTAGAGCAATACATGAACACTTTTGAGCTGCGTCCTACTAGAGATGTGGAAGCAGGTGGTTGAAAAGTGAAAAGTCCCTTGAGCAATAATTAGGATGTTTAATCAGATCTCTAGTATTCTTCTGTTGGCATTGCCTTTTTCATAGTACTCTCTGGCTATGAATGAGAAGTCACAGTTATGTGTGCTTTAAGGATAATGAAAATTAAGAAGTATGTTTATCTTTTGTCTGGCAGCATGGCTGTTTCCCAATTTTCTGTCTACTGGTGGAATTTAATATCAGTTCCAAACACCATAGAGCAAATAATGGAATTTAAAGTTCAGTTTCTGATCAAAAATGGGTTTAAAAATTATCAGGATAGAAATAAAAATCCTTTAATGTAAAACTGTGGTATATGGTTCAGATTAAGATTTTTTTCTAAAAATTTTTCCCCTCCCCTTTAAAAATCATACCTAAGGAACATAATTTAATTCACAACCCTGGTGACTTTCCTCTTAGAATATTCTTGCAATTCCATATCTTTTTTTTTCCTACACTGCACTGTAATTTTTGAAAATCAATTTTAGACACTTTGAAACTGCAGTTTTAATGTCTTCCCTATTGGTAAATATTTATCAGTTCTAAGTTAAAGAACAGATCGTTTTGAAAGTGAAATATACTTCATGTAAATATATTCTTTTTCACTGGTGTCTTGGTATTATATGCAACAGGGTAAACATTAAAACAGTCTTTACTGTTTTATTTTTAAGGGGCTGTTAGAAATCACTCATAATGCCATTGTATCAGCAATATTTTTACTGCTATGTGCTAAAAGAGAAGGATTTTTTGTGCATTGCAGTAGCTAGGGGAAAGCAGAATCTTTTAAGCTTCTAGAGGAGTTGTTTTAATTCAATATGTAATGTTTAAAAAACAAATATTCAGGGCTATATCTAACAGGTAGGGTGTGGGGGGCTTTCCCATTGGACTTAGAAGCTAAGAAAACTGCCTGTTCATGGCTTGGACGTGTGTACTCTTCATTGGGTAAAAAACTGGCTGTATAGCAGGACCCAAAGAGTTGTGGTGAATGGAGTTAGATCCAGCTGGTGGCTGGTCACAAGTAGTGTTCTCCAGGGCTCAGTGCTGGGGTCAGTTATTGTACCTGGACAAGGGGATTGAGTGCACTCTCAGCAATTCTGCAGACAACACCCAAGTTGGGTGGGAGTGTTGATCTTCCTGAAGGTAGAAAGGCTCTACAGAGGGACCTGGACAGGCTGGATTGATGGGCCAGGGCCCATTGTATGAGCTTCAATAAGTCCAAGTGCCAGATTCTGCACTTGGGTCACAACAACCCCATGCAACTCTACAAGCTTGGAGAAGAGTGGCTGGAAAGTTGCCTGGCAGGAAAGGACCTGGGGGTGTTAGTCAAAAGCCATCTAAGTATGAGCCAGCAGTGTGCCCAGGTGGCCAAGAAGGCCTGTGTCCCAGCCACTACCAAGAATAGTGTGGTGAATAGGACTAGGGAAGTGATTGTCCCCCTGTACTCAGAACTGGTGAGGTCCCACCTCAAGCACTGTGTCCAGTTTTTTGCCCTTCACTACAAAAAAGACATTGAGGTACTGGAGCACGTCCAGAGAAAGGCATCAAAGCTGGTGAGGGGTCTGGAGAACAAGTCTCATAAGGAGCGGCTGAGGGAACAGGTTGTTTGGCCTGGAGAAAAGAAGGCTGAGGGGAGACCTTATCGCTCTCTACAACTACCTGAAAGGAGATTGAGGAGGGACTCTTTATCACAGAATGTAGCAATAGGACGACGGGTAACAGTTTTAAACTGGAAGAGGGAAGATTTAGATGCGGTATCAGGAAGAAATTCTTTACTGTGAAGGTGGTGAGACACTGGAACATGTTGCCCAGAGAAGTTTTGGATGCCCCATCCCTGGAGGTGTTCAAGGCCAGGCTAGATGGGGCTTTGAGGAACCTGGTCTAGTGGGAGGTGTCTCTGCCCATGGCAGGGGGGTTGGAACTGGATGACCTTTAAGGTCCCTTCTAACCCAAACCATTCTGTGATTATGATACTATGATTATTGATCATAAGCAACACAACATTTCTTTTTTACAGTGTGAGAGTAACCACATGATAATGGTAAGTGCTCTTTTCCTGCAAATGAACCATACCAGTCAGGAAATGTTGGCAACTGTGCAGGTGAAGGTTGTGCTGATGGTAATGAGCGATACAAGGGAGAAGCTTCATTAAGCAATTGTCACAGCACTTGCTGTCTGAAAGAATACTGCTGTTTGACATGTCTATTAATAGGCTCTGGCATTTTAATGCTAACTTGCATATCCATCTTAATACATGTTTTTTTCCACTTTCCTTGTGTCAAAATAACAATTAATTTCCAGTCTAGAATTGACAACAATGCACTGACACACTGAGACAAAGTTCAAGTAATGTTTTATAAATGCTCAGAAATGTTGAGTCATTTACAGAAGTGTTAGGTTTTGACATTGATTTATACCTGATTCATGTGCGACCTGCAATTTTCTCATTTGAAAGTGAGCCTTAATGGTTGAATGCCATTTTCTCTTTGACTTTGGTTTGCTACTCTCTGCAAATTGGTTTGCCATTAATATGTCACACAAGGATTTCAAATACTAATTTCGGTCTGGATTGGGAAAAGCAGAAGGGGAGGGAGTAATAAAGGAAAAAGGAAATGCAAATAATGTTGCCAAGTCACTGGTAGAGGATATTTTCAGTATATAAATCAACTTCATTTTCCAGATTCTTATATTCTTTGGATATGCTTTCCATACCTAAGCTGCATTAGGTAATAAGATTAACATAAGTCAAAAGTAATTCATTTCATACCTTCACCATAGGAGGATAAAGTTTGTCTGGATGTGGACAAAAATTTCTCCTGCCTTTAGCTCTTGACCTCAATGAGGACATACTGTAAGTTGTTTCATTAGAAGTCCTGGTACCTTCCAATCATAGAAAACATCCATCTTTTATTTCCTCTCTAATCTCCTTTTACTGAAAGTTTTCTAGCTATGACAGTTCAACCAGCATAAACATATTGTATGACCAGTGATTCCATAAGAGTTTTTTAGTTCTGCTTTCTCAACTATAAGCATTACTAAGCCCTGTTTTCAGTGATATGTTGAGAAATCAATTCAAACTTACCTGGAGTTTTGCTTAGAGATTGAAGAGCAAAGCCAGATCTAGCAGTAATAGATGGAAGTTTGCTACTAAAAAACAGGATTTATATTTGTGCACAATAGCTTTTGTCACTTGAGGATTTATCAGTGAATTAAACATAATTATTGAGACAAACTACCATACTCATTCACAGCTGATCTCACTAAAACATCAATAGCTGAAGTGCACTCTTTATTTGAGGAGGACAAGCGAACAGCTGATGAAAACCAAATCAAATGCATATGTTTCTTGGAATCAAGGAATGTCTCTATACCAGCCTTTCATTCAATGGCTTGTTATTTAAATACCTTACACTGTATTATACAAACAGGATCTAATCAGGATATAATACATCTTGGTGCTTGGAATTAACAGCAAGAATTTTCTATGGTAGGGGTTTGGTCAGTACACTGATCAGGACTTTTAAAAGCATTCTCTCTTAATGAGCTTGCAACACCATGAAAGCGGTGTGAGATCATGCCCAGTTACACTTAAATTGGTGCTGTTGAGAAAAAGTCACCTCTTCAGGCTTGATGTTGTGTGAAAACATCTTCATTTTTATCATACAATCGACTCTGAAACTGATACTCACTCTGCTGTCATAAGGCAAGGCTTTTTTTGTTGTTCTGTTAAAAGGTCGGATTGTGTCCAAGTTGGTGAATGCTATGACCAGTTTCAACCTTTGACTAACAGCAATTTGTCTCTATATAGTAGGTTAATAAGATAAGCACCCAGCTCTCTTCCAGAATGCCCTCCTTCCAAAGGGATGCAGATGTGTAAACAAAATGCAGGGAATACACATGTACACTATGAATTAAATTAAATAACTGTGTGCAAGAAGGAGCATAATTTATTTCTTAAAGACTGTTCACATAAGAAGCATAAGTCAGAAGACAATTATATGGAAGAAGTCATATGGGAACCCCAGTTAGGTCTGTCCCTTATGTGCTCTATGATGAGCCTGAAGTTCTAGTGACAGGACTTACATATTACTGCAGAATGTGGACATGGATCCTCCCAGGAGTGTACAGTTATCAGCTTAAGTACCTAATGTATTTAGAGAAGTAGTATACTTCTGATACCAAACACTGCAACACAGGACGTAATTTCAGCAAAAAACATTCCTGAGGGTGTGACTGGGGGATCCTTCTTCCCTTTACTATGCCCCTCTGTAACATTTATCAATTTGTAAGCCTCTATGTGAGTGTGTCATATGGCTAATGCTGTTTTAAATGCAGTTTCTGGCATTTAATAAAATGAAGTTAAAGTGTCATTACACAAACAATTTGCAAGAGGATTATCCCTAGGGCTCAAAACCTTGAAGCAATTGAATAAAATGGCAAACTTCAAACAATAATAGATGTGCGAGGAAGTTTGACAAGGAGGCAGTTAGATGCCAATAAAACTGAGCAGAGATGCACATCGCTAATGGAAGATTGCAAGATGGAGTGTAAGCTGCCTACCTCTAGGGAAATACCGTAATGCTGATGTATAGATTAATATGGCGCAGAAAAACAAACAGAATAGGGACAACAATTAATGGAATGCAGAATATACTTGGTGTCTGAGTTTTGATCAACTTGAAAGGCAATTACTTGTTCTTGAGTATTTGAAATTGCCTACAGCATTGTTTGGGAATGTTCCCACAAGTGCATTGCTGTTCTGAACAGTGCTGTCCAGGATTGTTTCACTGATACTATTTCTCTCATGGAAATCTATCATATTTCTTCCCATTTGTGTGAGCTTCTCAGCTTCAGGTGGACTGTCTGGTTGCTCACACTAGCCGCTGGGTGAGTGCTCAAGCTACCAGAGGAACACTGCTTCAGCTACGATAGGATTAATTACTTATTAATAGATAAGGAACAGAAGAGTTTGTGATTATGGCTTAGTTCTGGACATATTTTCTGAGGATGTGAGACCATATTAAAATTACTTCCTTCATCAGTTTGACAGCCTTCTTTCTTAGGCATGAAAAAAACCCCTGCACAAACCACACAAAACCCCACATATCTCAATGGACTTTTTTTCCTCAAATAGGTTTGCATGAACCATCTTCCTTACCAAGCTCACAGAAAGATAAAAATCCTAATAGGAAGGAGAAGGATTGGAAATCCTTTTTCAAATGTGGAAGGTAAAGACCTTTACCTTATTTAATTCTGGACAGAGAACAGACAGTCTAGGATTATTAGAAGCTAAGGTCTGAACACAGTCTTGGCTTTTGGAGACCTGAGTTGAAGACCTTTCTTTGTTATAGTTTTGACTGGAATGTCTCTGTACTTGTGAACTCTTAATCATCCAGTGTAAAGTTGGCAGAGAAAACTATCAAAGGACTTTGGGACGTTTTGGAGAATAATGTAAATTCTGTTTGAATAAAAAAATACAGAAGACCAAGACCTTGCCTTGAAAACTTATTGTGATTAAACATAGACAGTTTAATATGCCTGTTAATTCAAGATGATGGGCTTAGGCTTATGGGTTTCAACATGTTGATCTCTCCATCTTTTCTGTGTGTTCATTTATTCTGGATCTGTGGGACTGATCGCAAATTCTGCTGCTCCAAGAAAACTAGTTTTGGAACGCTTAGGAATTAATTGCAGAAAAAATCGGAGCTATAGGCATGATAGCCATCTCTGTAATGAGTTTGAAGATTACTTTTGTGGAAGGCTAAAACAGGCAACAAGGATGGCTCAACACCTATACAACAATACTATCACCACATTTAACAGGGTAGCCATGTGGTTGATGCTCGTAGCTTTCACGTGTAGTTACGGTATGATCTAGAAAAATAATCCTGTCTTCACAGACCTCTTGTGTAAACAGAAAGACATCTTAGGGCATTTTTTTAACCTCTTTTTCCGTGTTTCATCTTGCTCTGCCTGTTGTGACTTTCTCCAGTGAGATGGAATGGTAGCTGAGGATCTAAGCTTGGATGAGTTTAACAGAAAAAGTTGGCCTTTTTTTGTTAATTTCTGAATTTTGCTGTTCCAAAGGAAAGACTTGCTGTCTTTGTCACTTGTCCACTTTGCCACACTTCCAGAGACTTGCTGTCTCTGCCACTTGTCCTTCTCAGTGACTCTGTATGGCCTTCACATGCTTTCTATTAGTTGCTGCTTTTCTGACTATATTTCAGTAAAATACACATCACATAGCAAAGTGTGTCTGTAAAGTTAAAGACTCAATGCAAACCTTAGGTTTTCGTGCACTGTGCCAAGATGTTATGATACTTATGAGGTCTCTGAGGAACCAGAGGTGTGGAATCTCCACAATGTGTGCATTCTCCACAATGTGTGCTAAGAGATGTTGCCATCCATGAGCACTGGGTTCTTCTTATAAAAACTTAAAATATCCAAACTATTGGAAGTCATCTTTAAAAGTAAACTTGAATACTTGAACTCAAGGCTTGCATTAGTACCAAAACCTGATGGCAGGTTTTCTGAAGTACAGCACAACATCCAATGTCTAAAACCCAGTATTAGCTGGACAATAAACGAAGAAATAAGGAAGGGGGATAAATGGATAGATCTCTATCCAGAGTTAATCCAGGCAGAAGTACGTTATTGAAGGCATAGAACATAACCACCTGATTACTTATAATAAATTTTTTTCTTCCTATGTGATTTTCCTGCTCTTTAATATTGAAACATTTGGACTTAGTCCCTCAAATCTATCATGCATGAATTTGCCAAGTAATTCAGAGCCTTTTGGCCACAGGGTTTTAGCTGTTGAGACTTAGTTTATGACATATTTGTAGCTCTGCAAAAGTACTGCACCAAAGAAATTCCATCTTTTGACCATTTCTTTCCAATAAATGGAGTATAAGGCAGAAACACTCCCACTGCAGTAAAATCTGAATGGTTTTTTTTGTATTTTTCTTTTAACAAAGTTGTAGAGTGTTACATAAGAACCAGAATTGCATTAAAGGAACATAGAATCTGCAGAGCTGTAAAACTAATAAATGGT
>VXAK01014006.1:6789-37988 GCA_013399435.1 Arenaria interpres | reverse complement strand
TTATCACTGACGTACCTGTAGAAACTTTCCTTGTTGCCCTTGGTGTCCCTGGACAGATTTAACTCTATCTGGGATTTCACTTTCCTAACCTGGTCCCTGGCTGCTCAGACAATTTCTCTGTATTCCTCCAAGGCTACCTGTTCTTGCTTCCACCCTCTGTAGGCTTCCTTTTTGTGTTTGAGTTTGTCCAGGAGCTCCTTGCGCCTTCATGCAATCTTCCTGGCATTTTTGCCTGACTTTCTCTTTGTTGGAACAAACCTCCTTAGCTTGGAGGAGGTGATCCTTGAATATTAACCAGTTTCTTTGGGCCCCTCTTCCCTCCAGGACTTTATCCCACAGTACTCACACAGAGATTCACACACACAGATTCAATAGAGTTGGAAGGGACCTCTAGAGATCATCTAGTCCGACTCCCCTGCTAAGCAGGATTGCCTAGAGCACATTACTCAGGACTGCATCAAGGCAGGTCTTGAAGATCTCCAGAGAAGGGCATTCAACAACCTCCCTGGGCAGCCTGTTCCAGTGCTCTGTCACCCTCACTGTAAAGAAGTTCTTCCTCATTTTTGAGTGGAACTTCCTATGTTCCAGCTTGCACCCATTGCCCCTCGTCCTATCGCTGGAAACCACTGAAAAGAGTCCGGGTCCATCATCCTTCAACTCACCCTTTAGGAACTTGTAAACATAGATGAGGTCTCCCCTCAGTCTTCTCAAGGCTAAAGAGCCCCAGCTCTTTGTGCCTTTTCTCATAAGGGAGGTGCTCTTATCTCTTCATCATCTTGGTTGCCCTACGTTGGACTCTCTCCAGTAGTTGCCTGTCTCTCTTGAACTGGGGAGCCCAGAACTGGATGCAGTATTCCAGTTGTGGCCTCACCAGTGCAGAGTAGAGGGGGAGAATGACCTCCCTCGATCTGCTGGCCATACTTCTCCTTATGCAGCCCAGGATTCCATTGGCCCTCTTGGCGACAAGGGCACATTGCTGACTCATGGGGATTCCAGGACTCCTAGATCCTTTTCCTCTGTAGTACTTCCCAGAAGATCCACCCCTAACCTATATTGGTGCCTGGGCTTTCTCCCCAGGTGCAGGACCTTACATTTGCCCTTGTTAAACCTCATTAGGTTCTTCTCTGCCCAGTTCTCCAGCCCGCCCAGGTCACACTGGATGGCAGCACAGCCCTCTGGAGTGTTGGCCAGCCCTCCCAGTTTGGTATCATCAGCGAACTTGCTGAGGATACACTCTGTCCCCTCGTCCAGGTCATTGATGAATATATTGAACAGGACTGGGCTGAGTATTGACCCCTGGGGGTGGTCAGAGTGACTGGAATTCCTTTGTATGTGCTCTCCTGTTGACTTGCGATCCTTCTCCAGGCACTGGGCATGTATTGCTGGCATTGGCACTGGCATCAAACTGGTAGGAGTGGGATGGACTGAGGTTTCCCTCCCCTGGCAACTTTAGTTCAAAGCCCTCTTCAAGACCATAGGCAAGCTTATGACTGAAGATGCTCTTCCCCTTCTCTGACAGATGGATCCCATTAATCCTCAGTAGGCCTTATTTCTCAAAGCAAGTCCCATGGTCTAAATAGCTGAACCCCTGGCTGTGGCACCAGTCCTGTAATCATATTTTGACTCAACATTGATTCTTAATGAACATTAAGAAACAAAGCTGTGAGATTGCTATCAGTAAATTCTGTTTGTACCCTACCATTGAGCTAGCCTGCCAAAGTTCACGAGTTTTTATTTACTGTTAGTACAAAGTATTTAAAACATAACTACAAAACAAATAAGAACACACTGTCCTTAGCACCTCATCTCACTCCACCTCTTCCAGGGCCTGATGCAATCCCAGCTCAGACAAACAACCTTTGTAATTGTGGCTGGCTCCATCCTCTGCAGTGAATGACAAACAGATGAGGAATAATTATTTCTGTGAAAAGAGTGCACAAAGGTTTAAATATCTCATTAAGAAGCAGTTGCCCAAATTGAGCTGAAAAGGCACAGAAATATTTAAATGTGACCATTCAAATATGTGAAACATACTTACACAGAGGTAGAAGAGACAACTTAGAGAAAATCTTTGCAAGGTCTTGGAGCCTTATAGTGGCTTAACCTCCTTGAGGATGAGCAATCTTGTTGAAGTGAAATAAATCAGTGACTACAAATATGCAAGTGTCTGAAGTATTTCAACTATACCATTCCAGTCTTGTTTTACGTATATCAGACTCTTCATATATTTTGCAATAAGCAAGAATAAACAAACTAGACTATAATTCAATTAGAGTATCAGTTCAGGTTTACCTAATTTCTATAAAAAAGTGTAAAAAAATGTGGAGATATCTTGGAATCTAATCTTCAGATTAGACAATGGCAGACTACTGTCTTTCATTTGCCACTTGAATTTGTCATTACATACCACAGTAGTTATGGGGGTAAAACAGACTATTTAGTAGGAAATGCCATTTATGCTAATATGAAACAGTGGCCTAGAGTTGCTGCTTCCAGCACTGCAAATAGATGTCTTGAGAAATACTGTTCTCCAATGTAGTCCTGAGGATATGAAGGTTGAATGAGGATAAGAATTTTCTCCATTTCCACAAATTTACAAGTACTGAATCGGAATTTTTTTTTATTACTTCAATACGTTCCCCTTGAGAAATAATAGTTTAAAAGAGTAAGATAGCTGTACTTGCTAGATAATTTTAGGAAAACATACTTTTAAAAAGCTAGGAGAATCTCTCATCTGATTATCTTTTCATTTGAAGAGCAACAAACCAAAGTCACTTGTACAAATATTTGGCAGTGATATCCGCTAAGATCATTAGGAGCTTTAAGATCCCAATGAATACTTGAGGCCTGGCAAGCTGCCAGTATGACTTTCCAAACTCAGAAGCCTAATGCAAGTTATGTAAGACAAGATACAGACAGAAGACTAGATAATTCCAATCATTTCACACAATTTACTCATACAGTATTCACTACACTGTACAAGACGCAGCTACTATTTGGATGCATTTAGTATGCTCCAGGTGCTTTAGTGCTAAACCACAACCTTCAAGTAATGACAGATATGATGCAATCTGGGATGCAGCAGCTGCTAATGAGTATTAATACTGCATAGGAAAAGCAATTGTTTTTCTTGGCCTGTCAGGCTGGCTTTGATTAGAGAAACACAGCAGAAATACTCAATTAAACAGTTCTTTCAGAAAAATGGCCTCTGCATCTTATTCTTTGAGTATTTTCAGTCTGCAACTGGACCTGTTTAATTTCCTGTCAGACTTGCCAACTGCTGTTGAGTTTTAGCTTTTGTCTTGCTTTATGTATTTTTCTTTTGCAGGCTTTTTAACAAACTGAATTAATGTGTCATCACAATCATTGCTGAATGAATAACACAGCCACACCACAAGGACCACAGCAGAAGGTAAGGAGACTGCACTAGTAGCTATTGCGGGGATCTACATATTTTCAGTCAATTTAGTGTTGTCTACATAGTGTTTAGCTATCTTTCCATTTTGTGTATTTTTGTAAGCAGTGGATGAAATGTCTTGTTTCATTCAAGATGTAGCAATGATGACATATAAATCTCTGCTTCTTTCATCAGGCCTTCACTATACAACTGGATTGCACTTCCTGCAAAGTGAGAAGCTCTTTTCTAAGGGTCTGAGACATGACTGACCTTAGGAGCCCAGACTCCTAGTCCAGACACAGCAGCTGCTGTCAGGCACATTAAGCAGTCCTTTGCCAGCCCCCACTTGCCAGCTCACTTGGGAAAAGATTTGTAAGCGCAATTCCAGAACAACAATAATCAGAGTTTGTAAGCCTATGAGGGACCTGTGATCTCCACAGAGTTGTCCTACACATTTAACTCGCAGCTCAGAGTTTCGGAGGTTTCGGAACAGAGACACAATGAAACTCAGACTCTTTCCCTGTGTCCACATAGACTACATTTTCCACATTTCTCTTCAAATGTTAACTAGAGATAAAGACAAGGAGCCGCCTTCTGGGCTGTGTGATCCCTCACTGTAATTTGGCCCTCTTTTGAAAATGATCTTACTAGGGAAAACACTGCAAGTCAACAAAGAACACAAATATTCCTCCTTCACCTTGGGTTGAAGTCCCTCTAGTCTAGGACTGCATTAATTGACAGGCTGGCACTGAATTTGCCTACTTAACTTGTAATCCAAAGACATGAGTTTGTAGGAGTGCATGCTTTAAACGAATTGTACAAACAATTGCCTGTTTTCTTTCCCACCTGTCATCCTACAATGAGTAACTAGTGGGCACTAGAGTTAGAAGAATGATCACAAGTGTGAGAGTGTATCATTGTGTATTTGCAACTGGTATCACATATATTTCTTGAATTAGTTAATTTCTCTTGTCAGACTCTGATTTGTTTTTTCCTTAGTATTACCATCTCATATCTGTACTACTTTTAACTGTGGTAATATTTATTTGGAACAATCTCTATGGAGAAGTATGAGTTTTACAAGACAATGGACAGAAGCTGTCAAAATGGAAATAGCTTCCATTTGTCGTGGTCTGAAAAAAATCTTCTGTCAGTTAGCATGGCTATTCCTTTCTGAGTCTGAATTTTGTGTATATAACTAGTTTATTTCCTATATAATGTCATTATCAGAATCTCTTGAACTGTGAATCATTTAGATGTATTTTGTTCAGCTTTGCTGAGACTGATGGCATGAAGGATGCTAATTTTAGCAGAGATCAGCTGATGTATGCTGTTTGTTATTCCTGGAGAAATTTGGTCATATGCCTAAGTCCTTTCAAAGTGCAAAGCATGATAAGTGATGGTAAAAAAATCTCGTTCCTTGTGAATTTGTGGCAGTAGATCTATTCTTTTGCTTCAGAGCAGCCTGTGTCTTCCTACTAAATATTTTTCTGATTCCTTTACTTACCAGTCTTCTCAGTCAAGCAAAAAATTTTAAAAAATTAATGAAGTGTGCATATCTGCATTGTGTAAGTCCCCCCATACTCAACTTATACGGAGCACAACCTGGTTCAAAGCACTGCAACATATATATACCATTGTGTATATGGGATATGCAGAGCTAGCTGAAGTTTCTCATTTCTTTTTGCTTCTCTTGTTATTTAAGAGTGCCAACTAGAACTCTAATTTTTTGATACCAATTGTTCATATCCTTTTCTAAACCAGTATGGTATAAAATTGAATACTGTTCTTTTTCATTTTTCAGTTACCAAAAGGCTCAGTTACCCTGTAGGAGGGGAAAGTAGTAACTTAGAGCAAATTCCTTAGACAGGAGTGTATCCTAAAGGGCCATAAAAATTGGAGACTTGACGTCTTGCTGTGAAAAGGTGCCAAGACAATTTTCTCTGAAAACTTTGTTCAGTACAAAGCCCAAATTCTTGTTGTCAAAAAAAAAAAAAAAGGAACTGCTCCTTAAACCTTTTAAACACAGCTGTCTGTCATGAGATTCATTTGCTGCTAAAATCAGAATCACTTTGAGCCAAAACAGATACCCAAGATGCTCTTTCTCTCAAATGGTCTCTGTAGAGTCCTTAACTGTAGATCAATGTTTCTGAATTTTTGTACAGGCTTTAAAGGGAGTATTGAAAGGAAATGCTCTGTTTCCTAGAGCTAGTCATGGGCTGTTACATTTGGAGGGATTTTACAGAGTAGTTTTCTTAACGGTTTGTCAGTGTTATCACCTGAGGGACCTCTTGGGCTTAAGTTGATATACCTCATTTTTTCCCATCTGTCCACACTTCTAGACAGGGATAGTATCCCCAGATTTTTTGGTAAACATGAAAAGAACTCGCAGTGCTAGAAAATCTGATGAGGAGAGAAAGCAGAGCTGATACATGACCAAAAATTAAGGGATTCCTGATAATAAATGAGAACTGTTATGATATAGGAGGGATTGTTCTTCATATTGTCTAAGACCATGTTTGAAGGGCTTTCTTGACTCAAGGTTCAACCTAATTAGGTACAGAAGTGCAAATTTTTATTTCAAGTGTCATCCTAATTTTGTTCCTGGCCTGATAATTTCAGGCAAGCAACCTGAACAAAGAGAATTGAACAAAACACTTCTTTTAGATTTTTCAAGAATTCCAGAAGTCCTTATGCTCCCAATTCTTAGTTCATATACGATCTCATCAATCTGGTTACCAAGACATTTATTTTCTCTTCCAGTCCCAAGAAATAAACCCTCATTGTCATTTTCTTTGATGTTCTTTGAATGTTACCATTCCAAAATGTTAATCAAGTGGTACCTTATATCTGTTCTTATTGGTTCATACAATCGATTTCTGTAAAGTATGTAAGAAATCCATAGGGTCTGTACTGGCAGCTTCTGAAATCACACATTTGCCTTCAGGCTTCAGCTAGCAGCAGAAAATCACTGAGGAAGTTTTACAGAGTTAAAAGCGAAAACCTACATTAATGTGAATTTAAAATAGGATTCTGGTTCTTGAGTATACTCGAGTTAATTCAAAGATTTGTGCTCACTGACAGCACTATGTAAATCTTTCCTACTGTACTCCATGACTATTAGTATTAAATTTTAGAAATGAACCTGAGTGAAATTATTGCTACAACATCCTGTCTATAATCTATGGTAGTTGGAGTTTCCTGTGAGTTGGGTTGGGTAATTTTGGTGTGATTTTTTTTGTCTTCTTTCTGGTTGGGGGGGGGTGGGGGTGGGCTGTTTCGGTTGTTTTGTTTTGGGGTTTTGGTTTTTTTTCTTTGTTTGTTTGTTTGTTTTTTAATGGCCTAAAATCTAACTGAATACACATATAAGCAGCTTTATATTCACAGTGCACTGAACTAAAAGTTTATATCCAGACCTTTCTGAACTTCAGTCTTTTGCATACTTACAGCTCTAGATATGAATGTAACTGCTTGGGCTGATTTCTATGGCACTGAAATTTGTGAATTAGTAGATGTATTTAACTTCTTTTTCTCTTGCATTTTCTTCCCATTTCATTTCTTTTTCATCCACCTCTCCCAGTGGAAATGGAAAGAAGAAAATGTAGAGAAACAAGGCAATACACTTGTCAGTACCTGGTTTTGATGGGGTTTTGCACAGTTTAGACTTTTAGATGAGAAGTGATCAGGATCCAAAATAGAAATCCATGTAAAATGGGAACTACAGTGGAATATTACATTACAAATAGGAAGAAATACGGTAAAATTATATACAATTTTATGAGCACGTAGTCTCATTTGTGATGTTATACTTCCTACTGATCGCCAGTGAGTTCCACAAGAGAAACAGTACTTCATTTCCTAATAAGACTCACTATTAGCAGAGCAATGCCCTAATAAAGAAACAATACTCAGTGCTTGTTAAGGCAGCAAGAGAAAAGCTGGTGTGTCCTGCTTTATCTTCACAACTGAAATCTTTGCAAAGAATTGAATTTGATCATTAAGAAAAAATACATTTGGGATAAGATCAGAGGATTAAAAGTATTTAAACTGTGTTTTGAATGCAAGTAAAAATTAGTCAGCTGCTGTCTGTTCATATGGGAAGCTTGTTGCTGACAGTTTTGTTCCACATGACAAATACAACCACAGATAAATGACCTTGATTTCCAGAGTTTAACTCAAGTGCTTTTTAGCAAACTAAACTGCAATTAAAGGAAAACAAAACAAAGAAGTACAGATCACAGCTCTTTGTGAATTTATAGTGATTGATCTGAATAATCCCTGCCACTGCTTCATTTTCATTGATTCAGTAAGATTTCTGGAAGTGCAACACACATACATGCACACACATAAAGAAGGCGGCTTATCTACTTGTCAAATTATTTAAGCCACTAGTTATCAAGGGACCTGATCAAATATAATGAGGAAAGAAATCTCATTAGGTACAACAGACAAACAGATGCACACACAAGGATGACTTAGAGGAAAAGGGTTTTCTCTGAGATTTCAGAACATTCTTTTTTTTAAAAAATATTTATTTATTTATTCCACAAAGAAGGACTCACATAAAGATTCACTGTGGTGTTCCAAGGCTCAAATTTCCATTCTTCTTGAGCCACACACAGAACTTCAAATGTGTTCTCCTAAATTCCTACAAGAGCTCTAATTTCTATGTTTTGGGGCGGCTCTGCTTCAATATGTGTAAATAACTCATCTTAACAAATGGGCAAGAGTCACATTTCTCGTTCAAACTTATTCAGTTTAATGAATCAGCCATATGCCCCTTTCGAGTCTTGCCTTGTCAGTTTCCCTTAATTCTGTCCTAGAAGTACATAAAAGAATAATTTATCTTCCTGTTAGCTATGTTGTAGACCTTTGCTAAGTGAGCTCACAAGATACTTAGTATCAACCAGGGCAATAATTTTTTCTGCCTTAACTTACCCTCTAGGTATATCAATGATACACTCCCATTCCTGAACATATTTTCACTGAATGATTTCTATTTATAATCAGTCTGGACAGACTTTGAACCAGGTTCTTGAAAAAGATAACAAACAGTTATTACTTAATGAGCCGTTCAGTCTCTCCACAAAGGGTATCCAAAGACGTCCCAAAGTTATTGTCGATTAGCATTTAAAGTAGATTAATTAAATTACATTATATCTTTGTGTGGTGATGTTTAATCAGAATTACAGGATTTGAGTTCAGTTTAGTTTAATGTATTTTGAAGTGAATTGCACGAAATCAATTATTCCATTTAAATTTTGAATGAACGTGCACATGTCAGTACTAGATGGGGTTAAGTTATCTACTTTAAACTCACAACTTTAGTTAACTTAATTAACTTTTTGACCATGGCCATGTAGCCTCAGTCGATTTCAGCATTTATACAGGCAGAAGGAAATTTATTCCCCATTCTTTTACCTTTTTTCAGGCCAATATTTTAGAATAACTAGAGAGAATGTAGAATTACTTTTTTTCTGAAAATATTTTCTCCCTCTGCTTGATTAAATCAGATCAAAGAGTCATTGAACATATTTCACAAATTAAGAATTACAGTTTTAGGTGCTTGATCTTAAAACAAATAAAGAAATATACTTCTTACTTCAGTACGGGGCATTCAAGGTGGACACTCAAGGAAAAAAAAATTCTTAATAATTTCTATTCTCTTTCTAGAAAGCCTAAGTGCAGGATCTTCTGTTTTAGTATTTCTCTCTTACCCTCTCTTACCCAGTTTTGAGTCACAGAAATTAAAATAATTTAATTTATTGCCAATTAGCAATAAATTTGCTGATTCTTGTGTCACTGATTCTTGTGTTTAAAAATTAAAAGAAACAAATAAACACTTACGGCAACATCTCAGCTTCCACCTGGGCACATCTCCTCCCCACTGCTCAATCTCTAATTCCCTGCTGCAGGTTACACTCAGTCTTTTCAGGCAGGTGATGGATGGCACAGAATATAAGGGTCAGCAGATTTTGGTTCCTACTCAGCTGCTTCAGTGTGGGTTCCTCCACCAGCTGCATTGTCTTTGTGGTCATGCCTCCTCCTAGGTCACCTCTCCGATCCCTCTTGGCTCTCTCTTTTGCTTCTGTGCTGCTTTGATATTTTTGTTGCTCTACCATCCCTCCTACCTGGGCCTATTTCTTGCTTCTTTCTTGCCCCTGCCCTGGCATTGTCTCTCATGTCTCCTTCATTGTCCAGCATCCCTCCTTTGGTGCTGTTTTATTGGGGTTTACAATCTTTACTTAAAATATCTTCGCAGAGGCACCATAAACTCATCGCCTTGTTTCAGTTTTGGCACGCAGTGTATCTATGCTCTGTTGCAGAGGTGGCTGGAAATGTCTGTGGCTGGCACAGAGCAGTCCCTGGCCCCTCCTACACAGGTTCCCCCTGTGCCTCCTCTACTACCAAAATCCTGGCAGTTCTGTCCAACAGAGTACTGGGCTTCTAAATTTTTTGTGTGATTAGACTCAGACTATAAACGTGTCAAGATTTTTCCTATGAAAGACCATTAGAGAACAAAAAGGTGTACACTGTAAATAACAAATTCCTGTTACTATTCTGCACCCTTGTACGCCCGACGCTATTCTGTTTCTGTCAGTGGCCAGTTTGATAACCCATTGATCATTTTTTATAGTCTTCATCCAGAAAAAAATTTCTTGGCTGCTAGCATGCTGACGTTTCCAAAGTGACACAGAAATGCCTTGTTATAAACAAATAATAAAGACCTCACGATGCTTGAGACATTTGCTTGCAAAAACGGTATCTGCTGGGAAAACCCAATCTGTTAAGAGTGAGATATTCATCCATTTCAATAGAGAAATCAATGCAGATTTTTATTTTTTTTTCCAATTTTGAGTTTTACTTAGACCTTGGAAGTCCCTCTCTAAACGAAACCAACTTTTCCTGAGAGTATTGGCATTACCCACATCAGACTTTCACCATGAGTTGATAGTTAACTGGTGAACTAAATCATGAAGAATAAGAAAAAATAGAGCCGGACCAGTTCCTACATCTGGTTCAGTGTCACACAAAGGCAAAAACAAGTTACTAAGCTGAAAAAAAGACCAGGCTTCTTTTATAGAGGCAGTGATACTCCATGCTGTCTAATGTTTTCATGAAATTTTGGGCTAAATCTTCCTATTGCTTCTCCCTGCCACCTTTTTTTTTTTTTTTTTTTGTTACATTTCAAACAATCACTTCAAACACTGTAAGTCTCTTCAAAGCAGTCCGCTTACTACAGCAGGGTGCTATTTAGCTCAACGTTTTCAGTAGAAAATGTATGGGTGCCCTGTCTACCAATCACCAAAGACCAGAATATTTTCTCACAGGTTAAGATGTTGGAAACAATAGCTCTGCTAACAAAATCTGATCATGAATCTACAGCAAGTCATAGGTAAAATCCAGAGGGTTTCAGCATACTTTAAAACCTCAGAAGTGGAAATCAGTTATGAGTGTGACTGAATGTAAAATTAGGACTATGCAGACAGAGATGAACCACTTACAACTGTCTGGTGGTGCTTGGATTCAGAATCAGCTTTTGCATCTCATCATTAAGTGGAATCACATGAAATTAACATTTTCATATTAAAAAATGAAGGACTACAAAATTAATTTTGGCCCACCTGTCACAGAATATCCAAGTGAAATGCCAGGGTAACATGCCTCAATTTGTGCATGGCACCACTTGACAAACCTTCTAAAATATGACTGGTCAGTAACTTACTGTGGCTATTGGCTGATAAAAAAACATGCCAGACATCCTAAGTCACTATTTTTTTCAAGTGAAACAATTCCAGGGTGTGCAATATTCTGTCTACACCTATATAATCTAGACATAAACATCCTTTTGATGTTTATGTCTAAATTATATAATAGTTCACAACTATGCAATCATTAAATTTTTACTTCAAATTAAGGAAGATATTTCTTAATTTAAGTATGTTTTTTACTTCACTGCATGTAAATTCATCCAATATAGTAAGAGCTAGACTGACTACACTATGTATTCAGGTTTTTCATAGCTTTTAAAGACCCTTATAAAACCAGTTTAAAAGTTGTCCTGCCCTTCTCAGTAAGTTTGTCGGGCAGCAGCCAAAGATTGGTTTGTAATGCAAGCTTCCAATGTGTGAAGGAAATTTTAAGTATTGTTATGCAGATTATCATTTAGCAGCCACTCCTATCTCAACAGATACAGGCAACAGATACAGACAAACATTTCCGAAATGGGGCATAACTCTGACAACATTTGACCACTGTTTGATGCTGAGTTTGCATGGAGGGTCCAGTGACATTCACAGCTTGATGATTTAGATGTGTTTCCTGGTTCAAAAAACCTCCCTAGCTACCTCTCCACCTCCCTAGCCCAAACTTCAAAGGATGCACACTTTTCTTACAAACTGTACTTTACCTGGAGACCTCATCTGGAACATATGAGACCCAAGACTTGTCCACTTCTGCACTTCCCTTCTTTTCCCTACCTTTCCTACCCATCACCACCTTCTACGGCCTTCTGTTTTCTAAATTCTGATTTTAAAATCACTTGCAGCCCATTTATGAATAAAATAAAACTGTACTTTTCTTATGATGATAAGCTTTAAATGTTGCACTTGATCATTTTGTAGCACAGAAAGACTGTGGCCTTGTTAAGAACACTCATTCATCTGAATTTACCCTATTTTTGTTGGGTTTTTTTTCTTTTTGCCTATATAAGTCTTTTACTATGGAAAGGTAATAAAACCCTGTGGTCTTCCTTAGCAGTAGCTCATCTGAATTTCCATATCTCATCTGGTCCCTGATCTGTCGAAGCACAACCGTATATTGCTACTTTTCACACTTCAGACCAGGAGCAGTCTGTGACTCATGGGATGAGAGAAATCTGATCACAACAAACCTGTTGTTTGATACCACTACAGAAGACTAATAAGATAAGACATAAGGAATGGGCCATTGGTATTGTGAAGTACACCTCCATGTGCTCATCTAATTTCCCACAGAAATTGGCCTCTTTGTGAAGGAGGTACATTTGCAATAGAAACTTTTAGCTTTGGTTCCTTAAAAGGCACCTCATATTGTGCTGCTTTGAGAAAATAGCCATCAACTGCAGTCTTTTGAGGCTCTTCTCCCATTTTTAAAGAACTGCTCATAATTTTTGCTAGTACCACCTCATGAATTTTTACACTGCAGTCTTTAATATTTACATGCTCTTTACACAGCATAAACTAAAAACAAGAACTAGATTTCCGTCCCACAATTCCACTACACAGTGACTGTAAATAAAAAGAGATAGAACACATTTTGGTATTGAATTAAAGGAAATTGGTTCTATTATCATGGTTTCTTTAAATGCAAGTACCATGGGATCAGCTTGCCATAGGACACACTAAAAATCCTATTTATTATTACCAAGTACAGCCAGGCTGGAGTTTGATTTAGGGCAGTAGGTAATTCTTTTAAATACTGAATTACCACTCTGTGTGGTGTTAGCAGATGACACAGATCTAAATCCTGTTTCAGACTTGCACTTACCCTACTTCACTACTATGAAATGACAACTATTATATCGCATTAAGGGCTTTGAAGGTTCAAACTGATGATCATAGAGCAAGGTGAAAAGCTTATAGCTTTAATGAAATCTAGTATACAGGTAATGAGAGCTTGCATTTAGGATATTAATTCTTATAGTATGAGTGGTAAAGTTAATAGTTTTTCAAAATTCTCATTGTCATTGAGTCTTAATAGCCATTAAATAGTTTAAAGAATGGGATGGTTGCTCATATTTCACTAACTCTTTACGTAAAGAAAAAAATGTGGATTTTAGTATTTTCACTGAGATCTTTTGTTATTCTTTAATAGTAAAGCAAGGACATCTATTGCAGATAGCTGTCTTGCTACTTACTCTTGATGAATTATAATTTTTTTTTTACTAGTATGTCAAGATGTTTGAATTAGAAGTGATATCCCTTACAGTGTGAATACTGGCTCTTACATTCTTTAAAGCCTCAGGGCCACTATATATGTTGCCCAACAAATAAAGAACTTTCTCCCTCCCTCTCTTCACTGTCTAATCCCCAGGTCCTACCAGAGTGCCCCCGAGAAGGAAAGAAGACCCAGTTTTCATATGTATTTCACAAAAGGCACATTCAATCATGTACAACCCTCGTGTATGACACTAACAGTCAGAACAATTTTGCCACCATTTGCCATTTGAAGTGTAGCTGACTAACATCTCTTTTCATCTTCTCTATAATTTCAGTTATCTGAAACACGTCTAGTTAACAGACATAAAGAGTATCCTTAAACTCATCTTACCATTTTCAACTTTCACTGAGCCAAGAGTTTCTCTGTCAATTCAGACCACCTTTTTTATTTCACATGCCTTTTCTCCTTAATACCCTACAGTTGCAAGTACAGCAATTCAAAAGAAGTATGGCCGTAAAGTTTGCATATGGAAAGAAAGTAAGAGGCAAAGAAAATTACTTGCAGTTAAGTAATTTTTCTTCTTGGCAGTAGTCCGTGTCCACCTGTGTCTAAAAGTAATCTCGCCGCACAAGAGGAAGCCAGATGAACTCTTGTGTATTTGTTGCAGTTTTGGCCAACGTTCAGTTGGCCAATGAAAAAGACGACAGATGTTGCCCTACACCTCCCACTCCAAGGAGAGGAAAACAAAAGACAATGAGATTCAAGAGTTTAGAAAAAACTAAGCTACTTTAATGAAATATTAAAATTAAAAGGAAATCATAAAATACACACAATATACAAAAGTATATACAAAACTGTATCAAGTTCCCAGGAAGATTCCCCCAGCAGTCATTGAAGAAGTTCCAGACCGGACTTAGTGGTGAACAGGAACTGGATTCCGGATCTTGTTTCAGGAACCACAGATCAGGATCAAAGGTAGACAAACTGACAGGATCCTCCTCACACACGCACTACCACAAAAAGAGAGAGCCACAAATGAAGAGATCTTCTGATCCCTCAGCTTTTATAGTGAGCATGGCAGATGGCATGGAATACGCTATTGGTCAGTTTGGGTCACATGATCTGTCCACTGCTCCCCACTGGTGCAACCCTTCCACAGGGTAAACAACCCAGTCAGCTGACCCTGGTTGCCACAGCAACAAGAATAAGAAAGAGCCTCTCTCACTGAGCAGAAAGTTTCACCCGAAACCGGAATACACATATGTACACACGCACATATTCATATAAATAGACAGTAAACGTAAATTGTAGGTTGAAAGAATAATTGCGAATTTATCAACCATAAATGAATAGGATTCCTGTGACAATTTAAACAATTTACCTTTAAAATATATTGTATAATAACTCATGGGAAAAAAAAGGTAAATGGCAAAATCATGTTTTCCCTACTATTCCAGTATAATCAAGATTTTAATCAACCCATGCAGGTTTATAATTTCGTTTGTCACAGTATATGTCTACTGAAGTCCTCACTGTAGACAGAGGAGCTTCCAGGGATCTACTGTTAAGAAATCTCTTGATCAAATGATAAAGATGATAGGAAAGATTGAGAATGCTTAAGAATGTTAAGGTTCTAGGAAAATAATCACAGAATCTTCTGTGACAGGAACTTAAGGGAATAAATCAAGAAGAACCCATTAATTGGCAATATCATCGAAGTCTTTAACAGCAAACTGATTATATTTTAAAGTACACTTTTCCACTCATCTTTCTGTATTTATTTTTCCTTCTTCTAAAGCTTCCAGTTTGGTCGTGTATCTGATTGAAAAAAAGCAAATCTTTCATATCCCTTATGTCAGCTGCAGCTCTAACAAAGTGCTATTGCAGCTCATCTAAGAGCAGAAAAATATGAAAGAGGAAAAAGGGCACTTTTACTACCTGATATTGTGGAGAACTTATACTGATTATCATGTGATTATAACACTGAAAAACCTTGCTTTGACATTCACAAAAACCTGACAAGATAATTAATAAAATATTATTGGAAAAAATAAATATAAGCAAATATTTTTTATAAATATAAACCAGAGATATTTAAATTTTAGCTTGATTTGCCTGTAATAATCAAGGGGCTGTAAATTTACACTCATTGCCAAAGGCATAAAGAGAAATAAGATCAACATCATCTGTGACATTGTTTGCCAATATGTCTCTTTGTTAGATTTATATTTGATTGGTTTGATATATTATTGTCCTGAAATCAGATTATGTCAAGATCTGGTCAGATCTTTGCAGCAAAAAACTACCATTTTGCACCAAAATAAGCCTCATAATCTAAACCCTAAAAGAGACAGACTCCTCATTCACTGTCAGTATGAACTGAACCACTACGTTACTCATGGAAAGAAGATGACATTTAGATGGCAAAACTGGTATATAGGAGTTCATGAACAGCAGAAGTTAAAGGAGTTCTGGTGTATTTTGCCTCACCTTATACAATATCATGAGGTGATTTTTGCAATTACTGCAATACAGCTGGAAATAGGGTACTGAATTTTTACTGACTGAGAATTTGCTGAAATCAAATGCATAGAAAATGCAGTGAAACTAAGCAATAAATTCGATGTATATTTGGGTAATTGAACTTTGAATGTTCATGGCAGCTGATTTCTCTAGATAGTAGAAACCTGTGTCACATAGCACTGAGACACATTTTCTCATTCCTCTTCCTAGTCAAGAAGTTTCTGTCTGCCTACAGTTTAAGGAATTGACTTGTGTGATTTGTCTATTGAAGCATGCTGTCTGGAAGACCTTAACTTATGGTTTATTCTTTCTATAATGTTTGATGGTTTGTAACTCATTTTTCAGGTAGCCAATCTACAGGGATTTGTTACTGGGAAGATGCTACTTCTGCTTTTCTAAAACCATTCAGGAATAAGCTAGTTATCCCTAACTGGGAGAGAGTTAAGTCATAAAATATTTGTAATTTTGAATAAAAGGCTAGGGTGGTTACAATAAATGAGCTGTAAAAATTAGGATAATGGGGTGAAGAAAAGATTTTTTTGTTAGTTTGTTTGGTTTTTTTTTCATGTAAGCACTTCATTAATCATATCTTTTTTGGTTATGCTGTTAAGACCTGTTGGTAAATTCAGAAATCATAATTACTTGGCATTGTCTTGGCCATAATCCCCATTCATTCTTCCAGACTGTCATTGGACAGGGAGAGTGAGGTGGCTCAATAATTTCTATTAGTGCCTTAAGACAAGTACCTGCACAACCTTGTAACCTTCTGAAATTAGCAAAACTGCCATGAAGTTTTAAGCCATTTCTATGGATGTGTTTCTCTAATAGGATAAACGTCTTAATCGGCCTTGATTTTATGTTGATTTTCCCTTAAGGCTGCAATTGTCCAGCTGGCAAACACAGAATGGTTTCCTTAGTTATTCCTCAGCTTAAACTTACAGAGATTCATCCAAACAAAGTCTAGCAACTGAAACATGAAGCTACGTTGGAAGATCAGGGAGAAGATAGCTCTTAATACTTCCACTTGTCATTTCTCAATGTGTCTCAAAATAGAACTGCACCCATGGGTAATAATTCACGTAAGAGTGAAATGCAAGTTATGGTTCATGGAGTAATGCAAGCTGAGTGTGTTGATATTGCTAGGTAGCTTGAAATCCTGAGGAGGACTTCTGAGATCAAATTTTCTGTGCCACCATCTGCACATGCAGGATACTTTCCTAGTCATAAGCGCATATGATCATAAATCTTTCAGAAAGTATTTTGAGAAGATAAAGAGTTGCAGACTGTTGTAGCTCCTTTTCTTGGATCCTAACAAATTTCATTTATGTACTTTAAAATTTAGTGTCCTGATTAACTGAAATTGAAATTAATGGAAGTATAAACCTGTACTGACAGTAAATATCATCAGACTTGTTTCTCTCTGGACTGTTAAACCATATGATAGAGAACTCTACTGCATTTGAAAGAAAAAAGTTCTTTCTAGGAAATGTATACTGGCTGTAACTTTTAGAGGTCTTCTGAAAGTGTTTTGATAAAAATAGATCAGAGTGGAGACTCTGAGACAAAAACATGCTCAGAAAGAAGTAACTGTGACCTCATCTTATGTCAGAACATTTTTTGTTGTATTGCATTGTTTCCCTATGTTGGTGAAAATGTTATCTCAGGCTGATTGCTCAAGGTCCTGACCTGCAGATATAGGATATTTTGAGTGAGATTTTTCAGTGTAGACCAAAAGCTGTCTTGAATCTTATCATCCAAGTGAATACCCTAACCTTTACACTTAAAAGGCACACACTTAAAGCATTCAAACATTTCTATTTTATTTTGAATCCAAAAAATGAAAATAAATCATAAGAAGAATGCAATTATTTTCTTTCGCTGTGTTCTACTCACAGATCTTGCAGCTTAAGGCAATGGTCTATATCAGCTTTACAGAGGATTACAGCAGTCACTTGATAGTTCATAAGACACCGGAAATTCAAGTGGTCGCTTACTTTCAACTTGTAATGAAAAAAGGCCCAAGGGCCTGCTATTAGTATCACTTTATTATTCATGTCACCATTATTAGGCTGCCTTTGACAACATTCTGAGTAGTATTTACCCATGAACTGGCACTTCAACAGCTTGTATAATATGTGCTTCCCTCAAAAATAAATTAGTATCAAAACTTTCATATCCCCAGACATGTGACTATATACCATTAGCAATGTCTGCTTTACAGCATGACATTTTTTAATATATTCAGAACTGCCTCATTATTCTTGACACCACCATCATTTGCCACCATGTGAAATATTTCAAAATGAGAATCTGCAGGTAAATTGCTAAATGAAATCGTCTGAATTTTCATTACATCCTGGAAAAGCTACGTTCTCTTTTTGCAATGGTTATCCTGTAGAAATGGTAGAATATACTGCTCAAGGGTATTTTGCAGACAGAAAGGCATTTTCTGCACAGAGTGTTTTTACATTATGGAATACCCTGATGATTTTGGAACGCTAAAGTTATGTTAATATATCTGACAATGTAAAACACTCTTGTGACCACATGAACATTAGTTGCAAACCTAGATATATCTTATCATCTCATTTTTCAAGCTACTAAAGAATGCAGAGATAAATTGCCACACATTGCTTGCCCCAAGAACAGTGAACTGTAGGTGTCAAAGCAGAGAAAACTAATTAGTCACCTTTCACCACCTCAAGGTCAGAGGCTTGCATAAGGTGATCATCTACGCTCTCTTATGATGAAAATGACCCTCTCCATTTTTTCCCCCTGTACTATCAGTATGGGCAGCCATGAGGAAAAGACTGCGACACTGACGTCTTATTTTTGCAAAGTTCTTTGGTCATCATCAAGTCTTTGTATAATAATTTATTTTCTTCATGGAGTCAATTGATCACACAGTCATCTTGGCTATATTTTGGTTAAGTGGGTAGTCTGCTATTGAAGTCTGTTTATCTTCATATGCATGCCATGTGTTTTTGATCTTTTGGATGCATGTCAGGATTCTGCAACTTTGAGGCTAAAGCTATCTTGTACTTCTATGTGTTTAATGTGCATGTGTGGTAAATGATTGTTCTCCTAATTCAAGGTTATAATTCCTGTTATAATGTCTTTGAAATAGCTTTATGCTACATTAATGCTGAAAATAAGTTCAGCATCATTTCTAATGCACCGTGTGGTGTCTGTTCATTCACAGCTGTTTAAAATTTCACCAAGTGAATTATTTTTTCTACTTTTTCTACTTTTTTTTAAATCAAAATTATTTTATTTGACGCATCCTGTAACAGTTACATTTTGCACCTCTCAGTGTTTATCTAGCCACACCTATTGCTCAAGTAAAAATTCCACAATTTAATAATTAAAAAAAAAAACTCACTGTACTTCTGTAGTTGATGACACACAACTACAATGCAGGGGCACCTATTCTTTTTTAAATGGGTCTATTTTTACTGTGAAAGTACAACAGCTCTTAAAGCTTGGCCATTCAATTCAAATCAGATGGTCCACAACCATATTATACATTAAGAAGGGTATATGTGATGGCTGTGTTAGATTTTCAAGAGAGAACGGGCTTCCTCTTCTGCAGGAGAATGAGAGCAGAGTTGTGACAGACACTCCAGAAAGAGTTCTGATTATTCTGGAATGTGGCCAAACCTTATTAATGCAGTTCTCAAAAATGTCAGATTCACCATGGAACAAACATTCACTTTCATCTATGACATCTGAAAGACACATGTCAAAACAAACGTACTAGCTGGTGTCTTCATCATGCTTTTGGTTTTGTTTTTATTCTGGTCTCCCTTCATTTATTCAGTCATACAAATAGAACATTTGCTTCCATCTGAAGTAGTTTAAAACCTGAAGTAGTTTAAAAGAAGAATCCAGTAACTCTGTAATTAGGCAAAGGGGAAAATATGAATATCAGATATGGGTCCATGTTAAATCAAGAAAAGAAAGGAAATTCAGACAGTAATTAAGGATGAGAGACTGGCTTTGAAGCCAAGAATTTAAATAGCCTTTTTTCTAATGTATAGATAAGAGTATTACATTGTACACTGTGGTTATATCAAGAATTTGGGAATATCGTTGTGCATAGGAACACACATAAATGCAGACTGCATTGTGGACTAAGTAACAGCAAAACTTCTGAATTAATTGCATTTTTAGATTGCAAATTGGAGAATAAGCACAGGCTGTGAGACATTACTGGTATACTGACAGTGAGTTTAGAAGGCAGGATTTCCAGACTCTGTAGCTGCTCAGTGTTAAATCAGGGACTCCAGAAACCCCAGGAAGAGTGTTTAGCAAAGAGAGCCCTTGGGACTTTCAAGCACCTCAGGGAACGTCAAATATTGCAAGACCTCTGTGGTCATCAAGGCAGAGGAATATTGCTTGGCAAGACTTCCTTGGGACTTGAGAATCTGAACATCTTCAAGTCCTTGTGACCTGCTTGAGAATACACAAGGGAAGAAAGGAAGAATCTTTCAGCTCTTTTGTAGCAGTTGGATTAACCAGGTGCCTGACGGAGTAACAGCTAGCTTTGAAAGGACCAGCATCACCCAGTGGAAGCCCGTACCAGCACATAGTAGTACTTGTCCAGCAATTCATGTGATATGACCATGTCCAGATAAAAATCTCCTTCTTTTTAGACCTATCATACAAATTGCATGCAAACGATACTTTGACATGCATGTTTTTGGAAACAAAGCCTGAAAAGCATGCTAATAAGAATATTTTAAAAAATTATGCATTTCATCAAACCAAAATCTTGTTCAATATCCTGTCCATCAAAATCAACAAGAACAGATTCTTAAAGGAAAAGAAGAAATACCGTATTTATCCTCCAGCTTTCCCAATTCACCCACTTCATGTCTCTAGTAATTCTGTGGAGCCCCCATCATATCTGTTGTCAGTAGTCTCTCTCCAAACCTATAGAAGCTACTCCATTTATCTCAACAAACTTCCTATGTTTTGATCCATATTTTTTCATGTTAATCTAAGTATTTTGAGATGGGATGAACAGGACTGTAGGGCAGCATGTAAGAATGTGCATTCTAACCAAGTTGCCTATTCTGTTCCTTTTTCTGTTTCTGATGATGGCGAACACTTATTTTGCCTTTTGCCTGCTGAAAATTCTGTCTGATACTTTCAAAGAGCTGCCTACAAAAACTTCAAGAGCTCTTTCATTCATCATAATAAAGTAGAATCTGTTACTGTATGTCACTTAGTGGTTATTTTTTTTTTAATTAATTACCTTGTATTATCTCATTTGAGTTAATCTGCCACTTTATCTTCCAGTTTCCTGAGGCTTCTTCCAAATATTATAAGGTCCTTCTGTAATGCTTCACATTCAGCTTTGAATCTTCTGCATGATTTGCATGATTTTGTATTCTCAGCAAGCAATATCACATCATTGCTCTTATAATTTTCAGATTTATTTGTGAACATATTTAAAAAAAAAAAAAAAAAGAAACCCCAAAAGGTTCCTCTGAAAAGGCCCTATAATTGTGATAATTGACTATTTATTTCCATGTTCTGTTTCTTACTATGGGAAAATCTTACCTGATATCTCTGGCAACATAGTTTATTTAGGAACTTCTGTGTAGAATATACTGAAAAGCCGAGAATGATCTATTAACCAAATTGCCTTATATTTTCTCACAAGTCTATTACTGTCTTGGAGAATTCTGGTGGATGTATCAGACATGCCTTTATTCTACAAAAGCCTTGTTGATTCTTTGTGGCATGCTGTATTTATCCTCAAGTCACCTTTTCCTCCTGTTTCTACTATTTTGCCCACTGTAGAGCTCAGCCTGATCTACAAATCATTATCCAGCTTTCTTTCACTAGCTGGCATTGCTACTATCACCTATTATTCCTCTAGCACCAATTCCAGTTTAAGCAGTACTTTAAACTCACCCATAAAGGATAGTTCCAAAGAGGGAAGATACCTCCTCTGTGATGAAAACCAATACATAGAATTTATCTACTTCTTTTTCTGATAAAAAATTTAGTTTTCTTGCATATTCTCTATATATTTTCTGTGTCTGCTTTATATATATGTCTTATATATATGCCCTGTCAGATTTTCATTAAACTATGAAGCAATAGAAACTAAATGAACACATTTCCTTTTCCACTACATTGTATATTTCTGATTCTGAAAGTAGTATGAAATCCAATGCTAATGCTATTAAAATTTTCATCTTATAACTTAGAATGTGAATGTGGCTTGTGGTGACTTTTTTTGGCAAATACAGCATTTCAATAAATTAAACAAATGATATATTTATTTGGTTCGGATATATTGTGGAAATTAAACCCGATCAATAAGATTTTTCTTATTTCACAAGGGTAAAGAAAACTTAGTGATGAATTTGGGTGCATTTTCAAAAGTACATTTCAAGGAAAAGCTAAGGACAGTATAAATTTTGTAACAGTCATCATACAACAGGATAGGCAGACTGTAACTCTCAGAGCATTCTTGAATTAACTTTTGAACAATCTCAGAAGTGTTCATCTGTAGTTCCTCCCTTTCTGTATGGCAGGTGAGTTTCTAAATATTTTGGAAGTGAACTGGTATGATTTATGAGAATTATTGCTTTACTATATTCACAGATGCCATCATATATCTGTTCCTAAAATTTATTAGAAAATTTAGGTGTTATCTGGGAATTATTTAGATTCCAGCAAGCATGTTCTGATCACAGACTGTGCTAGACTGTACCTTAATATTATATGCTGTGGATAAATCATATAGACCTTTGTGCTTACTTCATAATTTATCTTTTTCCCTGCTTATTAAAGCTTTATGCAGAAGTCAGCTATGAGAACAAAACTCAGATTAGGAGCAGTAACCAAAATGGGCAAAGTGAACAATAGTGAGGGGGCATCGTCTCATGTGCTGCACTAGGCAGCCAGGAGGGAAATGAGGAAGGATTATTTGGCACTCCAGATGTCTGAGGTATGAGGTGCCATGCTCTATCCTATACCACAAACAGCATAAATGGTGTAACTGAAGTAAAACTGCAATGCTTTCCATAAACCAGTGAGAAATCACTAAAAGTATCCCACATATAAGCAGTAGCTTGGCAAAGAGTTCCTCTGCAGGTAGTTTGGAGGGAGGGACTATTAAGTGTCAAACCGGCAGTTTGTGTTTTGGGATATCTCTTTTTTGTACTTTTCTTTTGTGATCTCTCTTTGAGCCAAAGACTAGACTGATCATAATGTTTAAGTGCAAAATCTAGTTCCCTTAATGGGGGAATAAGCTTTAGCTGAGCAGCACCACTGCACCCAGAGCAGTGTGAGCCTGGAGTTTCATGATGCTGAAACATGCTTAGCTGGCCTATGGCATTTTGTCAGTATATGGTGGACTTGCAACCAGAAAGATTCAGGTTGGATATTAGCATAACTATTTATAATAATAGGGTTACTGAAGCATGGAAAGAAATTGCCTGTCAAAGCTTTGTTATCCCCTTCATTAGAGATTTTAAAGGACTGGCTACACAAATATGTTTTAGGAATGACAAAGATATAGCTCATCTTCAGGAATGACAAAAATACAGTTCATCTTGCCTTTTGCCAGAGAACTCAGTAACCTCTTAAAGTCCCTCTCAGCTTTATTTTCCTATGATTCTATGAATATTTGAAAGTAAATGTAATAAATGCTTCAAGATGCTCACAGGCTGCAGTAATGGAGCCATATAATGTTTTCAATAGATGACACCAGTGCTGTCTTCCTGGGACTTTTGCCAGGCAAGTGATTTTGAACTACAGCTTTTCTGAACACTTATACTACTGAATCCCTCAATTTATTTCCAGTGAAGCCTTTATTCTTAAATCCATATAAATAAATTAGGCATCTGAACAGAAAGGAACACATTCTGGTTGTTAGGAACTGATTAGTATGCTACAAGTGCTAATAAATATAAATACCTGTATAAAGAACATTTTTCTGATTTAGTCCATTTGCTTTTTGACCTTTGGAGACCTCATTCAGTTCTGACCACTGTGCAGGTAACATCTCAGAGGGCTGTATGAGTCTTTTCTGACTTTCAAGACTTTTAATATTGTCAGTGGAAAAAGGCACGTTTTCTGTGGTAAAAGGCTCACTTTGGTATAAATTTGAAAGTTGAAATCCAATTAACAGTGTTAATTACTGCAATCTAATTTAGTTATGGCAATAAGTATAAAATTGAAAATTATCTTCAAAGTACCTGAAAACATAGATATAATATATTCAGAAGTTAGGTATGCTGTATGTGAGATTATTTGATAAACTAATAATATCCCTTGTTGTATAACAATAGTATAGACCCTAATTCAATTATCACAATCTATTTTTTTCTAAAAAGACTTTTTTTCCACAAGAATGAAGCAATAGCACCATCTATAAGAAGTATACTTTGAAATATGTGTTACTCTTTTCACATCTATGTTTTCTCCTCCTTACTTCCTACTGGGTGGAAATAGACCCAGTGTGCTTCTCAGTCTCCTTATTTGGTCCAATTTTGTATACTTTTATTATTTGTATAAGGCATTAGAAATTTAACTTAAATTCATATCCCTCTATTTAAAATAAGGTCTCTATAAAACTTTTCAGTAAAGTAGTTGTCATAAAGATAAAGAATTAATTAGCATATATTTTTTTCCTTTATATCAGACTGAGAAATGGCTGAACCATTCTTGATATTTTTCCAAAGTATGAAGACAGAATCAGATACTTGGCAGAAAAAGTCTACACAAATGGATAAAGCTTAGAAAAATATAAGAAACTGGAAATGGACCTTAAAATTGAAAACGGTGAAAAACTTGAGATAAGCCTTGATAAACCATCCAGGATATGTGCTCATATAATTGACACTGGGCCAATATTAACATGTCACATGACAATAGTGTAGCTTGCAAAAAATTCTGTCTCATATAACACCATCATAATCCTGATAAAATTTTCTCCCATAAAAAAGATGACAAAAACTTTTATCTGTAGGCAAAGAACAGTTACTCAAAAGTGCAGTACATCAAAAGCAAGTTTCACTGATCCTGGGATCAGTAAATGGTCAACTCATTGAATAGTTAAATTCATTCTCTAAGCAGAGAATAAATGATTGAACATGCCTCTCTGAGGCATGAATTTATATTACCATCTCTGCTGGTAATATAAATTCAAGCATGCTCTTGGTATGGATATTTATGCTTTACATTTAGTGTTTCAGTCTCTAATTCTGCAATCGATCCTACCTGACACCTGAGCTGAAGCCTCACGGACTGTCCAACACAGTTTTTGTGTTGCAACAATTAGTGTGACTAGCATAATTTGAGTATTTGATAAGCCGTTGTCTTGAGTACTCAGTGGAATGCTGTGCTTTGTATTTTCTAGCTTGTGAACACATTATCTTTTATTTTAGAAAGGCTAGGATTTTCTCAGTGCAGCAGTTGGATGGAAGAGGGTTGTTTCTTGGGTTTTTTAATTAAAACATAATGACTTGTTGAAGTGAAACTTACTGTGGCAATGAACTAGTTTCAAGAAAACATCTTTTGGGAAAAGTTTCTTCTATCCAATATTGGATTTTGCAGGCCATGGTCAACATCTTGACAATTACTTAGGATGCAGTACCTCTAGATTAAATCTGCAGCCTGAATTGAGAAAAAAAAATACTTGAACCAAGATTTCTCAGATTCCAGATACAGATTTCCAGTCCAACTCTTTAAAACTGTGTTAGAGAAGACAAGGTCAAACAGATGAACCCTGTGGCTGGAAAGAAAGGGGAGATTTTTTCTGTCCTTTGTTTCACAGTAATGATAAAACCTTGTGGCAGTTTCTTATAACTTTATGTGGATAGACTTGTAATCCACAACAAATTTTTGATTTTTTTTTTTTTTCTACTAGAAGAGTAAGCCTGTTTTCTGTGTCTTCCTCCCCAAAATTTGAATTGATCTTTTTGTTTCCCTGGCCATAAAGTAGCAATTGAATTAGAAATTAGAGGGAAAGTCAAATATCATGGAGAGGGAAGGACAAGCCTAGTCTGTTGTTCTTGACAAAAATATGTACCTTTTAAATCTTCTTGCACAAGCTGGAATTTTATCCGCGTGGGAAGTTCTGTGGTAACGCTTATTGCATTACTGCAGTTCAGCCACGAGGTAAGATAAGCATGACAGGCATAAGCAAGAACACAGATCTATGGTGTGCAAAGGAACTTTGTAGATAGATACCTGAGCTCACCCCAAGCAGGGCTGAGACAATCATGTGGCACACAGAGCTCAGGCTCCTTTAGGCCATGGTGATTATCATATTGGACATTCCTGATCGGGAGCGAGTGCTAGTTTGGGAGCAGCCATGCTATGCTCCCTGGCACACTGAAGACATACCTGCTGAGACTTTCAGTACTCCATGAGGAGACAGAAGCACCAAATGGAGGACTGTAAAATTGAAATAGAAATCAAACTGCCTAAAACTTGCATTTCTTCTGTATAACCTACATTTTGGACAACCTGGAGAAGTTGAAAATGTACAAAGCATAGAAAGCACTACTCTACAGCTTCAGTTGAGAAGTATTTTTCCCCTTATATTTTCTGTGGACCTGTAGGTGGCAATTGTCATAACTGCACAACTGAGGCCTGGCTTCTTATGCAATATAAATATGGTGAAAAGATCTAATATATATCAGTTGATTTTCCCACTTGGCACAAGCTGGGAGACAATCAATAGCAAAAATGACACAGCATAACCAAGAAATATGCTGTATGATCTGTCTAACTTTTGATATTTTTTTTTGAGTCAGTTTATAAAGAGCAGGACCTGGACATATGCCTTTAATATATTTCAACTTACATTTAAAATTTATTAAATGTAACTGATTTAAACTCTTTATTTCATGTTTCAAGTACAAAGAAGCAGGACATTAGTATTTAGTGCTTTTTTAATTAAAACAGCAGTTTACTCTAAGCCCTGGAATTAATTACTTTTTGAACTGCTTCTCTGCTTAACTAATAATGTTTGGCAGTTTTAAAACAGAATAACTAAACTTGAGGCTATTCATTTTAGAAGGCTGATGCAAAATACACTGAGTAAGCTGAACTGTAATTTAAAAAACTGTCATGTGCAAGTGCATACTATTAGTTTAACCATGAAGACCTCTGTGAAAATTTGCATATGTGCAATGTGAATGAAAGGCCATTAAAAGGTTGAAATCAAAGCTAATTTTAACATTATTGACCTAATGATACTAATTTTTGCCCTATCTGTGACATTAAAGACAGCTGATTATTTTTCCATGAGCTCAGCCCTTGGAAAGAAGTAGTTTGCAGGAATTTTAAAGGAAATGTGTACTAAAAATGCAGGGGTTTAGTATATTTTTCTTAACTATGAAGAAGTGTTATAGGACTTAAATGACAGGACATGCATTTTAAACCAGAAATCAAGAAAAATTTTCAGCTGGTAAAAACTTACTGATGTCAATAATAGTCAAGGAAGGACTCTATAGTTAATTTCTTGGAGAAATGACAACCTTAATACCTACTAACATTTTGTCCTAAAGTGTAATACAATAATTTTACCTCATTCAGAATATTTTGATGCCAGTCTCCCAAAAGTCAAACTCCCATATATGCATAACATGAAAAACACTCCAGATAACTTCAGGCATTAATAAAGTAGGCTCCTGCATAAGGCAACTGGCTTCTGGAAGCAATAAAAAGACCCAAGTGGCATCAGTGTGTCCTGTGCCATTATAGGCAGGGACTGGATGTGTGAACCACAGGCATTACTGTTGTGGTTTGACTCCAGCAGGCAGCTCAGCCCCACACAGCCGCTGGTTCACTCTCCCCTGGTGGGATGGGGGAGAGAATTGGAAAGGTAAAAGTAAGAAAACTCGTGGGTTGTGATAAAGACAGTGTAACAGGTAAAGCAAAAGCTGCTCATGCAAGCAAAGCAAAACAAGGAATTCATTCACTACTTCCCATTAGCAGGCAGATGTTCAGTCATCTCCAGGAAAGCAGGGCTCTGTCACGCAGAATGGTTACTTGGGAAAACAGAAGTCTTTGGATTTCTACTGTCAGATATTGATCTGATATTTAATAGTGGATCTTCCCAGATTCTTAAGTATTTGTAATGAAGTAGTTTTACCCGAGAAGAGTTAAGTCTGCAATTTGATCCATTAATATCCAAGTATCTTCATTAGGAGTACGTCACACTTGCCTTCATATATACTATTTCCATCCCCTGTTTTCTCCCTACCTCAAGATTAAGAACAGAATAATACAATTAAAGTCTAAACTATGTTATCTATAATGTTAATCTAGAAGCTAGTAATTAAAACAGGACTTCATTTAGACTGATAAATGTGTATCATCTTTGGTGAAATTTTGTTGATTTACACCTGCTGACAAAGCTAGGTTTCTGCTTCTAATTCAGTGTTCCTGTGTAACTCTTCCTCTTTTATAGAATCATAGAATAGTTAGAGTTGGAAGGGACCTTGAAGGTCATCTTGTTCCAACACCATGCCATGGGCAGGGTCACCTCCCACTAGACCAGGTTGCTCAAAGCACCATCCAACCTGGCCTTGAGCACTTCCAGGGATGGGGCATCCACAGCTTCTCTGGGCAGCCTGTTCCAGTGTCTCACCACCCTCACAGTAAAGAATTTCTTCCTAATATCTAAGTCTACCCTCGGTCAGTTTAAAACCATTACCCCTTGTCCTATTGCTACACTCCCTGATAATACATTCCCCATCCTTCCCTTATGTCCTCTTTAGGCACTGGAAGGCCGTTATAAGGTGTCCCTGGAGCCTTCTCTTCTCCAGGCTGGGTTGTTATACATACAGCTTGGTGTCATCAGCAAACTTGACTCCTTGTTTTCATAGGAAAAAACAAGCTGCATTGTTTTCATTTCAGCTCTCTGATCTTCTTCGTGGCTCTCCTCTGTACTCACTCCAACAGGTCAATGTCCTTCTTATGCTGGGGGCTCCAGAGCTGGACACAGAACTTCAGATGGGGTCTCGCCAGAACAGAGTAGAGGGGCAGAATAGTCTCCTTCAAGTTGCTGGCCATGGTTCTTTTGATGCAGCCCAGCATACAGTTGGCTTTCTGGGCTGCCGAGCGCACACTGGGTCATGCTGCACTTGGCACCAACCAACACTCCCAAGTCCTTCTCCTCACGGTTGCTCTCAATCCATTCTCTGCCCAACCCGTATTTGTGCCTGGGATTACTCCAACCTACATGCAGGATTTTGCACTTGGCCCTGTTGAACTTCATGAGGTTTGCAAGAGCTCGCCTCCCAAGCCTATCCAGGTCCCGCTGGATGGCATCTCTTCCTTCCAGCATGTCAAAACATACAGCTTGGTGTCATCAGCAAACTTGCTGAGGGTCCACTCAGTCCCACGGTCTATGTCTCCAACAAAGATGTTAAACAGCACCAGTCCCAGTACTAACCCCTGAGAAACTCCGCTCATTACTTGTCTCCGCTTGGACATCAAGCCATTGACCACAACTCTGTGTGCAGCTTTCCAGTCAGTTCAGCCAATTCCCTATCCAATTAACTGTGATCTCCATCTAGTTTTTGGTACATCATTTATTTACTTGTAACTGCTGTATATGTTATATATATAACTCGTGTGCTAGATAGAGCAAAGATGCTGACTTGAATGCAGCATTCAGATTTGTTTCTCTAAGAGATTATAAATATATGCCCTTTTTGAATCAGGTCTACAGTAATGAATATTTTCGTGGTACCTAGCAATAAATTTGAGTCCAAAATGTGTGACCTGCCACTGCCTCTCTTACTTTCTCACAAAGATGAAAAGTTTGGTAACAGCATATTCCATGCTCTTCTTGCATGGCATGATATTGCAAACATTCCATTTAAATAATAAAGACACCTTACCCTGCCTCCCTAGTGTAAAAAAAAAAGTGTTTGTCTTAAAATGTAAATTGAGTCCTATTAGCAATCCTCGGAAAAATACATTTAATCACTGTGTTCCAATGGAACACTAATGAAATAAAAATTAGTTAAATTTTCCAATTAATTCCTTTAAGATTCTGTACTATTAGGTAGGAGAAAAGGGTGCTGTTTTGTCTTAATAAGGAGGTAATTTCTTTAGTCAATGCCAATGAGAATATTTAATGAACTTCAGGAAAACATGCAAGTATCCTTATAAGTAGATTAAACTTTGCCTTAAGATGCAATGAAGAACAAGTGCATGCAGTCCATACATATGTCACATTGCTTTTGAATACAGTTTTCAGGTAGGACCCCCACTTGGTATTTGGATATATTTACTCTAAATACAACTGTAGGAAAAAGAGTGCAAGGAAAGCTGCAATAGGATGGCCCAGAGGTAAGTACAGATGAATCAGCTAATATTTAATGTCACCAGAACATGGCTATAGAGTCTACTTTATCTGCACATTGTGCTGAAGTCCTTATGGCATCAATCATTAGGCTATTATTTATTACCACAATAGTTATCTGCCTTATTTCCAGAAGTTTTCTGTTCACACATGGGAGACCCATAGGCAAATGAATGCTCTGTTATCGTATCTGCATATAACTAATTAAAGATGATACAGGAGGAATTTTTTATTCCACGTAACTCAAAAAGGAAAGTTCTTCAGAAGAGCAACGGGAACAAGGCCCAGAACTGTCTTATTTGTGTGAGCAGTAAAGTTCCTGCAGGTCATCAGCAACTTCTGTTGGCTATCTACAGGCACTGAAGTCCTTCCGTGGAGTATGCAGTCACTTAATTTTATTGAGAAATAAATTTTTAATTTATTACTTCATAATAAATATCAGATAGTTTTAATTCTTTAGTGCATTTGCCCAACAACATTCTGCTGAAAACAGTGTTGTATTTGATTTTGCAATAGATATTGATTTATTATATGGTAGTTACCAGGTTTAAAGGCTCATCCTTAACTGTGATAAAAAGATCTGAGTTTTCCATCTCAAATGTGAGCCAGTCAATGTTATGTGGTACCAAAATTTAGTAGAACTTTCTTACTGTAATATTAGTGGTTTGGATTAGACTGCATGTAAAAGAGATCTTTTAACTTCCATACAGCATGACCATTGTGTGGAAACTAGCAGGAAGTTATTCTTTAGAAGAAATGCCAGTAGCATAAGTTTTAATTGAGTGGTAATTCACAGAAGTTTTGTAAGGAGTAAGTTATCCATTTTAAAATTAATTTTAGCTTCTGCCATTTCAGTTTTCAATTTTCAATTAAGCATATTCCCATGCTTTATCTTCCACAGTTGTCTTCAAATCTTCAAATTCTTAGTCTGTGATTGATGATTCAGAATATAATCTTGGGAAATATTTACAATGAGAGTCATGTACTCTTACAGTTGTTTCTTTG